>OZ038533.1:19504191-20104191 GCA_964036665.1 Gordius sp. MW1
AAATTTTAACGAGGGGAAAGCAAGAACGATGTCAGCTATGGATTGTGCAAAAGCCATCCTCCTAATTCTAAATATATCGGTATTAACAAGTTAATAAGTCATACATAATTTTACGTTTTTTAGATTTGAATTTTATAATTCAAAAACGTTATATTCTGCGCTTGGTCACAAATAAATTTTCACATTTGATTATACATAAAAAGCCAAACTAAGGATTAAAACAACTTTTATTTAACAAAACAATACACTAAATAATATAAGATTTTGGTCTCGTTAAACACTCCATATAAATTAATATGGAAATTAAAATGGTATTAAGATTATAAATTTGAAACAAATAACACTTTTTTTATAGCTGGGTTATCTGAGGGTTTGTAACCGTTGGTAGGACAGCAGGTGGTAAAGATTTGTCGGGAGATTGATTATCATGTTTAACCAAATCATCTTTGCATAGATGATCGACAATTCCAGCCCCAAAGGCATCCCCTAGCACATTTACCGTAGTTCTAAATCTATCCCTGTAAATATTTTATTTTGTTATGTAATTTTATTATTATGATTTAAATTTTATTTAAACAAGTTTCCCTTTTTAAGCCATACAGTCAAAACCGTTTAATTGCAAAGCCTCGGGCCTGAGAAAAAATTCGCGATTAACCGATGGAAATAAAAGTATATTTACCTTATATTAAATATTCATTTTTTACGCTTCGCAATAAAACGATATTTTGTATAAATATCTGGTTGATTTAAGGACTCGAAAATGTTTGTGAATATCCGATATTGTACTATTAAGCGATTTGTCAATAAACGATGTTTTTGTTAATATTATCGTTTAAAAAAAAACAAAATGGCGGTTAACTTCGCGATTAAAAGATTTTTGCGGTAATCCGATTTGCGATTAAGAAGTTTCGATTGTATATTAAATAAAACCATGTAAAAGGTAAAAAATTAAAACGGTTGTCAGAGACTGTTTATGTTAATATTATAAATCAAGGCCCTTTTATTTTTTTAAACATTTTTTAGAATTATAAAGCTACGCCCCGGTGCCAAAATATGTAAAAACATATAAAGGGAAGACCGGTGGCTATATGTTTACCTGGGTCTCATTCACGTACTCTCGTATAATTTTGTCATTTATATTAATTTGCCCTGAAATTTGAATCATAAATGTACTTTATTAAGGCACATATTGGGCACGAAAACTATTTAGGTTAACTCTTAATGCAAAAAATTATGCAGAAAATAAGATTTTTTAAGGCTAAAAAAATTCTTTTCAACTTTATGAATTTTGTAAACTTCTTAAAAATAAAGTGCTCCCTTAACTTTTAACAAATTTTATAGTAAAAAGAATCCAGTTTTTCATATGATTTATATGTAAATATATAATTTCGAAGAGTATAATTATTTTTAAACTTAACTTAAAGTGAAATGAACACCCTGGGGCTATCAAGAGCGGGGCTACCGTTTCCTTTTAGTCGTCCATTAATAAAGCATATGCATACATAATTGCTATCAAAAAGCTAACTTTGTATCCTATGAACAAAAAGAACATTATGTTCTTTCAACTAAATAAATTATATCAAGTTAAAAAAAATTGTTGAACAAAATTTAAGTTCACATGTAACTTATTATTGTAAAACTATAAGTTTTTCATTATTTAGCAATTATAGCACATGTCTTAAGTTATTTATACATTTTTAATATATTAACTATATGGTAAAATATTTTTCCCTCTAATAAACATTGTGGACAAGAAAATTTTGGGTGAAAAAAGTGTATGAAAACCTGTTGAATTTTTTTTTCAATGCCTTTTTCATTTTTATGGTAGGGATTGCCACTGCCCCCCCCCCTAATTAGACCGCGGCAGAACTTTCGCAAAGTTTGAAAGTTATACATAATGTAGCAATTCAAAAAACGAGAAAAAAAAATTCGAACAATTTTGCCAATGCGCATTTTTTTCATTGGTCAGTAGCCAGGACACGGTCAAAAAGTCATATTATCCTTGGTATTAACAAGAACAATATATTAATTTAAAAAAAAAATTGCCCTCTCCGGGATTCTAACCAGCAATTAGATACATGTTGGACGGACTGACAACGAAAAGCGAGCCCATAAATTGCATAGAAATTAACAAGGTAATGGATGTATTTACAGTAGCCAATCAACGGGGAGCAGGATGGCTATATCGCTGCTAGGAAGATTAACAGAGTTCAGTACCATAACCATTGTAATCAATCCGGCTCCTGGAATGCTAGCCGCACCTATGCTCGCCACAGTAGCTGTCAAGCTGTTTAAATTAAATAATGTAGATGAGTTTTTATTTAAACATTTCATTGATACGCTTTTTGCGCGCCACACATGGAAAATTTTGAAATAAACCAGCTTTTAAACCCGTACGACGATTTTGTTGCGCACCCTGATTGTAATTTACTTCAAGATGTAAAACCCAGTTGATTCAAAGCTTTTTTTCTATAAAGAATTAAAGTTTTGTCAATAGTGTTGTAGCATTTGATCTATGTTAATATTGCGCTTTGTATAATTTGAGTAGCAAAGTACAATATATGGAACAACCCAGCGGTTATCTACTTCGATGATTGATTGCATTATTGCTAATTTGAAATGAATTATATACATTATCATCTTTCTTACACTTTTGAGTCAATCTAGGATAATTGAATTCTCAAATTGGCTAACTTTTACATATTTTTTTAAGCGCTTTTACATTATACAACAAAAAAAAAATTTTTTTGACCTCTGCAAAAAATTCCCTATATCATTTTTGAAACATTTGTGATTTTCCTGCCAAATTTTATATTTTGAATTAATATTTGCAAAAATAGATCGAGACGAGAATATTGATGTCGAGACGAGATTTTTTTCGACGAGATATACAACATGTACAAATGATGCTAATTGTGTAATTTTTACTCAATGTCAAAACGATATGGAACTCAATATTAAAAAAATTGAAGTTTGAGGCATCATAAATATTTTTCATTAGCCGTATATATATGCCTTAAATTAATATTATACATAATATAGATGGCGCTATATTTATTAAATAAATATGACATTTATTTTAAAATGCTGTTTTTGATATCTACCCAATTCATTATTTTTTATTTACCTTTTTAAAATTATTTAATTTACAAAAATAACTTATCTTTTTATTGCCAAGGGTATTTGTATAAATATAAGATAATGTCTAATTTTACAAATTCAGGTAAATTAAAACTTACCCGTTCAATCTTTAATCTTACTGAATGACTTATTAAATTTATTAATAATTTTGTGTTCATAAAATTTTTAAACACAACAAATTATTTGCTAAGTATTTTATTCAAATTGCTAATCATTTTTAGCGTCATTGCTAAGTATTTTATTCATTTGCTAAGTATGCTAAGTTTTTACATTAATTCTAAGTTTTAAATTCAAATGCTAAGTATTTTATTCATTTGCTAAGTATTTAAATAATTTTTGCTAAGTATTTTTTTGTTTTGCTAAGTATTTTATTTATTTAATAAGTATTTTAATGTTTTACTAAGTATTTAAATTATATGCTGTATTTAAACATATTATGCTAAGTATTATTGCTAAGTATTTATATAAATTGTGCTAAGTATTTAAATTATTTGCTAAGTTTTTAAATAAATTATGCTAATTATTAAATTATCTAGGTTTATAAATAAGTTATGCTAAGTATTCAAAAGATTTTATAAATTTTAAAACAAATTAAGCTGTCTGTTGTTTTTAAATTCATGTTTCAAAGTTTGACTAATGAAGTCATGAAATTAAGTTATTAAAATCCATGAAGTTCTCGTCATTGATGCAGCCAGTGCAATTCATAATGCATTTAAAGCTGTTTTTGGGGATAAAATGGTTGTGGTATGCTGGGCTCATGTCAGAAGAAACATAGCAAAAAAGTACTTAACTCAGAATTTATAATTATATTATTCTGAAATGAGTCATGTTAGTTGATAAGCACTATAGAGAAGAATTAATTGAAGACATTACCAATGAGGAAAGCTCAACAAAAATGCTATAATGTACAACAATAAAAATAAAAAATTTATGTTGTACCTGCCAGATATGTCAATCAATAAATCAATTTACAACAATCAGAATAGATGACTGGGCCTCCTATGAGGATTTTAAAAAGCAAAATTTTAAGGCCTGGTCCATAACCTTCTTTGAAGAAAGCCTATGTGACAAAAGGGTCAATGCAGTTGCCTCTCATTTCACAATAATTACATCTGCAAGCATATAATAGGATTAGCCTCAACACTAAGATTATGCAAACCCCCTATGGAAGCTAAAAATGTCACAATAGGAGAAAAAAAGACGAGAAAGACCTTCCAAAGCTAAAAAAGCTTTAATAGTCTAATAAATATATATATAAAGCCCCCATTATTATAATTATATTTTGTAGTTGCATTAAATACCTATCAATAATCCTATTAGCTATTTAGATTATTTTATATGTGAAGCCTTTGTAGAACATGAAGGGTTTTTCACCTACAAATAAAAAATCATATTTTTTTTTATTCAAATCTAAAATTATTTTCTATACTATAACAATTTAAAATTGAAATATTATATTTTTCAACTATAAATTATGGTAATTCATTAAAATAATTCCCATTAAAACTTAACTTCAAATTTTCAACACTTTTTTGTGTCATTAATAAAACTTTGAATTAATAAACTTAGGATTTGAAACTAATAACTTAGCACTTCAAAATAGAGAACCTAGCATTTTAAAATTAAAAACCTAGCATTTTTAAAAATTAAACATTTTCTTTAAAATAATTACCATTAAAACTTTGCCCTTTTTAGCTTTAAAACATTATTATCTTATATTTTTTTAATACTTATCATTTTGATTAAAATTTATAGCTTAAAATTAACTTAGCATATCAAAATAAAAACTAAGCAATTTAATAAAAAAAAACTTAGTTAAAAATAAAATACTTAGCATAAATTACTTAGCACTTTAATAAAATACTTAGCATAAATTACTTAGCAATTTGTAATTATTTACTTAGCAGTTAAATAACACCATTTTTAAATTTACCTGGCTACGCCCATGCCTATTGATCTGTATTAAATTGCAGTATTAATTTAAGTTCCCCAAATGGTGAGATAGTATTGTTTTATGACCTAAAATAACCTTTATTCAATTCAGCAAAAGAAGAATATCATCTTGGGCAGCCAGGTTTTGGATAAGGGGGGGGGGCAAAACATTCAAAAGTTCAATTAGAGGGGGGAAAACATAATTTTTTTTTTAATTTTTCAAAGTTTTTGCATACCCCCCCCCCTGGCTACGCCCATGAATATCATTATAAAGTTTTCTTATATGTAAGCTATTTTAATTATAAGATTAAATTTAGGGCATGCTTTTTATATATTTTATGCACGATATTTAGTAAAGTCGTAAATCATCAAAATCGTATTCGAAGTTTATAAAGAGCCGCTACCTTATGGTTAATATGCCACCAAATCCCAGGGATACACCATTAATACTAGCGATAAAAAGGGCTGCGACCGCTTCATATAAAGCCGTTCCATCCATATTAATTGTAGCGCCTATGGGCAGGATGAAACGTGTTATTCTAGGATCAATGTGGTTATTCTCTTCGGCACATTGAAAGGTAAATGGTAACGTCGCTGAGCTAGTTATTATCACATAATTGATATAGGTAGTATGGGCGTAGCCAACATTGGAATTAGAGGGGGGGGGGGGCAAAATAATAATGTTTTAAAATTTTATCCATAATTTTAAGAAATTTAAACGAATTAGAAGATTAAAAGGAGGGCAGCCACCCCCTGGCTACGCCCATGATTGGTAACAGCGATGAAATTTAAATTCTCATTTCCTGTAAAAATTGATAATTCAGAAATATTTATCAAAAATTAGGGAGGAAGCATGATGCCATAGCGTTTGACAATAATTTTACTGTGATCCAACTGGTGCGGTAAAATCGGCTATTTTATTTGGTCGACCTTTGGTGACCAAATGTTTGGCCAACAAATCATTGGTCTATATATGCGTCTAAGACCAGATCCAAAAACTTGGTCTGTTTATGTTTAATCATCTAAAACCAAGTGTCGACCAAACAAAACCCAGCTGTTTTTACAACATAAGATCAACTAACAAGTTACTTTCTTTAACAGTTTTAGGAACTGTTACCGTATGAAAGTTGATAAAATTCAATTTACAGCGTTTTTCTTTAACTTTGAACATCTTGTCTCCCCTCCCGCACACTAGTAGGGAAGAAAGGTGATCAATCCAAGCTTTTGAAAGAGTACGCTCTTTCCCTCTCCCTACTTGGCATGTAACTTACACCTTCCCTTACTTTGTATGTGTTTTCGCCATTCTTGCAATTAACCATGCAACTTTTTCTCTTTCAAAAGCTTTGATTAGTGTGCGGGAGGTGAGTGAAGATGTTCAAAGTTAAAGAAAAACGTTGTAGGTACACTTACCTTTAAACTATGATTACAAGTTTCAATTTTACATCAAAACTTGAAAAAAGTTGTTATATAATAAATTTGTCACGTGTGTTGAACCTAGAAGCAGTGGCGAGGGCGGTCAATATAGCTTGAAGCATTCCCTTCATGAATATAAAAGGATTTTTGCCAGTAACTACATAGTATATAGCGGGTAGCGTTCCTAATACGTGTATCAATAGACCGACGATGACAGTTAACATGTAATATCCAAGCTGCTGAGCTGATTGGGTTAAATCATTCATCATGAGGATCTTTCCAGTGACCAAACATAGAATACCTACCGGAGAGTACCTAAGGTGGAGAAATGTTTTAAAACGGTGGCCCGTCAACTTGCCGAAAACCATCTCGCCGAATTTACCCTGGGACATTATGTGATTGGTGGAATGGGGGACATTTTTAAATTAGGGGACATTTTTTAACCGGGGGACATTAAATTCGGCGAGATGGTTTTCGGCGAGTTGATAAGGCACCTTTTAAAATCTCTAGTTGCAAATTAAACTTGTAAATTTAATGAGTGTTGTGAAAACAATTTTCATGTTAGTCAAGCAAAAATATTCAGAGTAAATGGGAATATTACATTAAATTTTTTTCATATATATTAACATTGTTAATTTAATATCCAAGAGCTCTAACTCTGTTCGTATTTTTTTTAATTTAAAAAGATTTGGCAAACCTTATAATTTTTTATCATACCAAATCCCCTATTGTCAGCCGAGGCTCTGAAAATCTCAAAAAACTCTGAAATTAATAATATACTACACTTTTTTGTCCCATACCACCCTCAAGGCCCCCAAGCCATATAAATTTTTAAAAAAATAGGGAAACAAATCTCCTTACTATCCCATTTTAATCGCGAATCGTTTTTTATAAGAAAGAAAATCGGTAAAACTATATGTAAATGTAATTGAATAGCCATATAGGAATGTTGTAACTATTTATAAGACATAACTTATTTATTTCTTTCATCTTCACTAAATATTTATTTTATAAAGGTAAATAAAATGTTTAACTTACAAAAAAAACCAATATTAATCATATGTTTAAAAATTAGGTTAAATGTTGATATTTTGATATGCTAAAGTTTTAATTTGGTATATAATATATTACCACATCATCCAATTGACAAGTTTCATTATGATATCATTGGCGATATTGAATAGTAAAACCATCATGTAACTCGCTTCTCCCATTCTACCCAATACAATTCCAAATACGACTGAAAACATTATTACGCCTTTTCATGAAATATTATATTATATAACATATTAATTTATTCTATGTTATCGTCAATCATCTTAATGATTAATAAAGCTTTATAAAAATTACATTGTATATATTAAAATCAAACACATTATAGTTTTTACTATATAGCAAAAACCAGAAAAGTCCGGGCCGGCCCGTTGCCCGACCTTATCTGCTCGACCCACGGTTCGGGCCGGACAAATAGGCACCATAACATGATTTGAGCGAATCGGGCTTTGTGAAATTTTTAATAAAGTGTATTATTCTGTTTTCATGAGTTATTTTGTCACTATTTTGTTAGTTGTTTGTATATTATTTATAAAACATAGCTCTTATCCAAAAATTCCAGAATAAAATTAAAAAAATTTGGAAAATATGACAAATTTATTATTAAAAAATTTAAAAAATCTTCGGGCCGGGCAATTCGGGTAGCTCAAATGATTCCGACATGGCCGGACGGACACATAGAAAAGTTTGGGCGGATCCAGGGGGACAATTTAGTTATAAAATTGGACTGGGCTGGGTTTGGGTAGAATACTCTTAACATATCTAACCTCTGCTATATTGTTTTCATTCTAACTGTATATATAGGGACTATTATATTAAGATGACATGATAAAATGGATGAACCTTATAAAGGGAAGAATATAAAGATTTAGAAGCCACAATAGTAATCAGAATCAGATATTAAAATCCCAATAGCATGAAAGGCAATGATTTGTTAAATAGTTATACATAACTAAAATGGTATTCTAGTTAGTAATAAAATTGAACCTAATCATTCATATATAATTTGCTTTCTTGTAAACGAAAATTTACACATAGTCATAGCTTAAGATTAATTTATATTAAAAAATAAACAATAATTCGCAAATATAGTTTGTAACCGATTGTATTCATGCTATCCTCATAGGCTATTTTTCTTTTGTAGGTCGTTATTGAAGGAAAATATGTCATATTTATATTTGTGGGTTTAAAGTTCCCCCCTTTAGAGTCTACAACAAAAGTTGTTCTTTGACTTTGAAACGCTGCTCGTACAAGATTTTCTGGTATCAAATTTCTGAATTATACATAATTGAAATAATTAAAATTTTTTATACTTAAAAATAATAAATGATTACATATAATATTTAAAAAATAGGAAAATAGGAAAATTGAAATAAACTCATTATTTTTACGAGACTAAAGTAGCTAATCTAAATGATGTGATAGAAGGTTAAAAACTAAGAAAATTTTAAAATTTTGTTGATGTTCATCAAGATAATAGAATAATCTCCCTGCTTCGTCCTGGCCATACCCAATTATGGGTTATGCCAAATGAGTTAATGTTAATTTAACCAAATTAATTTATCATCGATTAACGCCAGAATAAAGTTGTTCCGCAATATTTCTAATCTCTAATTTCGTAGTAACTGACTATAAAAGCTGGTGGAAAGATGTGCCTAAGTTTTACATATAAACATAAATGATTAAAAAACTAGCTTATACGCCTAATGACAATATATCCTTAAAAAATTATCGACATCTTTTAACATGGGCGCAGCTAGCATTGCAATTAGAGAGGGGCAGTAATAATTTAGAGAGGGCAAAATAATAATTTTTTGAAATTTTAGCCATAATTTTAATAAAAAAATTTCCGGGGGGCAGCCGCCCCTCGCTGCCCCCCCCCTTTGGCTGCGCCCATGTTTTTTAACTTATTTATTAAGAAATTTAAATCAAAACCTCAACAGGTCTAAAATTGCATCTAAGGATGAAGATTCTGGTGGTCCATCTTTTTTGACACCCTTCTTAGTGGATTTTAGCGTCGAGCCTCCTGGCTGAATTATTAGTATCAATATTATGCCAGTAATGACGGCGATCAGGGTTGTTGCTAGGTAATAGATGACTGCCCATTTCCCTATATGTTCACTTGCTTTGGCATCTAGTTGGGCCAAGCCTTTAAGGTGCAAATGGAATCATAATTTTGAAAAAAGTATTTTACGAATCTAATTTTATTTTATTAAATAATTTAATAGAATTTTAAGCTTTTTAACATATGACTATAATGCTAAAAGATTGGCTGAATAAATCCACAAATTTTTTACTTAAACAAAAAATTGGTTTTTTTTATAGCAAGTACAATTTTAAATCACTGGCCGACAGCTGGCCACTTTTATTAAATGACACATGCGACGCTTTTTGATTATAATTTTTTTTTACCCGCTTTTATATTTTTTGAATTTTAACACTTCGTTTTTATAATGTTCTTACGTTCAAATAAACTTTTAAAAAAAATATTAATATAAACAAAATGGGCAAAAGGCTCAAAAGGACTTTTAAGGTATTGATCTTCAAAATAGAATTGGATTTCCAAAGTATATGAATAAATGACAAGCATAAATAATATTGATAATATATATTGCAAAAATTAAATAAATATAAAATTTGTAACACACCATAATGAACACACCATTGTTTATATACTAAATACAAAACTAAAAACATTATTAAAAATATTTTTGGGCCTGAGCCGTGTCTTTTTTATACATAGGCCCGCCGCTTGGTTACCTCAAACCCGTCACAGCCCGGCCGACAACTTTTTATTAAATAAAAAGCCCGGTCTGCGGGTCAGGCCGAGCAGAAGAAAATCATAATTTTCATTTAAATTCCGAACTAAATTTAAAATTTTAACTTTGTCCATACCAACTATCTTTGCTTAATAAAGTTGGCTAAGTTATGATCATCTAAATGTTGATTTCAAAAATCTAAAACACAAGGATTCTAAAGTAAGTTTAAAAAAGGATGTTATAACACTTAAAAAAATTAATTATTATTTAACTTGAGTATTAAATTTGGCTTGTATTATTATCTTATTCTCTATTTCATCTCCTCCACTCCCGCCCCTTTCTTTTGTGCTTAACTAGATATTGGGGCGGTGGAAGAGAAGGAGAAAGGGATGTGTTAGTAAACATCGCTTATGTATTATCTCTCTTTTCCTATACCTAAGGGGAGAAATTTTGAACCGGGAGGGAGGTTCAAATCAACTTGGATAAATCTTAAAGTAACGGTGAAACAAAAAACTAAAATTATGAGCCTATAGACCAATAAATGGTCTATAAGATTATATAAATACTATAAAATATAAATTTAAAATAGCGTGGGAAAATAGCCTCAAAAACGTTAAAAGGCCATTTTTGCACCTTTAGCCTAATTTATCACAAAATCTTGACTACTAGGAAAACAATCAAAAAGTTTAGCGTAAAACTCCCTATCATAAATATTTGTCATATTGCGGAATCTTTTTTCTTGTAGACCTGTGTGATTAAACGACTGCAGATAGATGATCATCAGAATGTTAACAATATGTGGAATAACATGAAAAGGCAAACCAGGTGAGCAAAAAGATAAAATGGTGGTGGAACGGAGATGTGCAACCCCTAGTCAAGCTAAAAAGAAAGCTTTATAAATTATGGTCCGGCAACATCAATGAAGAAATAGATTGTCATATGTGAAAGCGAAAAACGAGCAAAACGTTGTGTGACCAAAGCTAAAGCAGATTTCTACGAGAATTTTAAGGCCAAATTAACAACTAAAGAAAAAAGGAATGATCTAAAAAATCGCCAAGACCAAGGCAAGGAATTCAAAGGATGCGGTAAATGTAAAAATCATAGAAAGCAAGGAAGGTAACACTCTAACTCTCGACCATCAAATCATAGACCCCTGAGAAGTATTCTTTGAAGAATTATTAATCAGTAAAATTGATTTTCGGACCATTTCAGCAATAACTACAAACATAACCCGGAGTTAGAAGTTACAGAAGAA
The DNA here is from genome assembly GCA_964036665.1 of Gordius sp. MW1. Lineage (NCBI taxonomy): Eukaryota > Metazoa > Nematomorpha > Gordioida > Gordea > Gordiidae > Gordius > Gordius sp. MW1. The sequence continues at coordinate 19,515,745 of OZ038533.1, forward strand.
GGGTTAGATCAGGTGCTTAAAAAGATGTCCATTGGTAGACAGTCGGACCTGTAAATGTACCCATGAAAGGTTTCAAAACCATTTACTAGCAAAGCGGTTTAACAAAATACGCAAATAGTATGATGCCTAATGAGTGGAGGAAATTTTATTTTATACGAATCTAAAAAATGAAGGGGATATACGAGAGTACAAAACTATCGGTGGATAAAGTTAGAGAGTCACACAATACAGGTGTGAGAAACTGTTATTGAAGCTAGACTTCGAATAAATCTCAATATATGAAGGACAAATTGGGTTTATGTCTGGAAAGTCAATGCAATACATGGTCTCAGGCGACTTATGGAATTATATAAGGAAAAACAGAAGGATCTTCTTATGTGTTTCATCGATCTCAAGAACGATAAAGTTCCAAGGCTGTTGCTATGGGATAGGCTAAGTTCCAATTGTGTATCCAACGCATATATCATGTTAATAAAGGATATGTTATATAACGTAAAAACCAAAGTACGGACATCCAGTGGTAAATACAAAGGATTCTAAATATTGATGTGCATCAAGAATCGGCACTAAGTCCATTGGAATTTCACAACAATGGATTGGATAACTAAGAATCTGAAACGCGAATCACCTTGGGCAATGCTTTTTGCGGATGATATAATGCTATGTACAGTATCAAATGTGCAATTAGCAACGCAAATAAAAGTGTGGATGAATGGAATTGAAAGCAATGGCCATAGGGTCAATCGAGATAAATTTGAATATATATGCTTGGAATTGGAAAGGATGAAAGCGAAATTAAGGAAAGAATAAACGCAGGCTGGTTAAATTTCAGGGGGTTGAGTGGTGTACTATGTGACAAACACATAGCACTAAATTGAAAGAGCGATTATTTAACACCGTTTTTGTACCTACGATAATGTATCGAGCGAAAACATGGGCGATCTAGGCAAAAGAAGACCAAAGATAGGCTACAATAAAGATGCAAATGCCAAGGTTGATCTTGGGAATAAACAAGAAGGACCATATAAGAAGTCAAGATATAAAGGGTAAAGAAAATTGGTTGTGAGAAATTGAGATGGTATGGTCATTTGGGGAGACGGGAGTAAAGTCACCTACTGCAATTCGAAGGTAGACGAAAGAAAGGGAAGCCTAGGCGAACATGGAAACATAAAGTAAATATAAACTTGAAAAGGTACAAACTGATGCAAAGCTGATGTAAGTGCAAGAATAGGTGGAGAAACTACTTGAGGGTATGTTAAATTAATTACTTGCTTCAATTCCCGACCCCAGCACGAGTAATGAATTGTTTTTAAAAGCGCGTATCATGATCTGTCTATGCTGGATGCACGAGACATTATAGATATTCGAGCAAATAGCAGAGTTAATAGAAGCAATGGCTCGAGTTAGTAAGTTTATAAGCCTGTCGTGGTATATCTGTAGTCTATGGGTATATCATATATAAATTAGGAATTAAACGGCAAAAAGGGTCAAGGAGGGAGAGGTAAATAAGGGGGGCAGGGACCCCATTAGGGGCTCCACCCCAAATTTTTGCTGAGGCTCCGGACCTGGAGCCTGTATTTTGTCTATCGGACTTGCGCTTAGTTTTTGGAAATTACCAAGTCGTAGGCTCGAGTTTCTGCTCAAGCAATATGCTTATTTCTTGAACAGATTTTGCTGCTTCGACTCCACCTCTCGAGCATTTTTATATGCTACTGTGATGCCTCGTGCACCTAGGACTAGGAGCATACTAGCGTTGTATAAACGGCTTGATTTTGTTTGGTCGGCCTTTGGTTTTAGTCGACTAAACATAAGTAAATCAAAGGTTTTTTGGTCTGTTTTTCTTGGTCGACCTCGAGGCTTAGTCGAAATTCGAAAAACAGATCAGAGTCGACCGTTAGCTTAGTAAAACCAAAGGTCGACCAAACAAAACCAAGCCGTTTTTGCAACACACACAGATGATGATATACGCGCCTTTAACAACTCAGTGTGGGAGCTCGAGCCACGGGAGCATTTAACAACATTACTTGAAAGAGCTGACCACCAAGTGTGTCAAACAACTAGAAAAAAATTAATTTGACCGCTGTTTTAAACTGCTAATGATGTGGCAATTAAGACTCGCTGACTATTTAATAAAATTACTTTTTGTCGTCGTAATTAATACGCCGCTATTCAAAGATATTCGACTATAATATATGTTAAAAAATATGGCAACAAGAAGTATTTAAAAATATTTTGTTCACGTAAAACGTAACTAGTTATTTTGATTGTTCTTAAAATCTCTAGTTCATTTCTGCTAAAAAGTTTTAAGCCTAAAACTAATTTTAATTTATAACTTTAAAAATAGAAGTGTCTTTATGCTTTTTTAAAATTTATGGGAACATTTCTTATGTTGTTTTGAACAATAAATTTTAACTTACTCCGTAATTTTTGTTTTACTTTTTAGATGGTAAAAGTAATATGTTCTTAAGTGTTTTTTGAATGTATATTATCGTTATAATCTATTTTATATTAAATTTGATATTTTTGTTGGCCAATAATAAACAAAAAAATCGTTGAATCGAAAAATTCAATAAGCCTTCCATTGAAAGTAAATATCGACAATGTATACATACATGGGGTAGTCTGCCCCCCCCTCGGCTACGCCCATGAATGTATCTTTAAAGCAGATTCGACCTATAAATTTGTATATAATAAAAGTTACCTCGTGTAAACTATTTAATTTCTCGATTAAAAAGAATTAATGTCAATAAAGTTAGACCTTAAGTAGTAGTATTATTAAAACGGCTGGGTTTTGTTTCGTCGACCTTTAGTTTTCGTCGACTAGACATAAACACACTAAAGGGTTTTCGTCTGCTTTTCTCAGTCGACCTCTGGCTTAGTCGAAATTTAAAAAACAGATCAGAGTTGACCATTAGTCTCAGTGTGAAACTAATTTGCCAAACAAAACCCAGCCGTTTTTACAACACTACAAATAGCATAGGTTTCTAAATTTATTAAAAAATTGAAATTAATTTAAAAAAGGGAATATATTTATCACGATAAAAGTGTAACCCGAAACGAGGCTTGATACAATAAGGGGAAGAATGAGAACTTTAAGCATGTTCATAAATAAATCTCCTGGAAATTGTATCAATGTCTTTGTCAAATCCGATAAAGATGCATTCCTTAAAGAAATCCCCAAAATTACCCCAATGATCACACTTATTATAGTAGCTATCATCAGCATATTATTGACTATGTAGCTCAACGTCTAAATATTCACAAAAACTTTAAATCTATTTATCAAAATATATACCTGTTTCAATGAACTATTTAAATTCATATTACAATTTAATTTGTTGCACAATGTTTTAATTTAGAACTCAAATGGTAAATATACCATAGAAAGGAATTTTCTAAATTATACAGTTAGAACGCGTTAGCAAATTTTGTTTTTTGATCAATTACCATATAGTTTGTAATATCATCACGGTTATTTTACGAAGAACAAAAGGGTAAAAATGTAAAAGAAATTTAATTAAGCTCTCGTTAAATATAAAGATTGGTTGTTGTTTTTTTTTAAGGGGGGGGGGGAGTAGATGTTTATTTAGACCCCTAAATTACTATATTTGTATTGAACTTGAATAAATTCTACAGGCAATAATTTTACGCTTTGCGAGAAATACAAGATATGGAGGTAAGGACGCCACTGCGTCCCTAAATCCATAGTAATTGGAACAATATTTAAAAAAAAACTGTATTATACTATATCTTTGTTATTCTAAACTTTTTATTGAAATATACTTGAAAATCTTAGCATTATTATATTACGAAGTCAAAATTATTATTAATGATACGTTTTAAATTCTAATGCAATTTTAAGAGGTAGATTTGAGTGAAAGCTATACTATTGAAAAAGTTTATCTTCTATCCATGGGCGTAGCCAATGGGGGGGGGCAGGGAGGGCGGCTGCCCCCCTCTAAATCCAAAAAATTGTTAAAATTCATTAAAATTATGGCTAAAATTTTCAAAAATGTTCATTTTGCCCCTCCCTAATCATCCCTAAATCATTATTGCCCCCCTCTAATTCCAAAGCTGGCTACGCCCATGCTTCTATCGTACTTCATTAAATTTAAATAACAACATACTTAGTTGTAGTAAAAACATTTTATTTATAAATTTTTAAAATTAGAGCGCGGATTAGACGTATATTATCGTATACAATTTAAGCTTATTATAAATGGATTAATAATTTGATAACTATAACAATAGCCACCCATCAAATAATGCGATTAGATATTATAAGTAAGCGTTCATAAATGAAGGGTATATAATGAGTATAGGGTTACAATTTTATAATTGAAAGCACTTCAAATAATATCATGATAAAGGTTAAATTGCTTGGCGTCCTCTTTATAATTCGATACTTTTTACATTGTCATAGCGCCTTCTTCTTTACATATAAAAAAGCTTTCCTTTTACTTATATTAAAGTCCATTTACTCTTTTATTTTTTAATTTAATTCATATTTAAAGTTAATGGCTTAAAACTTTGATTATTATCAAACATATTGCTTTAGCTCCAGATCTTCGTTACATATGCATAAAATACATATTATTTAGGTGTATAGTACTTTCACAAAATTAACTCATTCATAATTATATGTAAATTAAGTTATTTGAAGCCTTAATTACTTTACAAAACTCATAATTTAATCTTAAATTGAAAAAGTCTAATTTGAGTGATAAAAATGTAAGATTTAGTATGTGAAATTACGATAACTCTTCGCATTGTGGAAATTTAGACAGGTTTCGCTTAGTTTATTAATGGCTCTCAGCTCAATAAAAAATATTTTAAATACTTTAAAAATTTTATATGGCTAAGGCCAATTTAAATAAAATAAGGCTAGATGTGACATCGTACGATATTAGATCAGATGAAGAATACCTAAGATTCTGGCTTTTTAAAATTTAGCCTAACTCTATTTAAATAGACTAGCCCAACAGTTCTGTATAGCTCGGAATTGTGGGCTATTATACGTAAGAGGGAAGAGCAATGCCTGGCGTCAATGGAGATGAGAATGCCAAGATGGGTGCTAGGAGTAATCAAAAAGGAACATAAACGAAATGAAGAAATGAGGAAAAATCTGGGTGCAACATCTATGAAGACAAAGCTCCTAACAAACTGACTAAGATGGTATGGCCATGTCGAGAGAAGGAACGATATCTACGTCGGAAAGAAAATTGAGAAGATAAATTTTGGAGGATAACCAAATAGAGGACGGGCCCCAAGCTTAAGTGGAATCATAAAATAAGGCACGCTATGAAAATGCACAATATAAATAAAGATCTATGGATATATTATATAGAGACCAATGGAAATAAATGTTGAAAGGGGTGACCACTAGCCTAGGCGATAAACAGACGTAGAAATAAGAATCTATGATCGATGGATTTTGTGGTTTAAAGTTTACAATTACATACAAATATTACATATATATAATTAAAATTAAAGAATAAAAAAAGTTTATTATTTGCAGGTGAATTAGGTGTAATTTTAAGATGTTATTGAATTTTTTTCATTTAACCGCAAAAAAAACATGTCTGTTTTACTTAAATAAATTTCATATCTTACTTTATCTTTTATAACCTGTAAAAAATTAGGCTATATAAAAATCGTATAAAATGAACCTCTCACTTTTTCTAACAATTTTATATTCAAATATGGAAACTATCAAATTTTATCTAAAAAGTGACATTTATTTATTCTACTGATATCATGGTTTTTTCTTGAGGATTCGCCTAATTGTACAATGAATAACACAGCACTCGAGAAATCTTTTTTTTTTTATAAATTATGAAGTTTAATTATAAGGACTTCAAAAAATATAAAACTATAATAAAACGTTTTCTCACATAAAAAAAACTAAAATTCTACCGCATTATTACTAGCTTATATAACTCCATACATATTATAGACCATGATGATGTTTATTCAAAGCATAACTATATATTACAACCTGGCGTAGAATCGCAAATAACATCTACGAAAAAGACGTTTTTATATAAAAAACGTAAAGGTGGAGTTGGAATAATAATTTATTGCATTGTTTCTGTGGAATAAGATTCCTTTAGATAGAGGGATTGTACCAAGATTGTGAATGTACATCGGCTACCCTAGGATCAAAAGTATATGGGTAGCCTCCCCCATAGGCTTCGGAATTAGGGACGGGCTGATAAAAGAAAGGTCGCGCTGAAGGCTGTTGCTGACATATTAAATTTGAATCTAGATAATTTTTGCCGTAGTTATAGTAGAAAGGTTGTTGATTGTTGGGATTTAGGTGGTAATATGGATTCATAGGGCTAGCCAATGTTGGGCCATATTGACTCACTGCAGCCGCGTATAAACTTTCGTAATAATACCTCTTGGCATATTCTAAATTGCCCATCGTACTTTCGCTGGGTTTGTCCAGTTCTGGATAATTTTTATAAGGATCATCAAGGGGTGGAGTAGTGGGCTGGGTTATTTTGGGAGACGACATTTTTGGACTTAAGGAGGCTACAATGATTGACGTGCTTTCTCCATCAGCAATACTTTTCCTGCCTTGCTTGCGCCTTCTGACAATTTTCTTACTTGCACGATTAGTATCAAGGGGATTAGCCTTTAAGATTTGCGTCAGATAACTAACTTCTTTATGATTTAAGGGCCTTTCTATAACTCTTTTACTATTATCGTCAGATTCGTTAATCTTGAGAGTAAATCCCTTTCCTTGATCTAAATCAAGATTTTGGTAAGAAATTGGATTTGAAAATGATTCTAAATCGTCGTACCCTCCTTCTGTATCTGAAAATTTATCCTTTTTCCTCCATTTAGCTCGACGATTCTGAAACCATACCTGTATTTAAAGTACAAAGCTTTCTATTAAACTTCCTTACTGCATGTAAATGCTATATAATTTTTGGATTTTAGAAATTATAAGATTAAATATGAGAAGCAACGTAAATTTTTAGATTAAATACGTTAGGTTATAATTTAAATCTAATATAACTTTGGTATTGGTAGCGTTTACCAATCCTAAAAAATCTTATAAATTGGCTGTGGGGGGCATGGGCGTATCCAGGATTTGGAGGGGCAAAACGATAATTATATGAAATTTAAGCCGTAATAATATTAAATTTAAAGGCTTTTTTTGAATTTAGAGGGGGGGGGCAGTTACTTCTCCCTGCCTCCCCCTGGCTACGCCCTTGGTAGGGGAAGGTTTCATTTTTATGAAAATTGCCAAAAAAATATTAGAGATATATTTAACAGTAAAATTTGTTACCTGAACTCTGGCTTCACTTAACTCAAGTTGCATAGCTAATTCTTCTCGCGTGAAAACGTCGGGATATTGGGTCTTTTCAAAAGCGCGTTCAAGTTGGTGCAGTTGAAAGGTTGTGAAAGTTGTACGACAGCGCCTAACTTTTCGACCTCCCGTCATATTAAAATGATGATAAGTGCCTTCCAAATCTTTAATTTGGGTCTTTATTAATTTTGGCCTGACCGTAGGACTATTGTTGTAGAAACGAAAAATATTATTGAAATTCGATGGTTTATTTATATCATAATCATGACTAGCGTCTTTGGAGTTTACGGGCACAGATATGTCAAAGTTATGATTTCGACTTTTATTGAAAGGATTATTTTCTAAATCTACATTTGCCATTTGTTTTCTTTCATTATGGGTCGGTATTCTTGGTCGATTAGTAATTATGTGAGGTTTGATTTTCGGAATTAACCTTTTTTTGCTTATTTGACAGGACAGTAGCTTATACTTTCTTTTGATCTTGAATGTTGCACTAGCACTAACACTTCGCTTAAAACGTAAGTTCCTAAGGCGATATTCTATCAATAAATTATTACAGATTTAATATTACAAAATTAATCTTATATAAGAATGACGGAAAAATTATAATTTAGAAAAATAAAAATTAATGATTACTGATGGTTTTGGTTGTACTTGATTTTAAAGAAATATAAGCCATGGAATTCCGTTTCTGATGATTTTTTAATATATTTTCAATAGCATATGATGATAAATTATTTTCGGGATACAAATTTAAAAGGGGTTTCACCTTAATTGAAGATTGCTCATTCATGTCACGATTGCTTGAGGAGAATTATAATAAAATAAGTTGTTTATCAATTATTTCGTCCGCTTTGAAATTAAAGTTATGTGCTTATTAGTTAAGTAAGGGCGTGAAGATAAAGAAAAAGTTTGAAAGAGGAGTTTAACTAAATGTCGAACAACATATACACACATGTTAACCATCACAAGGCCAGCGGGATAACAATCTTCTTATACAGAAAATAAAATGAGATAATGACATAAAAAGAGAATGAGTGATAAATTAAACGGGGGGGGGGCGCTATATAATTTACTTATCTAATTACATAATTGGGGATTATAAGGGTGTTACTTAGTTGCTGGAGCATCCCCAGGCCAAATTATCAATAACATTCGATTTAAATTGACGAGAGGAGATCATAATTAGAGTGGGGGAGGGTCGGGTATTTTATCAAAAAGCTTTCACTAATCAAATGTTTACATTGTAGTAAAACGATTTAATACGGGAGACTTTGAAGGGAAAGTTAAGTAGATAGCGCAATAGGCGAGGTATATAATTATCGCAACATAATTTCTATTAACATTGATTGACGTGCTGAGCGATAATGATTGACAGTTTCATTTATAAAGGAATTGTGAAGCAAAAATTAGGGTTTCTTTCAGGATTCAAATAGTTATTTATAAGCGTAGCCAGGGAGGGAGCAGGGAGAAGCAGATGCCCCCCTCCTAATTTTTTTTTTTAATATTTCAAAAAATTAAGTTAAACATTTTAAAATATTTACCTTCCTTATAAATCAAAGCATTCCTAGCATGGGCGTAGCCAATTTTCGGATTAGGGGGGGGGGCGAGCAAAAAATATTCGCCGAGACTAAGTGAGAGCAAAAAAAAAAGGTCGCCAATTTCAATTAGGGGGGGGCGAAACACTAATTTTTTCCAATTTTTACAAAAATTTACATTAAAAAAAAAAAATTCTCATGCCCCCCCCCTGCCACCCCCCCCCCCCCCCCGCCTACGCCCATGGGCGTAGCCAGCATTGGGATTAAAGGGGTGGGGGCAATAATGATTTAGGGTGGGGCAAAATGATCCTCTTAGCCATAATTTTATTGGATTTTAAAGAATTTTTGGATTTAGAGGGGGCAGCCGCCCTCCCCCTTCTCTCCCCTTGGCTACGCCCATGATTGCTAGGTCCATGAAAGTATCCATAATATCCCTTGGTTTTGATGAATTTGGACTCATATGATAACTTATGATTATATACAAATTTTGAGGCAAACTTATTTCTCGAACCCACTGAAAAAGGCGCGAGGCGAGCATGGGTGTAGCCTTAAAGTCACTTGAAACCGACCCGACCCTAAAACAATTTAAAATTTTGCCGGATCGGGTTTCGGGTCACCCGTACAGACCTCTAGTGTAGTGTGGAAGGGGCACAGGGAGGGTCGCCTATACCCATAACCTCCCACCTTTTTTTTTACAAAAATTTTAACCATATTTTTAATAAATCATGATTTTGTCCTTCCTCACTTAATTACTATTAACCCCAGCCTACAAGCTATGCTAAGTTTCTGTGGTTCAATTACGTTAAATCAAGAACAATTGTATAAAATAAAAGTTATTTATTCAATATTGACAATTAACATTATTAAAGTATTTAGTTGCATCAAATGATTTAGATTGGGGTTAAATGGTTTTCTGTGAAATAGAGTTAATCATTTTAAAAAGGACGGGGCTGATATTCTTTATTGCCTCTCCCTAGCTTCATTCATGATGGCTACCCGTTTAAATCTCACTTTAAAATCGTTAGCAATCTTTTGATATTTTAAATGCTAAAAATTAATATTTTTTAGTTCTATTGAACGTTGATTTTAAGAGTTTACAAATGATAGAGCATAATATATGGAATTCTACTTTTTATAAAACTTTTATATTTGACCTTCATAGACATATAATTAGAATCGTGTGAAATTTTTCATTCACTAGACATTTAAGCAGATGATTGAGACTTAACGTATACCCACTTATCAGGGGAAGATAGTTGTTAGGCGTTGAAAGATGATACTTAGCTATATATATATCTTGGGACTTATAAAATTATGGCTTTATATAAACAAAAACTTAATGAAATTTGCTGTGTAAAATATGATAATTTAATTATAGTGTGTAGCAATTAATCTCCTACTACTATAAATAAGCGGCGGGAGATGGAAAATATTTAAGTTTTAATCCAGGTTACAGACTATTTAACTCAAGTACTTTTTAAATAATTAGCGCGATATAATTAATTAAGACGAGAGTTAATTTAATTAAAGGGTCATCCTGGGATCTTTAGAATTGATAGTAGACTGAAAGCTAGGGCTAGTTATATTAGTTTTGTTTATAACTCCTATTTATTAAAAGGCATTTTTTTCAAATATAATTTAAACTGTCTACTAGAGATATAATATTATCTTAAAACCATATAACAAAAACTTTATATCTTGGATCTTATATGATGGATAATCAAAACTTATTTGATCGGATAGCATGGGCGTAGCCAGGTTTTGGATTAGGGGGGGGGGGGCGAAACGTGTAAAAATTCAATTAGGGGGGGGGGGCAAAACATATATTTTTTTGATTTTTAAGGGTTTTTGCTTTGAAAAACAAATTTTTACCTGTCCCCTCCCTGGCTACGCCCATGTCGGATAGTATGTACAAAAATGTTATTTAATCCATTCATTTTCATTACTTTAAATTGTAGGTTTTTATTTGGCGAGATGACTCTATGTCAACGTAGTATTTTAATGAAATGGTCTATTTTTTAGAATTTCCTTTACATGACTAGACTTTTAGCCGCGATATAAATAATAAATAATTTTTCCCTTAAAACCAAGAATGAATTTATTTCTTAATTATTTTGGCTGATTCTTATTAGAGTTAATTTATTGTAAAATTCTGTTATGTATACATATTTTTACCAAAGTCTGGCCGAAATAAATAAGTATTAGCCAGGGGTTGGGCAATTGTATTAAATACATTTTGTCCCCTACCCTCCCCCCCCCCCCCCCCCCCCTTACAATAATTAGAATCTTGAATCCTGTATAAGTCCATTGAGATGAATTTAATTATTTGAAACAATTAATAAATTAAGGTCAAAAATTTGTTGAAAAAAATACAAAATACGACAAATTAAGGTCACCTTAAATTAAAAGGCACATTACATGTGACATGTTGAATGATTTGTTGAGTGGTATGTTAAAAAATGGCTATATATATATACTCTAATTAAGTAAATTGTATATACAGAGTACTTAACAGCTTTACCTAAATGGGGCTCATTACATACTAATAAATATTTATAATCGATTAAAATAGCGGGAAGTTGGGGGGGGGGGGGAGTTAATGGAGGGCCAAATTAAAATTATTTACCTAATTTAACCCAATCAATTAGTACAACGTAGTGGCACTGCATTTTAATAATATTAATAATACCAATAGTAATAATGATCATAATTAGTGTATAGGTATATGGAAAAAGCCCATTATATAATTACGCCCACTTTAAAGAACCACTATTTAGCTAATATAATCCTATAATGGAATAATATAACCTAGCCTTTTATAAAGGAACTAATTAAAAAGCTAATGCATATTAAATATCATAATAGAAAAATAAACGATTAATTAATTTCCCATTTGCTATATAATAAAGTTTTTAGTGGTGATTTTTGTTCCTGTTTTTCTATTACATTTTTAAATTGTTAATCAAATAATTATGAAATTAACCTAACGCCTGAGTTGGATGTACAAAATGAGATTAAAAAATTTTCTCGTTTCTATTCTTCACACAGCCCCTTTCATTTGACCTATCTTATAAAAGGCAATTTGAGGAGATGACATATATAATGGTTTGTTATTTATTAAATTTAATATTATATGAGTGGTTTTGTAATTTTGAGAGTGAATTAAATCTTTGCCAAACCCCTGGCCTGGCCCCTTTCAAAACCGTAAACCGTTTTATAATAGGAAGCTAATTACATTAGTGACTGAGTAAGCAGCATTTGTGTCAAGCGAGATTGAAAGCTCAAGTGGCATGCGGTGTTATTTATTACTCCTTTGAATTATAAAATATAATTTAATAATACGATTACGGATTGTCATTCCTACCCTCATGGGCGTATCCAGGGGGGGGGGCAAGGAGGGGCGGCTGCCCTCCTCTAAATCCAAAAAATCTTCAAAATTTAATCATGATAATAATTACTAAAAAAATTCTTTGCCCCTCCTTAAATCATTATTGTCCCCCCCTCTAAATCCAATGGCTACGCCCATGTTCCCTACCCTGATTTAGCATTAGCTTAATTTTCCAAAAAATAGTAATTATATTAATTTAAATAGCTATGCAATTTATGGGCTCATTTTTCATTGCCCGTCCGTCCATCCGTCTGTCCAACTTGTAATTTTTCAATAATTGCCGTGGAATTATATATAATCGTTTTATATAAATTAAAATTTGTTTTGCATTATAGTGAAACTAAGAAATCAGCAGATTATTAGATTCATTTTTTTCTCATTTTATTCCTATATATTCAAAATTAATTTAAATGGCTAACGATAAAGTAAGTTAAAATATTACATTTTTGTCTAATTGATAAAAAGATGTATATTAAGTTTGCCCTCGATTTTCAGATTTAAGAACAGCATTTAAATATATATGAATTTTCTGATTTAATAATATGTTTAGTTATATAAAGTTTCATTTTTGATGTCAGATTTCATTAAATAATTTCGCTTAAATTAAAGGATTTAAGGCATTCTTCATCCCTCCCTAACTCTATATTTATCTCCAATGGCCTACATACTTAAACTAATGCATTAATAAGGAATTATGTGGAAATTTGATATTTTTGAAATAATTATACACTGCTTAGCTTACATCATCTCATGATAAAATTGTCGAATTCAGCCTTTATTCGTGTTACTCTAAAATTACTCAATAATAATTGAAGGGAAAGTTTTCAAGGACTTAATATAGTTGCTTCATAAAAAAACTACTTAATAAATTTTTTTTTTAATTATTTTTTTAATGGTTAAATATATAAATATCTAATTTTATTTTTCATACTTTTTTACATTTATTGATAAGTTATTGCTATTGGCTCAATTTAATATAACTCAATCTTTCAATAGAAAATTTTATTTATTAAACTAAAAATACATATTTTGTGAAGATGAACGAAGCAAATAAAAAAGTTAAGTATTATAAATATTTAAAAAACAGTTCAAAATTGCTATTGAATTCTATTTAAAAATAGTAATGCCGATTTTCTGTCTTACAAAAAAATGATTCGCAATTACCATGGGATAGCAAACAAATTTGTATCCTTATTTCTTGAAAATAATTTTTAGGCTTGGGGGCCAAATGCTGTGAGAATGGTTATCGCAATGGAACAAAATATTATAGCATTGCTAAGTTCCGAATTTAAAAATCATTAGTGCCTCGGCTAAAGAGAGAGGATCTTTATCATGATTAAATGGGGCATGGGCGTAGCCAAGGAGGGGGGGGGGCAGGGAGGGGCGGCCCCCCTCTAAATCCAAAAAATTGTTCAAATTCATTAAAATTATGGCTAAAATTTCAAAAAATGTTCATTTTGCCCCTCCCTAAACATCCCTAAATCATTATTGCCCCCCTCTAATTCCAAAGCTGGCTACGCCCATGAAATGGGGCATATACGTCGGTTACATAAATAGTCCCAAGCTAAACAGAGTCAATTTCCCCAAGAGGCTAGGGTTTGACTTCAGGTCATTTGTTATCTTTACAGAGGCAAAATTTTATTATTTTTTTCTTCTTAATGTTTTTAGTTATATTATATATACTTCCATGGGCGTAACCAGGGGGGGGGGGGCAGGGGGGGGGAATCTTCTTCCCTCTAAATCCAAAAATTTATTAAAATTATGGCTAAAATATCAAAAAATGATTATTTTGCCCCCCCCCCATAACATTAATGCCCCCCTCTAATCCCAATGCTGGCTACGCCCATGTGTTAGATATAAACTTCTATTAATTAATTTTTGTTGACGTAAAAATCTAAATCAACACTGTCGTGTTATGTAATTAAAAATGTTGCTAATTATTTTTAACCTATATATAAAGTGAAAAAATTGATTGATAACGCAACGGCACTTTTTGATCAAAGGTCTTTTCAATGGCCTGTCAAATCAAAAGGACACACAAAAACATGATCATTAAATAATCAAAATCAACGTCACTCTTAAAGCATTGAAGATTTTGTTCTTTGTCGAGAAATGCAATAGTTGTTGTTTGAAAAACGATTATATATTTCATAATCTTTTAATTAATTAATTAATTAATTTTTAAGTCGTCAGTAATGTAGAGCTAGAGAGCAATAATATTTCTCTTTTACCTCTGCTGTCATTATGCGTCGTCTCTCTGTTGTTATGCGCAAAGCAAATTAAACAAAAGTGTAATTAATAAAAAATATATATATAGGATGAGGGGTGGGGGGGGGGGGGTTGGCTTTGACCATATGTCAATGATTTAAACTTAATTTTAAATAAACAACGTGAAAGGGTATTATTATGTATGATAAGCGGTTAGATATTTTAATGTGATTATTTTTATGCTTAAGTAACTCTCTCTCATTCAAAGGGCTGTATGTATTGGCGTCTGTCTAATTATAATTATAAGATTATATACAACGTTTGTTAAATTTTAATTACGGCTTTTAGTGATGCAATCTTTAATTTTATGATGAGTTAATGATTTAATTATGCGGACTTTTAAATTTGCAAATTAATTAAGATTCATAAAATGTCAATGGTGGTGTATTAGTATCTATAAGAATGAACTAATATCTTTGTATAAATAAAATTAAAACTATCGACTTTAAAAAATGAAAATTAAAAATTCAAACGCAGAATTGATTTTTCAGCCTTGGGTAAAAAATCATTTTGCTAATATAAATTCTTTACAATTTATTGCAAAATCAAATAGACAGGATATCAGTGATCACATGAGCATAGTTAAGGAGCTAGAAAGGAGCAACTGCTCCCATGGCCGTAGCTAAGGGTGGGCATGAAGGGGAGGCTGCCCTCTCTAAATCTAAAAAATTGTTGAAATTTATTTAAATTGGCTAAGATTTCCAAAAATTATTATTTGCCCCTTCTTAAATTATTATTGCCCCCTTCTAATTTCAATGCTGGCTACGCCCAAGCCTGCCCCAAACTTAACGAAACAATTTTTCTGTAATTAGCGTAATTAAGATTTAAAAGATTGTTAAATGGTTCTCCCTGGATCATTAATTATATCAAATTCTGACTACAATATCTATGTCAATTACCATATCAGCCAAATTAGAACATTAATAACTTATTAGCACTTAGGGACCCGGTAATGGTACTTTTTAAAGACTGACCTGACTTAGGCCCGGATTTTTGAAATAAAATATAAAAATGTTGTATTTAAGATTTTTGAGATGTAAGGGGCACGGGGAAAAATAGTTATAGTTTTTAAATTAACTAATTGAATCTAAAAATACAAAAGTTTTTAATAAATAAAATTTATATTTCTTTGACATTTTTAAGATATAAGTTCAAAGAGGAAAAGATTTCTAAGTAAATATTTGCAAATTTAAATAAAACTCGTCTTTTTTGCAAAAATTTGATATTGTTGAGGAGGGCAGATATAAAAAATAAAAAAAAATTGACCAGATAGATAGAAACATACACTTCCTTTAAGATCGTATGAACTTTGTAAAAATATCCCATATATTAGGATTGAGAAGAAAAAAGTTTTCCCTCTTCTAAATGCCGTCAGATACTAAAAGCTTTTTCTCAACTTACCAATATAAATATTCATGCAATTTATAAAAAAAAAAGTTTAGTAACTATTTTTTTGAAAATCTAACAGAAAAATCATCATTTGAAATAGGTTTTAAAAATGTGTTTTATTACATATTTTGTGAAGGTGCGATAAATAAATTAAAAAATTAAGAATCGTAAATATTGGGAAAATATTCGGTTATGGCTAATGAAGGAGAAGAATTTCAAAACGTCTACATATGCTCAAAAAATTAAGCTAATTGATTTCTATATGAACATTAAGTATTTATTAAATTATTCATCTCGCTCAAAAGTAAATGGGTGCAAAGCCTCTCAAAATTGTTTTTAATATTTTAATTTTTATTATGTTCGGACTTAATTGCCCATAACCGACTTAGAATTTTTTGCTAATACAAAGCTATAACAAAACAAAGATAAGTATGATAAGTAAATCAAAATTTACTAATTTTGTTTCTCAAAAATTTAATGGCTACTTTATATTTATTTAGGATTGCATTATTTATTTATTTTAAAAAAATGAAAATAAAATCTAAAAAATATGAACAAAAACTGTTTATCAGAGAAGGTAAATGGGTTCTTCTTTAAATAAAGTTGGTTTATTTTAACAGTGTTGTAAAAAATTGGCAAGCCAGGCCATGCTTTGCGCTCAGGTCGGGGTGGTCCAACAAGCCTGAACCTAGCCCGAGGTCCAAAATTTTAATAATTTTTGTCTCATCTCGGCCTTAGAGCTTTAACGGTATGTGGTTGGGGTTAGTATAAGTAGTATAAGCAATGCTTCGCTGTACATTAGATTCAATCAAACAGTCTTCTTGATTTTTTATACAAGGATCTTTTTGCTCATATGTCCTCCCTTTCGGCAGCTAAATATCTATTTAATTTAAAAATTATGTTTTGACCGAGCTGTAGCGTGGTCCTGCGCTTGCTACTCAATAACCCGATCAAACATTGATAGAAGAAAACGGGTAGGATTGTTGGTCGTGGTAGCAGAAACGAGCCATAAACCACGGTATTTAACAGGCATATAAATTACAATTATGACACTTGTCACAAAAATATATTTGATTGCAAAATTGCTTAACCCTCGAGAGTATTCCTGAAAATCCTGAACGCGAGAGCATTTGTGGGGTATATTTGGCCCCAGTTTTTAACTTTCTATAACTATGGAACTATTAATTGAAATTATCTCAGATTTTCAATATACGTTTGTAAAGGACTCTTAATTGCTGGTATAAATTTTGATAAATAATTAAAGAATATTACAAAAAATATTAACATTTTTCTGAAGTCATCTCATTTTTTTTAATTTCAATGCCTCGCCTCATTTTACCTCTTAACATCATATACCATGAAATTAATCAAAATTGAAATCATTTTTTATTAAAAGAAAGTCGGAAATGCATAAAAAATATAATTGCACAAACATATGATGATATAAAAAAAATACAAACATTTATTCGTGGGGTAGACAGGGCCCCTGTGGCCAAAAAGATGCTATATTTTAAAAAGTAGTGGGCTAAAAGTTATAAAATTTTCCCCAAATTTAGTTCTTGGTAAAATATTAGACTATTCAAAAGGCCAGATCAATTCGTCTTTAAACGCGTTTTATAATTAAGTTTATAACTATCGTGGGGTCCGTGGTGTCCCATGAAATGCTCTCTTTAATGTCTATGTTTTTTATAATAATAATTTGAATTTAAATTATGTATAAAATCCTAAATAAATAATGATAAAATAAGCATTATATGCAGTTCTTTATGTTAGATGCTACGCTATAATGTAATCCGCTAAAATAATGAAATGTTCAGGCAAACATTTGAGGATCTTGGTTTTTATAATGGTATAACTAGAGCTGTTAAAGTTACTTTACCACAGTAACTAGTTAAGTTACAGTTACTTTCACAAAAAATGTAACTAATTACAGTTACAGTTACAAATTTTCAAATGTAACTGATTACAGTTCCAGTTACTTACCTGATGGAACTAGTTACACCTAAAGTTATAAAAAACAATATTTTTTGATATTATTTATTTAAACAATTATATAAAAATCAGAAGGTAATAAATGATGATTCGATTTTAATAATACGTTATTTTCTATATTGTCATCTAATAAACTAGTTCGCTTTTCACTGAAAATTAATTTACCAAGACTAAAAAGACGCTCGACGGGGGCGCTAGATGGTAGGGGTACATTGAATTTAATGAAAAGTTTCTTCAATTTAGGGAAATTATTATATATTAACAAATCACTATTATTCGAATTTATAAATGTGTGAATGCACTCTTGAATACCTTTCGACTTTAAAAGATTAAAAAAATCCAACGTATTTGGTTCTTCTAGGTCCTGTCTTTCCTCCTGGTTAGGGATCAATGAATTAATGTAATTTAAGGTGTCTTCTTTAATTCTCTTATTTTTCTCAAGACGGATCAACGGCCAACTTGTTTTAAAAATTGGATGGAGGATCGTAGCAACCAAATTATCCAAACTATATAGATCGGGAAATTTATATATTTTAGATTTAACATGCATAGCTTTGTACCTTTTATTAATCCCTTTAATTAATGCTTCTTTTAGAGGGTTACACCACTTAAAATTTCCAATTTGTTGTAAATTTAATAAAACTTGGGAAATGGTAGGAGTGTAAAATCCTTTTTACATATAATTTTCGCCTTGAAGAAATTGGATTGAGCTATAGGTTCCAGAACCTAATAATATAAAAACAATACATTGAATTAGATAAAAATATTATTTACTTTGCAGTATTCAGCAATAAAATCACAATCACGCCTAAGAAACCTTTCTATATTCAATTCATCACAAAGCGAATTAAGCTCTGATGGCTTTTCCCAGATATAAGACAAAATCTTTGTTAACGCGTCGAAAAAACTATTCCACCTCGTTGGAACAGGGCTTATCAATTGAGAGCTTAGATGCTTTTTAATTAATTTAAATGTTTGGGAGGATCTACTCTGAAGATTCCATAAGTTTTGGCATTTTGTTATAGAGGACACATAAATGCTTTTAAAATCCTCTTTTTGTAAAATTACTTTATTTACATCACTGGTTGCAACCAAATTTAAAGTGTGACAGGCACACCTTTTGTGGCAGGTAAATAGTTATAATCTAAAGGATTATGGCCAAATAATCCTGCTTTTGACAAAATTTCTTCGACAGAAATTTTCTCTATCACATCTTCCTCACTCTGATTGTCAGAGTTGAACAATCCATAGTGTATTATGATTTAATAAAGTTATATAATAGACTTTAAAGCTTTTACGAAATTTGTAGCATTATCGGTTGTGGTACAAATGTTTTTGTTCTCTATATGGAACTCCTTAAATATGGAAACCATAACCTTGAATAGCACATCAAAGCTGTGCTTGCCTTCTAGCCTTCTAAAGGCTAAAACTGCAGAAACCCTTACATGAATGAGTCACTTTCTTTAAATTTTTGGAATACAAATTTGTACTAAATAATATTTTATATAATATTGGTAATTTACTGATAAAATAGATTATCTATTCAAAATTCAAATTTTCAAATTTGATCCGCAAAGGAAATTTAGATTAAAGTGAAGTACACAAACTAGACGTGAAATTTGAATATTTAATTAAAAAATTTTTAATTTATAAAAAGTAACTGTAACTTTAGTTACACAGATACTGAAATAATGTAACCAACTACAGTTACAGTTACCCTGAAGTAAAAGTAACTGGTTACAGTTACTTTACTCAAGAAAAGAAACTAGTTCCAGGAACTAGTTACAAGAAACTAGTTACTTAACAGCTCTGGGTATAACGTTTGATTTTATTTCTTTACGCGGTGACGTTTTATATGCATTTTTTATCAGGGTTCTAGAATTTTTAAATAAATTTTGTCTCATTAAGCTTGTTAAGTTATAAATGAGGTTATTTATAGCAGCATATAACATATGACTTCGCATCTTGAAAAAGGGATATTTAAGTACCCTTTGAATTTTATTTTTTATAGCATTAACTATGCTTCTTCTTCTTTATGATGGTAAAAAAATTTAGATTAGAAAAAAATAAATAACTGTTGCAGTTTAAGACCCCTATTATATGCTCAAAATGAATACTAATCTTCTTCTTTCTATTACTATTTGTCACCTAGGCTGGTGGTCAGTCCTTTCAGCATTCGTTTCCATTTGTATATCTTTAACTAGCTGTGCGCGGCCAAGCGTTGCTTTGGCTTAGGTTCTATTTAGCTAAATGAAATTAGTGCGTATTAATAGGAAATATATGAAAGAATTTGGGTTATATGTATAAGAGTTTATGATGTAAAAAATATTATTTTATAATGTGCAAATACATATTATTTAACTTAATAGGAGAAGGCATATTTTTTAATAATTAAATAGATTTATAACGGTTTAAATATTTATTAGGTAGCGATGTTTAGCAATAATATGCATAATTGGGTGACAAAAATGTATATCAGTTATAAACCACAGGTGAATAAAAGTCAATGATAATGGTCGACAATGCAAAGAAAAATTTTAGTACAGCGTGTATAATGGTGTATATGGCTAGGCATGCACTGCGGAAAGTGGAATGTGCAACGTGACCACTTTTAACGGGAACCGGTCAAAGGAGCTCATCAGAACTCATCAGAAAAGGAGCACACTGCTCAGGATGAATTTAACAAAATGTCTTAGCACAAAATATTTTATATTAACATGTCCTAGTGATATCATAATAAGTAAATATATGGGTTAGGGTAAGTATTAGGGCCAGGGTAAGGGTTAAGGTTAGGGTTTGGGTTATAATAACAAAGTGTGCTCCTTTCCTGATGAGCTCTGATGTGCTCCTTTGACCCCCACTCCTTTTAACTGATGGAAGGAAACAGGTTGGAGCGCGAACTTTATTTTAATCATGCTAATAAGGAAACATTCATATAGACTGAGATATATAGTGTTTATTACCTGTGAATTTGGTCAGGCCGCTACTTGCTTTCCCTGATTGCGACGTTCAAAGGATCTGCTGCGCGAATTCCAGTGTAATACGTAAGCACTTCGCAATATAGCAGCGTTTGCGCAAATCATCATCCTGACAGCTTGAAGAACGCTATTAACATTGTATCTGGGGGATTTAAGGCCATATTGGTGACATTTGCATTTGTGAAATAAACCCATTGCCCATTTTCTACATGTACAATTACGTGAATCCTAGCATGACTGCGTTCATGTATAGGAAAGGGTAGAAATAATGTTTTTAAGCCCTTGCAAATTTTAAACAAAT
The DNA here is from genome assembly GCA_964036665.1 of Gordius sp. MW1. Taxonomy (NCBI): domain Eukaryota; kingdom Metazoa; phylum Nematomorpha; class Gordioida; order Gordea; family Gordiidae; genus Gordius; species Gordius sp. MW1. The sequence continues at coordinate 19,536,920 of OZ038533.1, forward strand.
TATGAATTCAGAAGCTAAAATTATCTCGTAGCATACAATAAATTTAATTGCTAATAAGTGAGAAAAACCATAAAAATTGCGATAAATGATTTGTCGGAAATAACATTATTTTGCAACGATGGATTCATCATATCTTTCAATTCAATCTTAAAATTCTGGGCTTTGCAGTTAAAATAATTATTTAAAATATAATCTGAGAAGCCCGATCATCTTAGTAGAATCCAAGATGCAGCAATATTTTGCGCGATTGAGGCTCAAAATAGATCCAAAATTGATTTTTTTAATTCTTAATTGATACAATTATTTATTTATTGATAACGTTATTTCTGACGTTCTGTCACCTTATGTAAAATCATTTTATTCGCTATATTATTCTTAATAATATAATAGGAATTGAATATTGTGTTACTTGTAAACTAATTTTTTAATAAGAAATTCATTTATTTAATGAGCGTATGACTGTCTCATATCATTATAAAATGTATTTTCAATTAAGAAACACCCAGATTTAAATATATCCTGTAATAATAGTGCTGTATATTCCAATTTTCAAAGAACACGAAGAGGTTGCGTTTGATTGACATTTTATTAAACGTCAAAAAGGATAAAACAAACTCGATCAAAAACTACTGGACCGATTTGGCTCGACAAATCTTAAAAAATGCTCCGGAGTGTGAGGAATAAACTGTGAAATGTTGAGCCAAATCGGTCTGGTAGTTTTCCAAAATTGGTGGCGGCATACATATATACATAGTTTCATTTTTATATATAAGATTTACATATATCTTTCTTTATCGTGTGGACTTTCATATCGTGCCGTATTTTATGGATACAAAGCTTGGGTCTTCCTCTCCTTTGTTTTCCTGCGATATTTATCATCTCGATTTTCTTTCCGACGTAGTTATCGTCCCTTCTTTCGACATGGCCATACCATCTTAGTCTGTTTGTTAGGAGCTTTGTTGTAATAGATGTAGTACCCAAAAGTCTTCTTATTTCTTTATTTCGTTTATGTTCCTTTTTGCTTACTCCTACCATCTTAGCATTCTCATCTCTATGGCCGCAAGACGCTGCTCTTCCTTTTTACGTATAGCCCATGAGTCCGAGCTATACAGGACTGTTGGCTGTATGGGATTAATACGTGCACCTTTTAGTCTTCTTGGGATGTTTTTGTCACACAGAACGCCTGTCAAGTCCCTCCATTTGAGCCATCCGAAATTTATCCTTGCTTGGATTTCTTTATCCATTCCACCATCCGATTGAAGTGTAGATCCTAAATATTTGAAGGAATCCAAGCTTGTAAGTTGGCAATCGCCTAAAGTTAGGGATGCACTTAGCTGATTTTCATCTGATTTAAACTTTGTCTTCAAGTATTCTGTTTTCTTTCGATTTACTCTGAGACCACTTTCTTCTATTGCATTTACCCATCGTATTAATCAATTCTTGTTCACTTTTGGCACAGAAGATTATATCGTCAGCAAAGATCATTGCCCAAGGAGCTTCCTCGCCCAAATCCTTGGTAATAATATCTCTTATCATTAGGAATAGGAAAGAATTAAGAGCTGAACTGATGGACTCCAGTGTTAACGGCAAAACCCTTTGTAGTCCCCACCGTTGTTCTAACGTACATTCTATTTTTCTTGTACATATCTTTTATTGCTCTGACCTAAAATTCTGGCAGATTGTTTTCTTTAAGACATTTCCACACTAGAGTACGAGGAACTTTATCGAACGCTTTTTCTAGATTGATAAAGCACCTGTGCAACCCTCCCCCCTTTCTCTAAACCATTTAATTAATCTTCTAACACTGTTTAGGGCGTCTGCTGTAGACCTTTCCGGCATAAATCCGAATTGGTTATCTCGAATTTGGACTAAACTCCAAAGCCATTTTTCAATCACTTTCTCCCACACCTTGAAAGTGTGACTCACAATCGAGCCAGAGATACCTTGTAGTGGTGGTTTAGCTTGTGTACTCTCGTGATCCAATAAGGTATCTTTGTAGCCAAATACAATTTTGTGTTTGTTATTGGTGGGGTCTCCTTATTGGCAAGATTCTTGGTGAAGGGTCAGACTAAAATTTCTGGGATTTTGAATGAGTAGTGAAACGGTAGTGCTGGATTAAACCTATCAATACGAATCGTTCAAAGAAAAGTCAAATTCACCAAAATGACGGCATCATAAAGAATAGTAGGTAGTCAAGCGCCCAAATCTAACATAGTTCCGTCCGGCTTGAAAAGCCGAGATATCAATACTCTTCTATTCTATATAAACCAAAATGAATACTAATATTATGCCAAAAAGATCTTCTCCCCGTAGTTATGCAACTTTTAGCATTATACTACACAAGGTGACTTTTTGATAATCCAGCGTATAGTAACTTAAAAATAGAATTTTGGTGTGGCTCAGTCATAATTAAATGTCAGCCATAGACTAGATTGACTGCTCATGCTATATGTTGCATATGATTAATTGTGTGTCAAATTTTCCTCCATTTTGAAGAGTGCAACTAGTGTATTTTAACCATGTAATTTAGCCTTATAACAGTCAATTTACCTCCCTCACAAGTTTATAAATTAAAACGAACGTCAATAAATTTATTATACAAAATATTGCTGGCGCTATTTATTAAACAAACTTTAATAGTTTTTACATTTTTAATTTTCATGTATTTTTTAAATGATATTTATTTAAAAATGCTTTTTTTGATATCTACCCAATTCAATATTTTTTATTTGCCTTTTTAAGATTATTTAATTTGCGAAAATTACTAATTTCTATATGATCACTACTTTTTACCGTTCACATCAAAATGGTGGAAAAAGGGTATACACATTTTGTGCGCTGTGAGCAGTCTATCTAGTATATGTTCTTAGCACACTATATTTTTTTAATTGAATATATGATCAAAATACTTAATTCAAAGATATTACTGCTATGTATATTTTTATATATTAACTTTTAAAGCTATTATCGCATTTCAATAGAAAATCAAATACATTAACAATCTTAAACTAATTACAATAACTTACACAAACAAAAAACATTGACAATATGGGGTATATCATGTTATTTGTAGAAAGTAGTTAACCATATAGTGTATTATTATTATACAGGCCTAATCATAAGATATAGGCATATTCCCGAAAACGCAGAATCCCCAAAGTATAATAATGCTATTGCTGCAATTTTGCACACATATGTTCTTAGTTTCATAACTGTATTATCCTAAGGTATCTTCAACATACCCCGGTAACAAACTTACATGAGTATTATACCAAAGCTGGTTTCTTCTATTCTTGAACCCGCAGGCTTCTGTAATGATAACAAACCACCCGATGGCCAAACTATAGGCGCTTGGGAAAAAGGACTCAGTTTAGCATGAGACTATACATGTACTGACGTATATGCTTCATTTAATCCCAATAAAAATCCCCTGTCCTCAGCCGAGGCACTAAAAATTTTATAGTCGGAAATTAACAATACTATAATTTTTGTTTGCGACAACCACTCTCACAGCCTTTAGCCCCCAATCCTTTAAAGTTATCTAAAAAATAGAGAAACAAATTTCTTTGCAATTCCATGATAATGGCGATTCTTTGTTTAAAAGACATAAAAGTAAACAGCTCAATGTGCGTGCTCGCGTTGCTCGTTAGCAATTTGCCACTAACATTTTGTTAGAAATCGCAATTATATCGCTAATATAGTCCAAAATTTTAAATTGTTTAACATCGGCGACATTCATTCTTTAAAAACATATGGTTGCAGAAATTCAAAAAATTCCAGATAGGTTTTACAAATGTCCGTCTCACGCTAATGGAGTAAACAGGGATGAAAATATACGATTTGTTACAAGTTTTTATTTATATTGATTTCTTATTTTTTAGGGTGTAACAGGAAAAATGGACTTAAAAAATTTGAGCCTTTTATGCTTGGTTTGGAAAGTACTAAGGTTTATAGCTTGAAAAGTTTTCCCAATGTTAAAACTAAAAATGGTCCATTTAAATTTTTGCTGAAAGAAAATTCTTATGATTCCACATCAAGTTTGACAGATGATGAAATAGTAATCTTCAATTTAAATTATTCTCTATTTTTTAATAGAATAATACAAAATTAAGAATTTCACCCTCATTGGAAAAAGAAAACATAGTACCTGCTAAAAGTAAGCCATTAAAATTAGATTTTTAAGGAAGATAAGGCAATCAATTTGATGCAAAAACACGTACTCCTAAGTTTATAACCAAATATTACCATTTCATAAATTGCCAAGTGGAAATGGTTAGTAATACTGATTTATCTAAGTTATTATATTTAGATTCCAAAAAAAGATTCTATTATTGATAATAATTTAAAAGAGGTAAAATCAACAAAAATTGCTTCTCATTTAAAAGTGGCAATTGGACTTGATGGTTTTAAAATGATAAAATACATTTGTGAATCTCAAGACTTTGAAAAATGCTTCAGAAATATGTTGCCATCAGCTTGTCCTGGCAAAACATTAAATATTATTCATAAAAAAGTGACATTAAAAGAGGACTCCATGCAAATATCAACCCTACAACTTTTTTATGATGATAAAGGAAATGTGTGCCAACTGAATGTCTTTCATTTCAACAATGAAAATATTCTCACTAAAATGAAACAATGGTTATTGGTAAAATATTTGTTTTTATAGCAAATTATTTTAGCTAATTTTAAGTTAGATTTTATTTTTTTTGCATTTTTCCACAACTAATTTAATATGTTTACTGCAAAATTTAATGCAAGTGGCTTGTAAAAATTTGCAATACAATTGTAAGAGAGTTTTTTAATTTTATGTTAAAAATATTGGTTAGAATATTTTAGTTTTAATTAAAATTTAACAGGTGGGTTGTGTTTGGTCAACCCTTGGTTTTAGTCGATTATACATATTTGGTATGTTTTTTCTTAGTCGACCTCAAGGCTTAGTCATATTTGAAAAACAGACCATAGTTGGCTGTTAGTCTTAGTTGAACCAAAGGTAGACCAAACAAAACCCAGCCGTTTTTAATTTTAATTGCTAAGTATGCCACTCTGCAAATATAATATCTGAGCCCGACTCGGCCTGAGACCGACCCTATGGGCCCAACTTGCATGTCGAAGACCAAAACTTACATTTTTTAACTATTAATTACATTATCACACTTGGTAATCAGAATTTTAAGGGAATATGTGATTTATATTATCGACCTAATCATGAATAAAACAATCTGGGTTGGCTTTAAATCGTAATATTTCGAAACTGTATTAGAACTGGAGATCTGAAAAGCCATTTTTTTCAACCTGAACCCGACCCGATCCGAAAATCAACCCGAGGGCGGGTCGGGTTTCGGGTCACCCGCGCAGTAACCTTAAGTTACAATGCCATCGATCATACGTTTACTTAACTATGTCGTTGAGGACTGTCCGTGAAAGTCTTTAAATGTATCAACAAAAAACCTCTGTTGTCAATTAATAAGTTCAGATTTTTTTTTGAATTTTTAAATGGGCGCTTAGCTCATACCTTGACAAATATATTTTAGTTGATAAAATTAATTGTTTACATGAGAGATTTAACTTAATTTATAATTAAAATTTTATAGGGGTGCGTGGTTTTTAAAATTATAAAGCAATAGCCAGTGGAAGTTTGATGATTTTTGTTATTACTAACGTATTAATCGCCATTCTGCATTAGGCAATATTGATTATCGGCAAATAAAACCGGAATTGGTTGATCAATATATATGTTATTTTGACAGAATATTATAGGCAACATAATAACATTCAAATAAATTCTGTAACTAAATTGTCAAATTGATATGGATATTCTTGATCTACCGTTGTAAAAACGGCTGGGTTTTGTTTGGTCGACCTTCGATTCGACTAAGATTAACGATCGACTCCGGTCTGTTTTTTAAAATTCGACTCAGCCAATAGATGGATTAAGAAAAACGGACCAAAAACGTTTGGTCTGTTTATGTTTAGTCAACCAAAACCTAAGGTAGACCAAACAAAACGCATCGTTTTTACAACTCCACCTTGCTGGCCGCTTCTCATAGGCAAAAATGCGTATTTTTTCCAAGTTCTATATAGCTTTTTGAATTAGTTATTTTTAAAGAAATCTTCCGTCACTTATGTGGGATACATGAGCGTAGCTAGCATTGAAATTAGAGGGGGCAATAATGATTTAGGGAGGGGCTAAAAGATCATTTTTTCAGATTTAGCCACAATTTCAATAAATTTCACCCTAATTTTTGGATTTAGAGGGGGGGGGCCCGGCTACACCCATGAGTGAAATATAAGAAATTTAAAAATGATAAAATTATTTTTATCGGTTTTTGCTAGCGAATTACAAAACAGAGTTCAGTTCATACATTATTCTATTTTACGAGTATATTAACCTATATCTACAGGCTCTGTTCTGCTGTCGACTGAAGTATGAACCTTGTTGCATATTGCATGCAATATCATAATATACGATTCAACTTCAAAGCGTCATATTTTTGTTTGTCTATATATGCGATATACATGTCGTGGAATCAACAATTTTAGTTTAGTTACCATATGAATATGCATTAATAAGCGTAATTTAAGGGATAAATATTTGTTTTATGAGCAAAAACAGAAAAATAGAACAAAAATGACGTGACGCTCGTATTAAGACGCGGCTATGTTTTAACATGCATTCGCTTTTTTAATTTAGATTCAAAATCGCATATTAAGACGCACCCTAAGTTTAGGTTGTAGTAAGACTAAGGGCTTGTCTTAATATCGGATTTTGCTGCCCAGCAAAAATCGTCGTACGGGTTATAACATGGTCGTGTCTTAACTTCGAATTCACTGCAGATTTGCATTTCGGACGCATAACATAACAGCGATTTTGAAGATGGAAATATTTTCCTAAGCTTAAATGTTGTATGTTTTTTAATTTTTAGGTATGTTCGTAGCCAGCATTTGAATTAAAGGGGGGCAATAATGATTTATGGAGGGGCAAAATGATTATTTCTTTAAATTTCAGCCATAATTTTAATAAATTTCAACAAATTTTTGGATTTAGAGGGGGCGGCCGCCCCTCCCTGTCCCCCTTTGGCTACGCCCATGTTTGTTCTCAAGTGTTGAAATAAACAAATAAACGTTTTTACCAAAAAACAAAATATTAATAATTACAACCGAGTTTGACCCATGAATATGAATGGGATATTTAGACAAAGATAAATTCACGCGATTCAAATTTGAATCCGACATTGAGACAAGCCCTAAGATTTACTTTAGTGACGAATCCCATTAGAAAATTCTCCTTGTTTTATCTTTAAAAAGTCGATATTACTTGGGGATGGACCATTTTTCTATAGGATTTCTTCGATAATCACTATGCAATTTATGGGCTCGTTTTTGGTTGTCCGTGTTGTCCAACTTGTGATTTTTGAATAATTGCCGTGGAAACTTATACGGGTGGGTTTTTAAAGGCTGTGGGGACTTAAGCTTCTGTAAAAGACTTTTATTTTGCTTACGCAAATAGACTAGCTAATGACCGCTGACTTGCTTTAATTTTTTTGACCTCGCTCGTGCCCAAAATTCCATTATTGCTTATGGGCCCGACTAATTATACCTTTATACTTTAATAAAAACTGTAATTAAAATGAGTGAATAAATTTTTGGTATTGAAGGATTATTTCCATGTTGAAGACTAAATATAAAATCGCTATAAGAATGTTCACGGCGCGTTATATCTAATTCTAATGATAATTTCAATCGAGCTTTGATAAATACAAATGAAAAGAGTAATCCAATACTTTAAATTTATTTATTTGAAAGATGAAATCGTGCTTCTGCTAGTTCTGTTGGTCGGGGCCTTTGCTTTTAGTCGACTTGGTCTGTTTATGTTTAGTCGACCACTAGGCTTAGTCGAAATTTGAAAAACAAACCAGGGTCGACCGTTAGTCTGAGTTAGACCAAAGGCCGACCAAAATAAAACCCAGCCGTTTTTACAACACTAACTTCTGCATCGCGCGATTCGTTGTTTTGCAGTCATGAATCGGGGTTGCTAATCCGGTGTTTTCGAGATTGAATTCAATTGATCCATAGTTTAAAAATTATCGGCAAAAGCAAGTTTATGATTAACGATTTATGCCAATTTTAATTGATTCCATTTGATTTAGTACTTCTTTAATATATTCTCTTAAAGCGTTGTAATTTATAGAAGGGATCAAAAGTAAGAGGTGAAGTTAAAAGATGGTTTTGGCCATGGGCGTAGCCAAGGGGGACAAGGGAGGGGCGGCTGCCCCCTCTAAATCCAAAAATTTATTAAAATTATGGCTAAAATTTTAAAAAATGATCATTTTGCCCCTCCCTAAATCATTATTTTCCCTCTCTATTCCCAATGCTGGCTACGCCCATGCTGTCTACAATCATTTATCAGAACTATTATTTGAAATTAAAAAAAAGTAATAGACCACTTAATAATTCAGAAAGATGATTAATGCTTTTTGAACGTTGAGTCTAAAATTGAATTCATTACATTACCTGTTTTAACTTGATAAAATTATAGCAAAGTAAATAAGACTCCTTTTCATTTTCAATCCCTATTTACATTTAATATTTTGTAGCACTAAATTATATATATATAAGGGTAAATAAATTTTAATTGTGTATTATACCTGAAAGATAAGATATTAATATTTCAAGCCGGGCTCGGGTTGCCTCAAAAATGTGTACAATTATTAAAGATGACAAAAAATATATAATATAAAATACGAATTTTATGTTTTTTTATTTTAGGATAGTTTGTCTGATTTGTATGAATTATGTTTGCGTCAATACCTAAACCTAGCTTCCGTAGATTTCGATAATACTACCCACATTAAAAATGGAGATAATTACACGCAATTGGCTACCATGTAATAATTATTTTTTTAAATAATAAATCAAATTTTTATAACTTATTCGAAAAAAATGCATATAATATAGGCAGAAAACAAATAAAGTTCTACAACAATTTGTATCACTCCATGAACGGATAGTGAATTCAGAAAGTGATCGGTTTTTCCACGAGTTTGAGCTAATAGTAATTACTATAAAAAAAATTTCTGAGATGTGAATTTCGAATCTTAATTGCTATGCAATTTTTTTTTGGCTTTTAAATAAAAATTAACCAAAGTTTAGTTCTAGATATAATGTATAGCCTTGTGTTAGGCAAACTTTTTAAACTATTTTGAAAAACTAGAGCATATCATTTTTCTTAATCTTGGTATGATTTAATGGCATAAAATTTTTTAACTAAAGATAACATAAAATTGTTATTCAACTGAATGTAGTAGTGTTGTAAAAACGGCTAGGATTTGTTGGTCGACATTTGGTTTAATTAAGATTAAGGGTCAACTCTGGCCTGTTTTTCAACTTTCGACTCAGCTTAGAGGTCGACAAAGAAAAACCGGCCAAAAAATTTTTGGCCTGTTTATGTTGAGCCGACTAAAGCCAAGGGTCGAACAAAAAAACCACCCGTTTTACAACACTATTATGTAATAATATTGTGTAATTTTAAAGGCGTCTCTCATCAGAAAGATTTATGAACGAACACCTTATCGGGAGTCTTGGATTTGTGATTCGATCCTGTTTCAAATTTCAAATATACTCGGCAATTCGTCTAACCAGCAGAATCTAAATCAGTGCTTTATCTCAGACCTAACTACTATCCATATTCCATAATTTATTAATGCATTTATGGAATTGTTAAATTTTATTTAATTTTATTTTTTTACCATTTTTATTGTTTAACGAGTTTTTATGTAACAGTCGTTATTTTATTATTGAAATATAATTAAATTTTTATATAAGAATGCGCGTTCTCGTTTTGTTTATATGTTTATCTCAGAACGTTTTATAGTCTTTATAAAATAGTTACTATACCTTTTCACAAATTATTTATATTATAGGTAATTAAGACTTATACATAGTTTATTAAACAACTTTATTTTAGTTTTTGACATTTACCTTTTAATAATAACAATTTAAGTATATGTTTTTCAATATATTGTCATTCCATTTTAAGTGACCTATATAAAATATTTTGGTCAGGCAGGGTTTAAATTTTCAGAAATTTTTTATCATTTTAAGCAAATGAAGTGTTTTTTGCTTCATTAACTATCTTGTAAAACATATAAGTCTTGTCAAAATATATACAACTATTCTATATATAATAAGCATTGCTAGCTAAATAAATTAATGTTGCCACTTTCTCTCGAATGGATGGCTTGATTGTCTTTGTTAATTAGATATGCAAACTCTAGGAGTTTAATATAAAACAACCTTTTAACCTTTTTCCCATCTTTAAAATTAAATTTATGTTTTAAACAAAATCCCTAACGTTCAGGATGTCGCAAAATTGAACTACTATTACCTGTCGTTTCCTATGGTCATGATAAAATTTGCCAAGATAATAAAATGCGGATGAGATTTCGATCAGGGCCCAAACTAAAACCTCGATTAATAATACATAAGTGGCTTGGTGCCGATTGAGCCAACCTTGACACTAGTGTTGTAAAAACGGCTGGGTTTTATTTGGTCGGCCTTTGGTTTTAGTGGACTAAACATAAACTGATCAAAAGTTTTTTGCTCAACCTTTTGGTCTGTTTATGTTTAATCGACTAAAATCAAAGGTCGATCAAACAAAACCCAGCCGTTTTTACAACACTACTTGACACTTATTGGGCCAAATCCAAGAAGTCCCATGTTGTGACGTCTAGAAACAGCACAAGGGGCTTACTTATTATATACTTAAAGCATCGGCGTGAAATAGTTAGCTATGAGTAATGTGTAAGTTTTTAGTGCATGAAAGAGCGCAATTCTTATAAGCGCCTTATGCTCTTTATTAGTCAGCTGGCATAAGTTCTTTATCAAGTGCTTGCTTGTATGGGCGTAGCTAGGATTGGAACTAGAGGGGGGCATTAATGATTTAGGGAGGGGCAAAATTATAATTTTTTGAAATTTCACCCATAATTATATTAAAGTTTAAGGAAGTTTTGGATTTAGAGGGGGGCAACCGCCCCTCCCTGCCTTCCACTGGCTACACCCGTGCTTGTATCCATGAGTAGATAGAACAAATCAAAATTGTACCTTTTTTCTAATCCATGCACATTCGTGATCGAGTCTAAACATTCATTATTAAATCGCTTACTTTAATCATAATGTATGGCGCATGACTAATAAATATTGTCACTATGACTATACCATAATCAGGCTTTTTCAAGATGCACTTGACTTATTGCTAGACGAGTAATTGTAAATTGTAAAATCTCAATCTTTGACTATTCTCTCAGACTGTGTTAGATGAACTTAAGCTATTGATTCGTGTACGATGCGTGTAAAGGTATTTGAAAAATCTAAACAAAACGAATAATAGATGTACGCTAAATAAGTTAAGATATGACACCTTATATTTATATACATAAAAATGTAACTCCATTTTCTTTGTCCTCTAATAACTTCTAAAGTTAAAAAGTCGCTTAAGCCATTTCTATTGGTCACTTTTGTTAGGCGATTCAGATAAGGTTAGGGCCATCAAGCCGATTTTAGACTTGACCTTGAGTCGCTACGTTGGGGGTTTGTAACAATTTAAAACAAATAACATTTGGCAAATTCTATTTCCACCAAATTGCAAATGAATTTTGGCTCAATTACTTTAAAATTACTGTGAATTAATTATATTAATTTGTTGGCTAAACTGATGTTGGCAACACAATAAATCGTGGACACAATTATAACTATATATTTTATTTGCCAAATTGTTAAAACTTAATGATTTTTTAATGAATGAATTTAACAACTATTTGCGTTATTGGTTGTGATAAAGAGCAATATTATATAGAATTATTTGACAGTACCAAAAACGAGAGTGAATTTTACACGAAGAAACACAATAAAAATTTAAGATATTTAATTTAAACCAATTAATAAATTAAAGTAATTTTATTTTGTATTAAATTTTATAAAAATGTCTAAAATGCCACTATTTATAAATTAATAATTAGTTTGTATATTATCTCGTTAAATTAAATCAATGCATGTTTAAAATATTAGTTTTTTGTTTAAGTGATCACTTGATTACCTATGATAGAAAAGGGCATATTTAATTAATGTATAAAAAGATATGGTTCATATCATACATTAGCCATTTAAGAAATATATCTTTGAGATGGTATTAAGTCATGAACACTTTTAATTTTATCATTTAAATAAATTGGCTGCCTTAATGTCAACATCATTCTTATAATAATGTAAATTTATTGGATCAGTGTTTGATTCTATGATAATCGAATAGACAAAAAGGTATTGATCAAATTAACAAGCATAGGCGTGTAAGAATCTATATACTAGTGCATTTTGTATATTTATATTGACGCTTTAAATAAATTACGTACAATTCTAAAATAATAATATATTTTTATGTGGTAATTGGCAATCTTATATTTCAAGGGCACAATTTTTTTTTACAATTAAAGTAAGTATATTTATATAATTAAATTAATGCGTTTATGATATATATACAGTTATAATCAACAAAATAATGCATTTATAACGGTTGTAATCATAAAGACCATGGGTACTAACATGGTATAACTAATAACAATCACAGCGAACGTGTAACTAATGAACCATTCATACTGATGGGATAGCGTGATAGGACCTGTAAATTTGATGAATAGGAGGTATAGTCTAGGGAAAAGGAGGCAAATAACAAAATTAATAAGGATAAGGATGGTGATGCACAGATAGGGGTCTTGTGCGAAAGTTATCTTGCTGCTACTTTTATTCATGTAAGTGCCAAGCTCTATCGAATTTATTCCATCTCTCGATGTGATTTTGCTTTGCACGAAAGAGTTCATTCGTAACTTTTGTTGCTTAACGTGGACCCTAATGCGCCAAGTCTGAATTAGCAAAATACCGAAAGGAACTAATTTAGTCACTGCCTCACGTATAAATTCATAAATGATCCACAGTAATCCCATCGGCCGACTTACAGATGTCATTTTCCAACCGTAACTGTAAGGTATAACTTTTGAAGTGATTGAGTGAGGAACAATCAGATTATGTAGAGTAAAATAAAATGTGGTCGGAATGTATAGCAATATGGAACAAAATATAATAAAACTGATATATAAGTAGACTTGACTTTTATTAAACCAAATTTGGTATTTGTCCAGTCTAAATATAAACACATATCTCGCTGTACCGTACATGAATGACAATAAAAAACTTATGTTTACTATTACTTGCAGCATCGGTACAAACACATTTGCTATATAATAACCGAATGGGTAGGAGTTAGTTGAATAAAGAGTGAAAAGGGCAGTCTTTAAAAGATCGTAACCTCCTAACTTATTCAGTTGGTAAACACAATCACCCGCATCTGTGCCATTATAAAATTTAAGCATTGCGGCTAACTGAACCTGAATATTAGCCTCCATCTCTTGCCTTTCCTTTGACCACGCACAATCCCGGTTTACTTTTATAAGTATTATTAGGGCAAGAAACATGTTTGCGATGGCATTGGCGGTATTTATAACAATATTAGGAGTTGCTTCAACGTCCGGTTTATTTGAAGGTCTGGAATCATACTTTAAATCGCTGCAGGAGTCCGGCTCAATTCTGTTAATGGATCTAGTTACTAATTTCCAGCAGTTTGTGAATTTGCGTCTAATTTTGCCAGTGTAACGCATTAGAAAGGATGATTGAATATTTGGGTATTTATATAAAGCCCAAAAACCAATGTAATATAGGTTAGCAACTATACTGGCCCCTACAATGTATGAAAAAATTTGGCATTTAATTGCCCTTGTTCCTGGCTCTTTCAACCATTTTTTGCTATTCAAGCTCCATTCTAGAGCTTCAATATCAATAGTGCATATAGAAATCATTCTATAATTTTATTTTGGGGCATTAATTAAAAATACACTCAAGGTGTAGATATAACAAAAGTGTTACGGGCAAAAAGCTATAAATTATAATATGCGGGTTAAAATCTTAAAATTAATTAAATAGATTGGCACATTCCTTAATTCTGATTTGAAGGCAATTTAGGTCTAACCAATGCCAACATTGGCACATAAAGGAATGACTTGCTTAGACTAAATTAATTGAGGATAAATTAAATTTCATCAATTAGTGCAATTATCCGCACATTATATGTTATGTAAACTGATTATAAACAAATTAATGCCATTTTAATCAGTAGTCGCACATCATAATGACTGAAGTCTAATCCATGACATGTTAATTTGCATCAAATGAAAAAATTTGAAACGAGAAAATTTGAAGTGATTTAAAAAGCAAAGAGTTATTTAAGTTTTACCAGATCTGGTTTTGTAGGTTTGTTTTTATGATTTGGGGCAACCTAGGGTTCAGCAAAATTACAGTCGAAATCGTATAAGTGAGAATCGGATAAATGTTTTATGTGTTATTTAATCTCGACGTTTTGAATGCATATTATTGTTTGGGCATATTTAGCTTATAAATGTTGATTGCATATGTATAAAATATCGATTAAGTAATAAAATTTCAAGCAAAAACCATGATTTTTTAAGTGATAATTTATTTTATGTTGGTTATAATTGTTTAGTAAATTTAAAAACAACGAAGTAGCACATTTGCTATGAAACTTATGGGAAAGAAAGGGGTACGAGAATGCAAGACAACCAATGACGAGCCCATAAATTGTAAAACAATTTCCTTTTATGGGTTAGGTTTAGTGTTTTTATTTTATAAGCTTTTAGTATGGATTATATTTATGAAATCGGTTTATAATTCATAAAAAAATGCTAAAATCTTTAAGATTTTTATAAAATTAAATAGCATTCGCCAATCTAGGGAGGCGGTTTCCCCCGCCGGGCCTTGCGTTATATTACCCTTTGCCAAGTAAAATAATCAAATAATTAAATTTATTATAAGGGTACAAAAAAAATTACATGCACGATTAAAAACTATAAAAACGCGCTAAAACTAAACGGATGGCATTGATCCATTTTTATTGTGATCTTTTGCCTGATAAAAAATACTCTTTTTAATCTAATGATGCCTTAGAGATCGCCTTTCTAATTTGTTTTAAGAGAACGAGAGCTTCAGTGCCTAAATTTCCGATTGTGGTTGCCACTCGGGAATGAGTCGGCTCATTCTCACTTGGAACTTTACCACGGTCGACATATTTGCCCCATCCAACTCCTCTCTCGACCTTCAGTGCAGAGAATAGAAAGACAACCACCAATATTCCTCCCTCGTGGACCCAATATTCATTCCCGTAGTGGCAACCACACTTGAAAATTTAGGCGCTGAAGCTCTCGCTCTCTTTAGTATAATAACAATGTTGCCAATAAAGAGCAAAAAAATGAATGGTAATAACACAGGTCTAAAAAAAAACATTGCGTACGCGATGTTTACTAACACATATCTCTCTCCCTTCACCTACTCTCCTCCCTTTCTCCTCCACTCCCGCCCCTTCATGTGTGCTTGATATGGGGGCGGGAGTGTAAGAGATGGAGAATGGGAGAGAGAGAGATGTGTTAGTAAACAGCGCGTGTGTAGTATAAACCAGGGTTTCTTTCAGGGGGGAGGCCGGGGGGGGGGGGGGGGGGGGGAAAGGGGGGGGGGGGTATTACCCCCCCCCCCCCCCCCGGGCAATTTCAAATCCCCCCCCCGGAGAATTTGGATTGGGAACTCAAGTTCCATCATGAAGTCATAAATTATATTAATAGGCTAAAATGGAAATTCAATAAATTATTTTATTTTGTCAATAAAAAAATATAAAACTGGCGAAATTATATTTTTTTTACAAATCAGTGGAAATCATTCATAGACATCATTTTTTAACATCTGTGAACCCTAATTTACAATCTTGAAAGTTACAAATTATCTTTAATTAAAAAAAATAAATAAAAACATAAATAAATGCGTTTAGAATTATTAAATCACTATCTTACTTATAAACTTAAAATAATTATAATAATAATAGATTCTATTATTTGTTTTATATTGATATAATATGCTTATTTTGAATTGCAGGTGTCTGGTAAATATAAAAGTACTCTTTTACACTACTTTAGTAAAAAGGAAAAGCCTAATAAAAAAGATGGTAAATATGATTTAATTTGGAATAATTTTAATTATGTATGGGTGTCTGTGTTTATATAAAATAAGACATAAATGTGTTTGTTTGTAATATGTAAAGATGGGACTGAATTAAAAAAACTCTTGTTTTATCCCTTATTATGGGAAATTATGGTAATTATTTTTAAGCATTAGATATTTTAAACATATATAAGTTAAAGGCAGATATTATTCTGCTTCCAGCAGGAAATTCACATGAACTCTGAAAGAGGCAAGAAAGATTTTGGTTTTAATATAGAAGTATTATATATATTTTCATGTTTTAGGTCAAGATGAAAATTGTAATTCTGCTGGAGTGGGGAAAACTGTCTCTTCTTTTTCTTACGATAAAAATGCTGGTAATTAAAATTATGCAAGTTGTTTTTATTTTATTAATATATATTGATAAAGATGAGTGTATTGGCAGCTCTACTAATTGCTAAGTCTCTGAAAGTGAAAAACATGGGCAAAATTTAAAACTTAAACCATCATATAAATTTATTATTTCATGGACATCTGAATACAAATAGCTATTTTTGATGAAGCCTTAGGTGGGGCTTTATGCTCTGTCTGTTCTCTTTACAACATACTTTCTTAAAAGAACACTTGTCCGTTAAAATATTACACGTATTTATTTAATGATTATGCGTGTATGTATCAATTTATATATCACTTATATCACCAATAAAAATTAGTAAATATTATAAAAAATGGTTTAGCAATTAAAACAATTTTTACCCCCCCCCCCCCCGGAAGTTGAAAATACCCCCCCCCCCCCGGAGCATTTTTTCTGAAAGAAACCCTGGTATGAACTCTAATGTATACAGTTTTCCAGACATAGTGGGACGAATTTTGATAAGGGGAAGGGGTTTACAAAAACGCGAATAAATTTGAGTAAAGGTGATATAAAAAAATAAAAGAATGGACCTATAGATGAAACTTTAATCTACATGAATATATTACTATTTTTCACTAAATATTAAAAATACCGTGGCAATATAGCCTCAAAAAGCCTTAAAAAGGGCATTTTTGGCACCTTCAACCTCGTATATCCAAAAAACTAGTAACCGTAGTTAAAAAATTAAAAACAGATTATTTTTCAGCGCAAAATTCTCTATCAGAATTATTGGTCGGATTGCGGGATGTGATCACAAAGTCAATATTTGTAGAGCTGTGTAATTTTATGGTATATCTTATATTATAGTTACTTTAATCTTTTCTATCCAACAAATAAAATGAATTTATTAAAATAAATTCTTACCCGTTTGACTTAAAATATTTAGAATTTATTCAAACTTCAGGAATAAATGAATGTCGCACAAAAATGTGCAAAATTTAATGTTTGCTAAAAGCACGCAGTAAAAATAAACCATTTCTTGTCGCACAATGCACCAAATATAATTGACCATTTAAGCCATCCTTTTTGAATCCGGGCATTGACTTCTGTTGTCCCTTTATACCATTTAACGATCGTCGACCTTCAAACCATATCGAACTAAGCACTTTGACCACTTTTTGGCTTCTTCGAATACTTTGTCTCTTTGCATAGTAGTATATCATCGGCACATAGCATACACCATGGCTATGGAATCTCTATCGTTATCGTTTTCATATATATTAAATAAAAAGAGACTTAGAGCAAATCCTTGATGTAATCCCATTTCAACCCGAAAAGGTTTAGAGTCCTCAACTGTCGTCCTAAAGCACGAATTCGAGCCATCATAAACTTTTTTCATAAAGAACTGCTGCTGATACAGATGTAGACCTACATCGTGAACAAAATTACAACCAAAGTGGTCTTATGTCTTATGTGCGATTTAATGTTCCAAAGCTAAAGACGCAACAAAAAGCCGACGACAAGATTTAGCTTGCTGTTAATAAAAACTATGGAGAAGTCTTCTTCTTAGATGCTCCTGGATGTACTAGTAAAACTTTCCTACTGACATTGCTCCTGGCAACTATTCGTTCTCAAAATGATGTAGCCGTGGCTCTAGCGTCTTCCGGAATAGCTGCGACATTGTTACCCGGTGGATAAACTGCTCATCCCCATTAAAATTGCCTTTAAACGTTCATTACAGTGAAACTCCAATGTGCAACATTTCCAGAACATCTGGAATGGGTAAAGTATTACAGAAGTGCAAACTTATCGTGTGGGATGAATCCACAATGGCTTATAAAAAATCGCTCGAAGCTCTAAATTGGTCTTTGCAAGATTTACGAGGGAACTGCAAACTTTTTGGTAACACAAACGACCGTCTTTGTCACGCTTAACAATTATTACAAAAGAAGAATACGGAGTTTATGATTTAAAAAAATAAAAAGCTATATTAAGTAAATATATATTATATAGTTTTATAATAGGAAAAGGTATATTTATAAACGATTGAATAGATTTACAACCGTTTTAAATATTTATTTGGTATTTTTTATTTTTATAGGTCAAAAAGTGCGATTTTAAACTCTCTTCAGATTAATTTTTACTAATTATTAAGCTAGTAAGGGAATAAGCTAAAGCAACGCTTGGCCTGGCACAGCTAATTCATAATAAAATTTCACTTTGGGTGATTAATTTCATACATTCTAGGTGTAAAATTCAACAAAAGTGTCACGAGGAAAAGCTAAATATTATAATGTGAGGGTTATGACCTTAAAAGTAATTAAATTGACTATTTTATAATTATAATGTTTGTTTTCTGATTTCAAGGCAGTTTATTTCTAATCAATGGCAATATTGGCACATAAAAGAGTGACTTGCTAAGACTAAATTAAGGGTAAATAACATTTTATCCATTAATGTTAATTAATCGGCACATTATATGTTATTGTGGGAACTGATTATAAACAAATTAATGCCATTTGTAATTAGTAATCGCACATAATAATGACTTAGGTCATCCATGATAATTTAAAATACGATTAATGAAAACATTTGAAACGATATGATTTGAAGCAATAGCAAAGAGCTGTTTAAGTTTTACTGCATCTGGGTTTGAACGTGTGTTTTTATGATTTAGGGCAGCCAAGGAATAGGTCAAAGAGCTAATTTGGTGCAATTTTTTTCGAATGCTTGGATGCATTTTAATTTGTGTGTGCTATTAAAACATTAAATCTAATCGACAAACATATTAGATAAAATTTATATAATTGTCTATAAGTGATTTCAGATATAACCCTTTGCTTTAATTATAATAAATTCATGTACAACATTGTTACTTACCAATGTCTTTATTAATATAACTAGTTACTATATTTTTCAAAAGTTTTAATTCATACAAATAATAATAAAAGTCTATACTCGCCCATTAAATGATTTGAACATAAATATTTTATGAGGCATGTTTATTTATATCGAATACTGCAAAATCCTATATCTATACTAGCCGTAAAACTGACACTATCAATCCTATTCATGGTGTAGTTCTCTTATACGATCTCCAAAAGGCGGTTAGAATGCATTATAGATTATACTAAGAAAAAGCTTCAAATATTTAATGTAAAAATGAATTTTTAACCTCATGCCCCCTTATCATGAATGTGTTAAAAAAACTACTTTAATAATGAAAAAATTTTTTGATTCCGTTCCACATGCGAACTTTTACAAATACAAATTTTACATAACTTCCAAGCTCACATAATATTAGTCATCAAACCCACCCTTAATTTATCATTCGATAATAACACCTGACTACAAGCCATATTACCATTAAAATCCGTAGGCCTAAAAATTCGCTCACCCAGCACCTTAGCACTGACCTCATTCATATCCTCCCACTTATGTCAAATATAATATCCAAACTATTTTTACATTTAGACATGAATCGCGGTGAATTTCGCCTTTATAATTGTATTTGCTCCACACTTTTTTAATTCTGTACATAATAGTAGCGTTCGTTTGACCAGGGTCATTAATTTTCTATTCTGATTAAAAACACCACATCGTTGTGATGTTAAGAACAACTGTTACCATTTAATTGTTCATCTAGGTTTATTCTTTAAGAGATGTTAATAGCAAAAAAGATCGGGCAAACTTGTCCCTGAAAAACTTTCTCACGATTGATCTCCTAATCAGCATTTATATCAACTAGTAATTATAAAGTGGGATTACACACCGCGCCTATTAGCAGCACTAGTCGCAACGCAAATCCAATGCCATTTTGCCCAGCAGCTATTTATGAGTGTTATTGGAAATAATTATAAAGGCGAAATTCACCGCGATTCAACCCTAAAATTTTTTTCGCGGGTGCTTTGATCATTATTGGTGGTTAAAAATAAAGTAGAATTATCAAGGGGCAGAAGTCATTATTGCTGTAATAAGCATAAAAAAATATTGATGATTATGATATAAATTTCGTGGTAAGGTGGCGCGATAATGGGGTGATACACGTGATAGTAGGATGATACAAAATGGCTTGATAGGGTAGGTGGGGTGATATGCAAAAGGGGTTATAATCGAATCTATCAATAGAACCTGGCGTGATATGCTAACGGAACGGAGTGATACTATGTCCTTATGCAAATGAGCTAAGTGGCTAGTAAAACCAATGCTATAACACTTATAATAATATTTTTTTAATTACACCGCAATTTTACCATACTCAAGACTGGGCGTTGTCAGGGGAAGACAGCTATTCTCAATCTTTAAACCCTAATAATCACAATAATTTAAGGAAACTATTTTCAAAATTAAAATTTTTTTCTGATCCATTTGACCATATTTCACTGGCTATGCCAATTAATACCAAAATTAAATTAATAGTTACGGCTTTAATTAGATTATATAGATTCAATTAAATATTAAAATTTTAAATTGCGTCCAATTTCAATACAATATCATTTGACTAGCCCCATTTCTCGTCTGGGTAAAAGCTAGCTAAACACTAAACATTAAGTTGAAAATCCACTAGCAATATATATATCTGCAATATGCTGGCAATCATTTATTTGAGACAATGTATACATTATTGCCTACGTTTGTTTACGACCAGATTAAAGTCTGAATTAAGTGTTAGTTTCAGGATTAATTTTGATTCAAAAAATTTCAGATCATATACTTTTAACAAATGTCATCTTAAAACGCAGCCAGTTTCCTGTCAGGATTTGAAAAGCTTTCAAGAAGCACCTTTTCCAAGTTCGACTACAGGTACCGACTTGGCTTTCTAAACACATATGTTCTAAAAATGTCCAAAATTGTGTATGTATTAATTTACAATATACCTCGCAATGTTAAAACGTCAAAGTTGCGTGTTTTATTTAGTCCACTTATAGAGAAAAATAAATTTATTTGTTTTCATTTTAAGCATCGAAAAGATGTTTTAGCTGCTCAGGAAGATCAAAAACTATGTTGCTCCTTTATTAAATTAACTACTGATGCCTATGAGATGCTAAAGTGTTTATACAAAGATCAAATGTGGCAAGACGATAATAACCAAAGATTGAGTCAAATATGCAAAATTATGCTTGTTAATGATAAAGGTATATTAATTTTGTTTTATTTTGAATTTAAATTTTATTAAAGTCTTAAAGGAAACAAAAATATTATCTGTCAAATCCATTTCTGATATTAATTATCTTCCTGAAATGAATCCACCACTTCTTATGCCACATGGCAATGTTGGAACACCAACTAACCATTTTATATCATTAATCAGTCAGTGTAAAATGCCAGCAAAATTAATATCCTCTTTGGGATTAACATTTATTACTCCAAAAGCAAAATTTGGGACTGTCAATCTTACTTATAGTAAATAAATATCAATAATTTACCTTAACTGTTATATATCAGTATTTTATTGTTCTTTAATAATTTATTTGTATTAATTCTAGACAATCCCAATATATTGGGGGAAAGAATGGGCAGCCCTTTAATAGAAGATGTATATAATATTATATATGTAATCTATTTATTATTATCATTACTTATACCTTGAAATAAAATTGCTATATGATATTATTAGGATGAAAATAATATGAGCAGTGATCAAAGTGAACCTGAAGAAGAGTGGGATAGGCATTGTAGACTACATGATGATGTGGATAAGCAAGGAAGAACGAAAGAAAGGTTATTTGAAGATGAAAAAGAAATCGTTTGGGAAAAGGGGGGCTCTGGTCTTGTGTGGTATACTGATGCAGCTTATTGGGATAAATTTGAAGGAACTGGCAATAGTAAATATTTACAAAAAAAAAAATTTAAATTGTTAAAAAAGCATTAATTTTTTAAATTTACTTAATACTTTCAAATATGTTTTCTAAACAATTTGTTCTATTAAATACTTATAGTTTTTGAAGAAAGATGTCCAGACGATTGGGATTTAGATATGTCTATCTATGATGATCCAAGTACATATTCAGATTAAACAAAATAATATTAAAATGTATATATATATCTGAAATCAAATTAATTATGACTTTTTTTGATGTAGCTAGTGGTGATAAAGATGCCCGAGATTTGTATAGCATTCAGATGAAGGATGCTGATAAATTTGATGGTTGGCAAAAAAGAATGAAGCCAGTTGCAGTAGAATCAAAGAAAATTAAAAATAAAATCAGGAAGGGTAAAAGATTTATCCAAGAACCTCAATATATTTATCAAGAAAACTATGATGATAAAGTAATTTTTGTAATGATAATAGTGAATGTTTATATTATATTGAAATGTTAATAACATAAAACTTAAGATAAAATTCATCTGTTTTCAAACTAACTCTTACCTAAAATCTTTTGCTCGTTTTTGGTGTAATTTTGGAGAGAATTAATATTTAAAAAGATTCTTTTTAAATTTATTTAAAATTTTTGGTACAAATTTTTTACTAAGAATCTTGTTCATTTTGTAATTAAACTTATTTAAGGAGATTTCTCTTTATATGTTCATAGGATATTTGATAAAATAAATAAAAACTTTTTTCCTAATTTTGAATCCTCATACCATTTTGCTATCGTAATTGGTGTATTAGAACTAGAAGGCAAAATTTTGCGTGATGTGCAGTTTGCACAGCTCTTTACTAATTTTTGTAGACTGCTCATGTCATATGTTGCATATAACAAATTGGAGTGGGGGTCAAAGGAGTTCATCAGAGCTCATCAGGAAAGGAGCACACTTTGTTATTATAACCCTTACCCTAGCCCTAACACTTACCCTAACCCATATATTTACTTGTTATGATTTCACAAGGACATGTTAATATAAAATATTTTGTGCTAAGACAATATGTTAAATTCATCCAGAGCAATCATGACGAGTTTCGCTCCT
The DNA here is from genome assembly GCA_964036665.1 of Gordius sp. MW1. Classification (NCBI taxonomy): domain Eukaryota; kingdom Metazoa; phylum Nematomorpha; class Gordioida; order Gordea; family Gordiidae; genus Gordius; species Gordius sp. MW1. The sequence continues at coordinate 19,560,291 of OZ038533.1, forward strand.
ATTTCTGTGCTCCTTTGACCGGTTCCCAACAAATTGTGTACCATTAAATCCACCATTATGAATTTAACTATCTCCCATGTCTTTCTGCAGTGTACATGTACCCAATTGTTCAAACAGAAAAAGTGAATTTAACTTCCTTAATAGTTAATAAACAAAAACGAATGTTAATAAATTTAATTAAATACAGATGGCATTAAATTGCTTTAACATCACAGCAACAAAGTAGTTTTATTTTTATGAATTAAATGATATATATTTTAATATTCTGTTATTAATTTCGAATTACTTCAATATTTTTTACTACGTTTTAAAAACACTTTAATTAACCAAAGATACTATAATCTATATGTCCTTCCCTTATTTAAGCACATTTTAAAATGGCCGAAAAATGGTACACTTATTTAAAGTTGATGAGCAGTCTACCTACTCTATGTATACTGCCTAGATTTTTTAATCTAAATATTGAATTTGACATATTATGGCTTCCATTGAATGTTAGATACGTCGCATGAATCTAAATACTCAACTACGGAATAATACCTAATTATAAAATTACTGGACTATAAGCATCTGTCGAGCCATTTAAAACGATTGCAATATTTTTGATTTTTAATTGCTATGCAATAATATAAAGCCTATACATCGCTACTTAAGCGGTTAATTTTACATTATAAAGTATTGTTCGAGTTTTTGTTTTCGCAAAATCATAATTCCTTTTATATGCGAATATTTTATCAGTTTATATGATTTGAACAAATTTTTAAATTTAAATTTAATTTACCTTTTTAGGAAGTTGAAGGTATCGGAAAGGACATAATAGAAAAACGTGGTTGGAAAAGAGGTCAAAGTTTGGGTAAATGGAATGTCGGAATACAGCAACCCCTTCCCGTAACGGGTCAGCATCCAAAACTCAAGAGTGGTCTAGGGTAAATTTATATTCAAAGTCTTATAACTTTTCTACGAATGATTCCTAGTTTGTCATAACCTATTTTAGAATTTTTAAACCAATGTATCATTTATCACTAGGTATCCAAATGCAGTTGACTCCAAATTTGAGTGGAGTGATAGTGATGAAGAAGGAGGATCTAATAATACGTTGATAGTCAGGAAGCATGCCAGGAAATTGAATAAAGACGTCATTATAGCCACTGTTTATGATCGAGAAGATCATAAAAATTTTGAGGTGCCAGCTAATTGTTCCATAGGTCCTCACCACATCAAATATCGATAATAATTATTCGGCTGTTTAGTTTGAAGATGAAGATATATGGCTCTTTAGTTCGTCGTAGTTTGAATTGACCTCAAAAGAGTTTGGAACTAAATATGTAGCTTTGAGTTTACGATGTTCAATGAATTTATTTGATGCCATTACTTTAAACGAAAATATATTTTATAAACTAAATAAACAATAAAATATTTATCAATCTGTCTATGGGCTTTACTAGTTGATTAAATTATTTAATGGCTATTTTATACTCTTTAATTATTAATGTTTAAGTAAATAAAAATACGTGAACTCTTACACATAACTCATTTTTAATGTCTAATTTTTGATTTTTTGCAATAGAAATGCACTTATTATCCAGGGGTTTGAACCCGCCCAAAATAAAATTGGGTTCGTGTTCGGTTTAAGTAAGTGGGTTCGGGTACATGTTCGGGTTCAAGAAATTGTATTATATCAATTATATATATAACAAAAACTATAAACTCGGGCCTTCGGCCCTCGTGGGAAGGGGGAGAAGGGAAGGGGAGTAGGGGAAGGGAAGAGGGGAAGGGGGAACTCTTCTATACTCCGTATAAACGTAGCATATTTGCTATGCAATTTATGGGCGAGAAAGGTGGGAAGGGGCGAGAATGCCTATAGGGGGTATTAGATGCAAAATAATTAGTTAATTAGTTATAGGCCCTTGTAGGGGAGGACATAGGGTAATTATCAATGTTAACCAATTCAAAAACAAAAAAAAATTTCGATTTATTTGGCCAATGGTCATTTTTTTATTGGTCAGTAGCTAGCGGACGGTCAAAAATTCATATTATCATTGGTATTAACATGAACAAATATTATTTTAAAAAAAAATTTGTCCCCTCCCTGACTTGAACCCCACACCTCCATTTCACAAGCCGGCGCTATAACCACTATACCATGCTGGCTTTAAAATAGTAGAAGTTATTATGTTATTTATATAGATAATGAAATAATAAAGTTGTGTTTTATGTTTAGAAAATCAATATATTTCGTCGGTCAGTAGCCAGCGGACGGTCAAAAAGTCATATTATCAATGGTATTAACAAAAACAAAATATTAATTTAATGTAAAAAAAAAATTAAAAAAAAAGTTTTTTTTTAGTTTTAAAAAAAGGCTAAATTCTTAAACTACCAGCCCGATTCGCTCGAAACTTTACCCGTAGGTGACCAGGGCGGCCGGGGGTAAAATAACCTTTTCAGATTCCTAAAATACCTTTTCATTTTAAAAATATCGGACATTTCCCTGCCACACGTGCGGTGTAATATCTATGACACGTAGAAAAATTTTACTAATTATATAAACTTACGCGCGCCATCTAATAAAGTACAATTCGTGTTTGAGTTTAATAGTAGATTCAATTTAATTAGAAATAACGGGCTATGATTATACCTTTGAAGGAGGTTTCGAATTTTGTGTTAGTTTCTATCGATATATTTTATCGTAAATTAGAATCTAATACCTATATTATTTTTTTTAAATATTACTTTTTAGGTTTTCTATGAAATCACAATCTAATTAAATGAAATATATTAACCCAATAAAAAAATATATATGCATTTATAAGGTTAAAAATATATATTACATAGTTGGCTGTCTGTTAGACCATCTATAATAAATTTTTAGGTTATATATAAAATTTGGCCAATGGTCATTTTTTTCATTGGTCAGCAGCCAGGACACGGTAAAAGTGGATATAAATTCATAAGAGTAAAAAAAACGAAAAAAAAATTTTCAAATCACATTTTGGCCAATGGTCATTTTTTTCCATTGGTCAGCAGCCAGGACACGGTAAAAGTGGATATAAATTCATAATAGTCAAAAACTAAAAAAAATTTTCGAATCACATTTTGGCCAATGGTCATTTTTTTCCATTGGTCAGCAGCCAGGACACGGTAAAAGTGGATATAAATTCATAATAGTCAAAAAAAACTAAAAAAAAATTTTCGAATTACATTTTGGCCAATGGTCATTTTTTTCCATTGGTCAGCAGCCAGGACACGGTAAAAGTGGATATAAATTCATAATAGTCAAAAAAAACGAGAAAAAAAAATTTCGAATCACATTTTGGCCAATGGTGATTTTTTTCCATTGGTCAGCAGCCAACGGACGGCCAAAAAGTCATAATAGCAATGGTAGTAACAGGAACAATCATAATAGTCAAAAAAAAAACGAAAAAATAAACTCGGATTCACATTTTGGCCAATGGTCATTTTTTTCATTGGTCAGCAGCCAGCGGACGGCCAAAAAGTCTTTTTATCAATGATAGTAACAAGAACAATCATAAGAGTCAAAAACTCCGGGATTCTAACCCCAAAACTAGTTAAATTGCATTGCAATCACCAAAATTTAAATATAGATATACTTATGCATTAATTTAACGTAGCAATTAAAACCCGACCCCGCCCGAAAGCGAGGGAGATAGAGATGAGGGGTGGGGCACCTCTTGATAGAGATGAGGGGTGGGGCACCTCTTTCTCATGCATTAATTTAAAAAATCGATAACCTAATATACCCAATGCAAATAGATAGGGAGGGTAGACGGACAACGGACAACCAAAAACGAGCCCATAAATTGCATAGCAATTAATACTTACAAATAATTCTTGAGATAATTAGTATCGAATAATGAATGAAAAATGCCGGAAACATAAAAATATTGGAATTACAATCGTATGGTTCGCGTTACATTGTCATGGTAGAGAAAACTGAGATATTCAATTCACAATACATTTTTGAATTAAAAACCCGAACCCTTTTTTGTGTTTATCGGGTTCGGGTTTTGAGGGTATTTTTAAAGATGGGTTCGGGTTCTGTAAAACATCGGGTTTTACCCGGTTCGGGTTCGTGACAAACCCCTGCTATTCCCTAAAATTTTGAACTTTGTCAAATACAAGTGATTCGGAAAGCAAGATTAATAATGGAGACTTATATACATTTATGGTTTTAAATAAAGCTTAAAAAACTTTAGAAATGTTCAGGCATTCAAAGTAAGGACTCAAGGGAATAACTAGAAATTCAATTTGGGAAGGACAAAAGTTTAGGGCTGATTAAGGGCGGGGAACTTTGATATTTTATGTATAATTTTTAATTTGAAGGCAGCTCCATTGCATATAGAATTTAGGAAATTAACGTTTTGAGACAAAGAAAAATGAAATTGCAAATTTAAAACACCTTATTTCATTTAATTGGCAACTTGGTAAATTTGATATCAAAATGGGCATATTATTTATTTAAGTCATTTATTTTGCAATTTAAAATAAAGGTATTCAATATATCCAAATATCCCTAAAAGTTGACAGTTGAGGACTTTAAAAACTTGGAACGGTTTTCTTATGATCTAAAATGGTGTATAATGTAGAAGTTCTCAAATTTCCCAAGATAACCTTTCAGAATTATAGACGCAGAAAAATTTTCATACTCTACACATGAACTTTATAGATTAAATATTATTACTCTATGCCAACATACCTAAAATAATAATTTTCTAAAGCAGATTTTCTTCTTAGAATTTGTCATTAGTGCTTTATTAAACAAATAAGCTATAGGTAGGTCGTCAAACACTTGTCGCTTATCCATTTTATAGTAATTAAATGGTCTTAATGCGTTTTTATTTATTCTTATTTCGTTGTGAGAACACTCTCTTGCAAATTTTCCCTTGAGGATTGTATCCTAAATAAGTCAAATTAATTTTTCGCCTTAACTTTCCTCAAATATCTCACAAAATGTCAAATCGACAACTTAAATATAAAAATAAAGGTGCTTATGATGCACAAGAGCTTAGAAGGAGGCGTGAAGAAGAAGGAATACAGCTTAGAAAGCAAAAATGGGAAGAGAAGCTTATTAAGCGACGTACTATGGTTAGTACTAGCGAAAATGAAGAATTTAATATGCAAGAAGAGGACGATATATCTGGAATGCCTGAAAAGGTTTAAAAAATTCTATTATACGTATACTTTTATCTATTATACTATCAATCAATAAATTTGTGACTGCTTTAGGTTCCTCTCCAACCATATATGGTGCAAAAGTTATACAGTGACAATGTGACTGAACAACTAGAAGCAACTCAGCAATTTCGACGACTATTATCAAAAGGTTTGAAAAATAAGTGTAAACACTTGCATAATAATCATAGGTTATATACTTTATTATTTTATACATTTTTACAACTCAATAAATATATCTTTTCATTAACGTATATAGAGCCAAATCCTCCAATTGAGCAAGTGATTAATACCGGTATAGTTCCCAGGTTTATTGAATTCTTGGATCAAGATGAAAATCAAACTTTACAAGTTTTTATTGCATTATTTTAAATCAATTAAACACATTTATTTCTCTAGTTAGTTTTGCATAAATTCAAGTATACTCTTTTTTTATGCACGAACAAAATTAAATGAATTGTTATTAGCTTAGTATAAAAGCTTTACCTAAAAACACTATATTTTTTATGATTTATACAAGCCTAAATCTTTATATTTTTATGTTAAGTTTGAGGCTGCTTGGGCTTTGACTAATATAGCCTCTGGTACTACTGAGCAAACCAGAGTTGTTATATCGTATGGAGGTGTTCCTCGTTTTGTTAGATTACTTAATTCAACCAACCAAGATGTTAAAGAGCAGGTAATTTTGCCTTCTAATAATTTTATTCAATGATTTGTAAAACTTATCAATACTTTAACAAAATTAAAATGTAATATAAGATAATTTATATTTAAAACAACAAATAAATTCAATTACTTATCAGACAAACAATATGTTAAAAGCTTTATTTATAATGTACTAGCATTTTTGTATAAAAGTATATATCATAATATAAAAGAATTTTATTATATTCTAAAACACTAATTAATTTGTGATAAAAATAATATATTTTGCATATTTAGTGTATTTGGGCACTCGGTAACATTGCCGGTGATAGTCCAGAATGTAGAAATTTGGTCTTGGATTCTAATTGCCTTTCCCAAATTTTGCAGTACAACTTTTAAATTACTAAAATACTTTTAATACACATAAAATATTATATATTTATTTTTAACATTTATATTTAATTAAATTTATATAAACTTTTTAGTATATTGTTGGACAATTCAACTCGTATCTCCATGTTACGTAACACCACATGGGCCCTTTCTAACCTTTGCAGGGGTAAGGATCCTGCTCCAGACCCTGCTAAAGTAAGTGATTCCATGTTACTAGTGTTGTAAAATAGTTGGGTTTTGTTTGGTTGACCTTTGGTTTTAGTCGACTAACAGACCAAAAGCTTTTTGGTCTGCTTTTCTTGGTCCACCTCCAAGCTTAATCAAAATTTGAAAAGCAGTCTTATTAAAACAAAGTCGACAAACCCAGTCGTTTTTACAACACTACATTTTATCATGATAGTTGTCTACATGTCCTCCCCTTATTCTTGCACATTTCAAAATGGCGTACACTTGTTTTAAGTTGATGAGAACAGTCTATCTAGCCTTAATTTCATCACAGATCGCGATGGCTCTGCCCGTTCTCCGGAATTTGCTGTACCACAATGACCCAGATATAGTGACCGATGCCTGTTGGGCCATTTCCTACCTTTCGGACGGGGCTAACGAACGCATTCAACCGGTTATAAACGCGGGCTTGGTGCCTAAGTTGGTCGAATTGTTGGCTCATTCGAAACCCGCGGTCATTTCTGCAGCACTTCGAGCTGTTGGCAATATAGTTACGGGGGACGATAGTCAAACTCAGGTATTTACCCTATATTTTAGATTAATTTATGTGCTCATTTCAAGATGGCCGCCATATTCTCTCTTGCATTTGCTTCGATTTATAGGTAGTATGAAACATTCGTTTTTTAAAGTTTAAACGGTTTAAGAGGGTTTAATAATAATAATATAATGCCATTTTGGCCATTATAACATGACCAATCTATGAAAATTGTTTTTTTAATCTTTAAATTACGTTGAAATGAAGACTCATTTAAAAGTGGAGATACAGTGATGAAACTAGAGCTGTGTTGCGCATTTTGTGAGGTTCTACTATGTCGTAATCATTTGAGAAAGAAATGGCAAAATTCGTACAAAGACCTCACTCCCTTGGCTATTAAAAGCTTACCAAAATCCCTCTTAGTTACAAATAGAGTTTGAAATAATATAAGCCTGGCCTAGGCATGGATTTAGACCAAATTTACATTTTGGTTCGCCAAGACTTTATATTGGTGGCCCGTCAACTTGCCGAAAACCATCTCGCCGGATTTAATGTTTCCCGGTTAAAAAAAGGTTCCCCATTTTGTGATTGGTTGAATGGGGGACGATTTAAATTAGGGGACCTTTTTTAACCGGGGGACATTAAAATTCGGCGAGATAGTTTTCGGCCAGTTGATAGGGCACCATTTATATTTATTTAAATGTCATTTTTCGTCTTTTTTACGCCTCTACTTCGCTATGGGGAATATGTAATCCAACACTACTCTCGCCATTTGGTAAAAAGTGTGACCCTTAAACTTAGTCCAGAACGTAATCTCCGATTAATACACTTTAAAACTCGTTACCGTAATGGTTTCGCAAATTAAAATTTGGAAAAGCTGTGATTAATTCTTTGCTCGGATAAAAAGTTTTCACTCATGAAATCGAATTTAGTGTCAATATACCAGTGGTCAAATTTGTTTAATATTTTTATGCCCGAACCCGACCAGGGTCAATTTTTTACCTAAATTTCCCGCCCGGCTCCCTCCCCCCCCCTCCCCCGTATCTTCTACTTGCCCGCCCTGCAACGCCCAAATCATTGCAGCTACCCGACCCTAGATGATCATTTTTAAAATTTTTGCCGATAATTTTTTATATACTTGATAAAATTTTTAATTTATTTTGGATAACGGTAGGGACAAAATATTAAATCAAAACAAATTTATAGTCCCCGGCTCGCCCGAAAGTTTAATTTTACGACAGGGGTGGTCAGTGGAATGTGGTTAAACTTCTTTTGAAGAATTGATGTTATTAATTGCTATTACGTGGTCACGTAATTTAGCAAAAATGGTTTTTTGAACGTTATATTCTTTTATTAGCAGTATAATCCATCTCGATGGTAGCCTTTTGGATGCCAATCGAAATCTCATGTCTACATTTCTCTTAACCCAAGATATATATTTCAAATAGCAATACTAGTAGCATCTCGTTTTTTTAACATTAACATCTAACATTTCTTAATTTTAATGGTAATGTGTGTTAGTGTTGTAAAAAAACAGCTGGGTTTTGTACGGTCGACCCTGGTCTGTTTATCATATTTTGACTAAGCCTAGAGGTCGACTAAGAAAAATAGACACCAAAAAACCTTTGGTTCGCTTATATTTAGTCGACTAAAACCCAAGATCGACCAAACGAAACCCAGCCGTTTTTACAACACTAATATCATGGGCGTAACCAGCCTTGGAATTAGAGGGGGCAATAATGATTCTGGGAGGGGCAAAATGATCATTTTTTGAGATTTTAGCCATAATTTTAACAAATTTTTTGATTTATAGGGGGGCAGCCGCCCGTCCTTGCCCCCCACCCTTGGCTACGCCCATGACTAATAAATGTATGATACGTGTTTATCTCTAGTCCGTAATCGATGCTTGCGCTCTACCCTTGCTGAAGAATTTGTTGAATCATTCGAAAGAGGCGATCAAGAAGGAAGCATGTTGGACCGTTTCGAATATAACGGCCGGAACTAAGCCCCAAATACAGGTTAATACCACTAGCTAGATGGTTTTATTTGTTTTCATAAGTTTATTTACATTGTTTTTTTTTCGGTCACGAAATACTAATGCTGTAAACTGCCCATTTTAACCATTATCTTTTGTATTATTAGTCCGTCCTAGAATCTACCTGCATGGAACCCTTGATTGGACTTTTATCGAAAGCCGAGTTTAAGACGAGGAAAGAAGCGGCTTGGGCCATAACTAACGCTACCACCGGCGGAAGTCCGGAACAAATAAAGTTAGCACGACTCTTTAAATAACCCCTCTCTCTCGCTTTGTATTTGAGACGAATTATGTAAGTACAATAGTGTTGCAAAAACGGCTGGGGTTTGTTTAGTCGACCTTTGGTTTAAGACCAAATTTTTGGGCTATTTTTCTTAGCCGACCTCTAGGCTTAGTCGAAATTTGCAAAACAGAGCAGAGTCGACCGGTGGTCATAGTAGCACCAAAGGTCGATCGACCATACAAAACCCAGCCGTTTTTACAACACTTTTTAACAAGCTGTGCCCTTGAACTTTTAATCTGAAATGCATATATGTCTTACCATAAATTCTTATTCAAGTTTTGTAGTCAGACGACTTTTGTATAGTTATTTTTGAATTGTTTGCACAAAGAATTATGTTGCAATGATAACAACATCATTAGATACATCGTTCAATCGGGTGCCATCCCTCCGCTGTGCAATCTATTGTCTATCATGGATCCAAAAATGATTCAAGTGGCGCTCAGCGGGTTGGAAAACATCTTAGCTCTGGGGGAAAAGGAATTTGGTGCGATGGCTGGGCAACCGAACGAATACGCGCTGATAGTGGAAGAATGCGGAGGTTAGTATTGCGTAGTGTTGTAAACAGGGCTGGGTTTCTGTTTGGTCGACTCTGGCCTGTCTTTCATATTTCGACCAAGCCTAGAGGTCGACTAAGAAAGGCAGATCAGAAAATCTTTGGTTTGTTTACGCTTGTTAAAGCTGCACTTGCACCTCGTCGTCACTAAATGGTTTACGCTCGCATCTTTTTCCTCTCTCCAACGACAAACCATTACGATGATAAAGAAGAAACTCACTGAGTTGACTTAAACAAGAAACTCAATTCTATGCTTTGTATATAGATTCAGCACCTTGATTACTTTTCATTAAATTTGAATAAAATTTTTACATTTCAGCAGACACTTTTTGTGGAAAATTAGTAAAGAAAATTAAGGAATGCTTTCATGTCTTATAAAAACCCTTTGGAAAGACTTATTGCTTGACAATTCTAAATGGTGTATTAAAACTTATCTTATCTCACATATGTATTCATTTTTGTATTTTAGTTAACTTCTGTCCTTTTAATTAAGCGGATTTAACGAATTAATTTTTATTATCATATATTTCTTTATTAGTTACTTTAAATTTTTGAAGCACTCGACGCTGACTTTATTGTATAGTTGGCACGTTTTAAATGAGTCTTAACTAGGAATTAAGTAACATGACGGCCACTTAAACAGCGATCGTACTAAACAAAGCTCTCGTAATTTTGCTATATAGGGTTAGACAAGATCGAATTGTTGCAGAGTCACGAAAACGTCAACATCTACAAAAAGTCTTTGGCTCTCATCGAACGTTACTTCGGCGCAGAAGACGACGATTTAGATGCCTTCGCGCCATCTGCCGGAGATCAGGGCTTTCAATTTGGGGTACCAGCCATGGAAGGCCAACAACAGCAGCAACTTCAAGACCCCTCCTCGACCACCAACAGTACAACCGCCTCCCACATGATGGGTGCTGGTGGGGCAGCTCCTTTCCAATTTTAAAGGAGCGATCGAATCCGAAATCTTAATATCCTTTGCCGCCGCACCACGATCAATCTCGCCTCTATTTATTCTGTCATTTTTGGGCTGGGTAGGGCCTTTTCCATTTCAAATCCCTGACTTCCTCACTACACACACACACTTAGCAATCTTCGCGTGTCCTACATTTTTAGGTCACTTGGTCCGAGCAGCAACCCGCAGGGTGGGGCGTCCTTCCCCTCTTTTATTTAATTTTTACCTCTATCAGGCCGCGCAAATCACATTTTTTGCAAATTTGAAACATTTATGACCTAATTTTGCCGCCTTACCATCCATAAACCTATCATATGTTTCCATCACCTCTTCAATACATATATATTTGCCAATATATATTATATAAACATAAACTCATACCCTTTTCTCAGCAAATATATGCGCAACAGCAGTTTTTTTTATTTTTACTTAATATTATAATTTTATGTTAATACTTTTTGTTCCGACGTTATATAATGTTTTTGTTACCTACAAACCACCCACCACGTAACTCACATTAACACGTTGCTCTAAACTTGTTGCATAACAAGGGAACATCCAAATTGACTTGCTTCTTGAAGTTAGATCATTCTCTCTCAAACTATCTAGAAGCAATTTTCAAAGCCGTTCAAGTTTCAATCTCTTGGTGCCATTGATGACATGATAAATGTGATGATGATGATAAATTACGTGATATGAGCTCACGTGATCACTTGGTAACGTAGATGATATGAGTGATTCGTATTGAGGCGGTCCCGGGTCAGTTCGAGATCAAGCTGCTATACGAATCGTGTCAAAGCATCTACTTATCCAAACATGTTGCAATGATGATAACTCTCGATGACCCGTCTTGGTCGAGATTGTGTGATGACTACATAACCATATACTATTCAAGAAGTTATTTATAATTGTGATGTATAATGCCTGTATCAAAAGAACCTTCGAATCCTATCTTTAAACACCTTACTATGTGACAGCACTATTATGCGTTTTATTTCTATAAAACTTATTTAAAATGTCACAAGTTATGTAATGATGCGCCATTGCCTTACCACTTTAGCTGTAAACCGCTGCGTAAGCTTCCCCTCTTTATCATTCAATAAATTATGCGCCTTTAAGTTTTCATTTATTTGAAATTTGAAGTAATGATATAAAGTTATATAGCCATTGAATTAATTTTGGTGTTAACCTATGCTCTATTATATCTTTTTGATTAATTCGAACATTTAAAAGGGATGCAATATAGGGACATTCCATGTCAAATCGCCACGTTTTCGGCCGACCCCCTCAGAATTTTATAAAATTTGGTGGAAATGTTAAAACTAGTAAAATTATTAATTTCCGAAAATTTTAGCTCATTTGGGCCACTACTTTTCGAGTTGTGTGCTCTCAAAGGTCGAAAATCGGCCATTCAAAAAATCGGGTTGTGACGCTATATTCAATAAAATTCATAAATTATTGGCCCCCAAATCATAGAATCTTGTTGTAGTAATAGGTAAGACCTATCTCCATAGGGAAAAAATCCAAAAAAATTTTTTTGTCGATTGGTCATCTCATAATGGCCAATATGGCATAACTACTGTTGAACTCTCTCAAACCGTTTCAAATTTGAGACAAATGTTTTATACTACCTATTAACCAAATTAAATAAAAGAGAAAGTTGGGCGGCCATCTTGAAGTGGTCATAAATTGCTAGAAACGGTATTTTATTTATTTGGTGCCAAAATGACCCTCTAAAATTGGTTTTATTACTCATTTAGCCATCTTATAATATTATTATATCTATTATACAAATATTTTTGCTATAAATTAACACCCCACCCCCCCCCCCCCCATATTTCCTATAAATTACAATCAAAATAGGGAGTGGTTTTTCTTCGAATTTTGAAATAGAAACAGCTTTGAAAAATCACCTTAAATAATAATTTATTTCAAAGTATATATTCATTGTTTGTTATTCGATATGTAAAAGTATTAAAAAAAAGTATGACGGAGGGCATGTCTTCAAGCGCATATAAAAAATTAATTTAACATATCTGAAGTATATTTTAGGTAAGGCAATATGTTTTAGTGTCGCATCAAGCATTTCGTTTTAAATAAGGTATAAGTTCTCCGGTTGAGGTTAAAGGTGATACAATTTTTAATATATCCCATTTCTTTAGAGATATTTTGTGAAATTTATCTAAGCGAAAGGGTTCGCATGGGTTAAGCAAACTAACTATTATTTTTTCATCGTCATAATTTTTATTATAAATTAGATTCAAAATTTCGAACGTCTAGGGGATAATTAGTTGATAGTAAAATTAAACGATAAAGTAATTTTATTAAAAGAATTCGACATCATTTAAAATTCGCGCTAGAGGTCATACAAATTAATTCATACGCGCCAAAAAAGAAATCAATCTGTGTTGATAAGGCAATTTTAAAGCCTATATTCAATAATCCTGACGATTTTATTATCTATTTCACGAGCCTGTTTCCAAATTACAATAAAATAATTTGTGGGAAAAAATTACTCGCTATTTTGATTTAAGATTAAAGGGGGGGGGGGGGTTGGGGTGTTAATTTATAGCAAAAATATTTGTATAATAGATATAATAATATTATAAGATGGCTAAATGAGTAAAAAAACCAATTTTGGAGGGTCATTTTGGCGCCAAATAAATAAAATACCGTTTCTAGCAATTTATGACCACTTCAAGATGGCCGCCCAACTTTCTCTTTTATTTAATTTGATTAATAGGTAGTATAAAACATTTGTCTCAAATTTGAAACGGTTTGAGAGGGTTCAACAGTAGTTATGCCATATTGGCCATTTCGGCCATTATGAGATGACCAATCGACAAAAAATTTTTTTTGGATTTTTTCCCTATGGAGATAGGTCTTACCTATTACTACAACAAGATTCTATGATTTGGGGGCCAATAACTTATGAATTTTATTGAATATAGCGTCACAACCCGATTTTTTAAATGACCGATTTTCGACCTTTGAGCGCCCATAACTCGAAAAGTAGTGGCCCAAATGAGCTAAAATTTTCGAAAATTAATAATTTTACTAGTTTTAACATTTCCACCAAATTTTATAAAATTCTGAGGGGGTCGGCCGAAAAACGCCTTTTTATGATCGATTTGACATGGAATGTCCCTATATATAAAATTTAAGTTATTCTATTAAATCATCGCCTAGGTTTATAACTTTTGATGTAGATGATTTGTAATGTTATGTTAACATTTTCCACAATTTAAAGAGTATGACGAATGACATCTCCATTTAAGCATGAAGAAAAAACACATCTTTCATCCAACCGATTTTAATTAAGTGAGTTTAATAAATATAAGCCTAACCTACCCCTCCCATATATCAGTGTTGATAATACATTAATCAATTTTGATTGTTTTGTGAAAGAAAAATATTAAATGCCATTACTAGTCCCTTTTTATTTTTGGAACATTACTTCAAACTTCGGTAGTAGCATCTTAAACTAATTTATGAGTTTGAACGAACTCCGAGTAATTAACATGTAAATTAAATAATCTTAAAATGCTTACCTCTCAGGTTTATTTTTGTTTGTGATAAAAAAACAATTTTTTTATACTTATTTAAATTTTGTTTGAGTTGGTTGCTCGTTATCTTTTGAGGCCGTAGTTTTTGACGAAGACGGTGATTTGCTCTTACAAATGAAGGTGCGACTGCGAGAACCTCCTTTTATCATGCAATGGTAGAGTCTCGTAGAGTTTGATAATGCCTGGGTAATGAATGTAATTATTCGGTGAGCACGGCCAGTTTCTGTCATCTTAATAGCCCAGACATCAAGCAGTATAGCCAATTAATAACCATGGCTCCAACCTTTAGAACTTGTGCAGTATCCTCGAAGGGGGTGCTCAAGTCTGAGGCGTTTGTTTAGATGCTGATTTGGCTGCGTGGAATGGTGTTGAGTGGCTATGATTCCCAAAATTCGAGCCATGTTCGTATTAAATTCAGTTCCTGTTTGTTAGGTACGAGTAGAATGGGTCCTAGGAGGGCATGTTTGTAAGGTCTTAAAGAAAGAATTAGGGAGACCAAGGGCCGCCATGAGCGTCTTGTTTGGTTGAGGCTTTGTATGGGATAAGAAGACTTAAAACAGGATCGCAGACGTAGTTGAGCCTTTGGACTGTTCATGACCAAGTTTCAAGACTCCTGCGACATCTTTTAACGAGTTTTCATTAAATATGACATCGTAGAGTTTACTAAGGGCGTAGCGTAGCCAGCATTGGAATTAGAGGGGGGCAAAAGAATCATTTTTTAAATTTTAGCCATGATTTTAATAAATTTCAACAAATTTTTGGATTTAGAGGGGGCAGCCGCCCCACCTTGCCCCCTTCCCTTGGCTACGCTCATTTACACTTTTAATGAACTTCTTGATGACGTTGGCAATAAAGCTTGAAGGAATGGCTGGAAGCTTGTACCCATTGTAATTACCTTGTGTTGGCTAAATTTCTTTCTCCACTTGTGAATTGTATTTTGCTATGCGTAAGAAAGTAGACCATAGGTTTTTAGCAACTTAATTGGCCTTGGACAATTGTCCTGACGTTTTGGTTATTTTAGTTACCTATGAAAATGAAACTTTTAGAGGAATGCCGATAGCAATGGGGAGAGGAAGGCTAAGTAGCGTCGGGGGGGGGGGCGGTGGGATGTTAATTTTTTGCTATATTCGTATTTTTTGAGTAGCGTAGAAAACTAGTTTTTATTATAAACCACCCACAGAAAGATATTTAATATTAATTTTAGTAGACATATGTTTGGCAAATAGAAATTAAAAACCTATAAATCTTTTTTAAAAAAATGATTTGATGTAATAGTTCAAAAATCCAATAACTTCTCTTGTGGGCTTTTGTCAAATCCATTTTTATATTTCCTTCTTCCACCTCACAAAAAAGTTTCAGATAATTATTTCTTTGGTCAAATGTTAAATACTTTTTCAATTTAATAATAAAATTCCACTACTAAAAAATTTCTTTCAAGTGAAAAGAATTCGAATTTATTTGTTTGTTACTAAAAATGAGCAATATAATCATGAAAATAACGAAAAGTTTTAAACATGTATTAGTATTACTGCACAGTAAAAAATATATCAAATAAAGAGCTAATAAAATTAATGTTTATATCACTTAATGGATAATTGTTATGTTTTACATCCGAATTTTTAGAATCTTCCCAATAATTCAGTTGTATAAAAATAATACATTAGATTTTTTACTATCAATTAATTTAAAATTACACTTTTTAATAATCCATACACTTTTAATAATTTAATTTCACCATTTATCCTCTAGAAATTTAATAATCGCTAAATTACATATTGCTTTTTCATAAATAAAAAATTGCATATTTTGCTTTATTATTGAAAACCATAAAAGAAACCCACATTGAATCTTATAATATACCAATATAATTCAAGGTCGTTTTTTTTAACGTTTCCTAATCAAAATTTCATTAAAACAAATAACCAGGAACATTTCGTTTTATTTAAAACCCACATTACCGCCATCTATAATTCATTAAAACCATCTCTCAATTTCATCATTTTCAACCAAAAAAATTCTTACAATTACGGATTTTTAGAAACATTTAGATGGCAATTTAGCTCCATCTATTGTTCCTATCCCCCCCCCTTCCCTAAATAATAATGAATCAATATAATTGCCTATCGATCTAGGTAAATCTCCCCCCCCCCCCAAGACCCTTGTGCCCTTATCACTTCCTGACAATAAGATTTGCAATAGATCCCTCGCCCATTTTTAATAGGGGGTGAGGAAAGGTTAAAAACCCCCCCCCCCCTCCCGCCTCTATTCATAAGTGGATGTGGTAATTTGCTTTATATATTAATAAAGGAAACATATAGCAAAGTTACACAAGTTACACAATGAATTTCTCTTCGGAATAAAAATAACGGTGAAATTAATCCTTTTTACATTGGGAGGGAGGTTGTTGAATTAATATATATATAGACCCTCTCAAAATCCAATTACCTGCACATACCTAGAGAAACAGTCTCCCCCTGCCCCTCCCCCTTGTCGTTTATTGATATTAGATCTTTTTAGTATCCCACCTTAGGATCTGTAATATTGCAAATTTGATCAATATTTAGTAAAAATTATTCTCAAACTATATCTCAGCGATGCATCCTCTGGAAAAGTAATCGATATATGTATTATCTTACGTTTTTTTGTTTTAAATAATTGATACATTATGGTTACTATTATAGTGTTTACTTAATGTTTTACTAAATAGGTAGTTTTTTGCACGATCTAATAACGAAGTAGTGTTGTAAAAAGGGCTGGGTTTTGTTTGGTCGACCTATGGTTTTAGTCGACCAAAATTAAACAGGCCAAATGTTTTATGGTTCTTTAGTCGACCCTCTAAATTTTAACAAACCTGAGTCGAGACCAAACTAAACCCAGCCGTTTTTAAAACATTATAATAAACGATGGGATTTCGGTATTCATAGAGAAGATATGCTTTAAAATTTAACGACATTTTATATTTGTCAAATACATAATTGTTTTATTTATATGGTTTAAGTCTTTCTAGATTATTAATTTTTTGATTCATATAAACCAATAAAAATGCATTTTCTATTAAATAAATAATAAAGCTGATAACCAAAATACTGAAATATTAATGAATACTTAATATTTTATACAAAAAAAAATATTGAAAGTTGTGATGAATATTTTTAAATGAAATAGTTTTACTTTCAGTTGTTTTAAGTTTTAACTAAATCAATTATTTATACCCTTTAATTAGTAAGTTAACGACTTTTTATTAGTTTTATTTAAATTAATCTCATAAATATATATTACTCTTATAATACAAAAATAATTGATTAGTTTAATCATTAGATTGAAGTAGTGCTGGAAAGACGGCTGGGTTTTGTTTAGTCGAATTCGCCTTAAACCGGACAAAGGTTTTTTGGTCTGTTTTTCTTAGTCGACCTCTAGGTTTAGTAGAAATTTAAAAAGACTGACCAAAGGCGACTCTTAGTCTTAGTTAAACCAAAGGTACACTAAACAGAATCCAGCCGTTCATACAACACTAGTTTGAAGGCCTATTTAATTTTACAAAAATTATTTAGATTTTTAAAATCATAACAAAACGTTTTAAAGTACTTAAATATTGCACAAACTTAGATATAAATTCTACTGTTATACTCCTTTTAACAAACTTATATGACAAAAATAAAATCAAATTTAGTTTCAAATTAGCGACTTGGCTATAATTTTTACGCCACAAATAGAATGATTAGCTAAAATTGATTATTAGAAAGCTAATCTCATATGGTTTATTATAATTAAATAAAAAATAAATTTAGAACTTATAAAAAAATTGAGATAAATGGAGCCCCCTAAGGAGTTTCATATTTAATTTGTTAATGGATTCTATAAAAGTCATTAAATTTATTAATAAATAAAGGCAATTTATTTCTTAAAATATCATTATAGTTGTTATTAATGTTGATCTGTATCGAATCGTTGATCACTTAGCTAATTAATTTAATTGAAAGAAAAGTATTAATAATTTATTTAATGTTTTCTTTAAATTACCTTTATAAATTAGTGTTAAATTATTGAATTTTTAATTTATTTGAAGATTTCAGAAATTTTAGTTAATTTGTAAAAGGATAGCTTATAAACCGAGCATAATAATAATCTTCCATTTAAAAGTCTTGAATATAAAAAATTTTAATCAATAAATAAATTCCACAATTTGCGAATGCATATACATTTCTTTTTAATTTATATACCGTTAAAAACCACTTAAAACACAAATTTTTATTAGACTTATTTATCTTTCAAAAAAAAGCTTTTAAGCCATTACTAATAATTTATTTATATTCATAAATATAACATCTTTCAATCGGACCTCATGTATATAAGGCAACCTCATTAAATGACCTTGTATTAGGTCTCTAAACACAATACTCATTTGTAATATGTATTATTGATTATTTCCATATATATATGTATAAATATTGTCCATATAAAAAGTGGAAAATTGTCTAATTTGGATTTTTGTAGACAGCTGTTAATTACAAAGTTTGCTACATTTTGATACAAATGTTGTTAAAGCATTGTAATGATAATAAGAGACATTAATTAGAGAGAGGTGCTTGAAATATTTCAATTTTTACAAATGTGACCTTGAGCCTAGGAATTTTGTTTTCTAGATTAATTAAAATATTGATTAATTGAAAAAAAAAATTTACCGTAAAACTAAAATTATTAGCAATTAACAAATATTTTAATGTTGTTTTTATACTCAAAATAATTGATCATATTTATAAATTTTTTAAATTTTGTGCTTTAAAACCAATATATTTAAAAAAAGGCATATAATTTGTAAATCTAAAGTCAAAAGAATTTTTATGCGATATTTTGCTTGTCATGTCAACTAGTCAAGGTTTTTCCTGTGGTTTTAATGATTGATAAATATAAACAGCGATTGAGTTAAACTTTTAATCCTATGGTTAAGTCTATCTATTTCAACTTTTCAAAAATATTTTTAATCTTTGATAGGGTTATATCTCAAAAGCAATAAAAGAGCTGATAGGCTTCAGAAACTGCAGACATCAAATTTGTTATATTTATTTCGTTTTTATTAAAAGGAACTTCTTGATCTACTCTCGAATTTTGATTGCGATAAATTCTGACTTTTGTCCAAACTATGTCAATAATATTTTGAGAAATTAAGTAAAGTTTGTGCTTCAAATAAACAAGAATCTTGGTTGCATTGCAAAGAAAATAATTCAATTGATTAATTTCAAAAAAATAAAGTTGATTATTTTAAAATTTCTATTTTTTTGCTTATACAAATCTAGTAAATGCTGAAATTTTACTTGGAAAACATAGTTCAAAAGCATCGTAAAGAAAAGATTACCAATTTCTTAAATAATTTTACATTTTTATATTATTGGCTAATTTCCTCTATTTTGTCTGTTTCTCATTATATTTTGTCACGCGATTGAAGAAAAACTAATTTTTTTGACCTATCATATATAAATTCATTATTAACTCAAACATGTAGATGCTATAACGTTCAGTTTGAAATATTAATAGCTAAAATTGATATTAATATAAATGATAAAATTTAAACCAAGTTAATCATAATTATAGATTAGATAGACTGCTCATTTACTTCGAATAAGTGTACCGTTTTCCACCATTTTGAAATATGCTTAAAAAGGGAAGGACATATAGATTATAATAATTTTGGTTAATTAAAGTGTTCTTAAAACGTAATTAAAAAATATTCAACTGGTTAAACATTTTTAATATCTATATATTATTTACAAAGTTCATAAAAATTATAATAATGTTATGATGTGATGTTAGAGAACTGCACGGGTTATATCGAGTCGGGTTAAAAATTTTGAAATGTCTTCTGGTCGGGTCGGGTTTGGGTTAAAAACTTTAAAATGCTTTCGGGTCGGGTTTGGGTTGAAAATTTTAAAAGGATTTTGGGTCGGATCGGGTTGGATTTAAAGTGCCGGGTCAAAGGTTATGAATATTACATTGCAAAATACACGGGACATATCTTTTAAATTAATGCTATTATGTATATAATTTTTCAATTAATATTGAAATGTACAATTCAAGATCATACATTCAGTTAATTAAATTCCTTTTTTTTAAATCTGATTGTTTTGATTTGGACGCAAATTTAAATTCGACTCGTGAAAATATCAACAAAATAATATTTTTAAATTAGATTTAAATAGTGTGAAATGGTAGTTCTTTATTAATTTAAACTACATAAATATGTCTTCATAAAAAAATAAAAACAGGTTTAAATTTTTATATGATTCATTTGCAAAACTATTTTTAAATTAAATGTGACCCGATATTATATATGCTATCATAATTATCTATCTTTATTAAATCATTCGAATAAATATAGTAATAAAAATTTGTGATATCAATTAGTTTGATAAATCGCACTTTAATTTGTCGATTAAATTTCACACCGCAATTTTTCTTACTCGCGCGTTGGATACCAAAATTTAAAACGCGTTCGGGAGGGATTCGGTTAAAATTGTTTAACGCTTTCGGATCAAGCCGGGTCGGGCTCGGGTTGAAAATTTTTAAAATGCTTTTTGGGCCGGGTCGGGTTCGGGTTGAAAATAAGTGACTTTGCAGTTCTCTATGTGATGGTTAAACAATTTAGTGCCATCTGTATTTTATTAAATAATCATTTATTAACACTATTTTTTATTTATTAAGTAATGAGAAGGTAGATTCCCCTTTTCTGTTTTAACAATGGGGTACACTGCAGAAATTCATGGGAGATAGTTAAATTCAAAACGGTGGATTTAATGGTACACATTTTATCGGTGCCCTATCAACTCGCCGAAAACCATCTCGCGAATTTAATGTGCCCTGGTTAAAGGTCCCCTGGGGACATTAAATTCGGCGAGATGGTTTTCGGCAAGTTGACGGGCCACCCATTTTATCATATGAAACATATGACATGAGCAGTCTATGTAATATATGATCATAATATTATAGGGAGATGAATTTGAAATATCATTAAAATGACAAGTTTTTTTAATTAATAGAGGTTTATTTCCAAACAATTTTGTATGATACATGCTAAATAATATATTAGATTAATAGGCTAGCAACTAATTAATTATGAATAATAAAATTCAAGTATTGTGCCAATATTAAATTGGCTTCCATATTAAATTACATAATAGTGATCGGGTGTGTCTACAAAACTCGCTTGCCCCCAGAGGATCTTTAATTATTATTGATTGGGTATCGATTTCTAAATCCTGTCAATTCCAATCAGAATAATCTATCTATTATAAAAGCGTGCGCCAAAAAAAATAATTTAAATTTATGATAAAATATCTGGTTGTCGACAAAGGGGTAATATTGAGTAATTGAAAATGTATCCTAATTTCTATTATTGTTCCTCTTTGTATCATCACGGCTAATAAAAATCTTAGATAATCGATATTTTAAAATCATTTTCAATTTCTATTGAAACTCCCAATTTTTACGATTTTATTCGATTGGTGTGGAAAAATTGTGCTGAAATTATTGAATTTTAAAAAGATTTTAAATTGCTACGTAAGATAAATAAATGAAAGAAGATAATTTTGATGAAAACCGCGAGCCTTCTAGTTTTTATAAAAAAGATGACGAACATAACAATTCCAATGTGTAAGTAGTGTATTTAATTAATTTTCCTATAGATTATTTACTTTATAAAATAAATACACATATTTTTTTTAGTTATTCTACCTTTTATTAATTATTATTACATCATTTTTGTTAGACATTGCCTATATATTTAGTTATTAAAATTTAAATTAAATATCATATATTTTTTAAACAATATATTGTATGTATATAATGGAATTAATTAGCTGTTCTTTGGGACATTCAATTATTAATATGCTTTAAGTAATAACAATAAAAAAAGTTATTTATAAGTGATTTTTTGGAGTCAAATTCCTGTTTGTGATTTATATATTTTGCAAATTGATTAGATCTGTGGTCACTATTTTGGTGGTAATTCATAATTTATGGCTCGTGAATGTATAATTTGGCCTCATTAACAAAATTATGCTTCTGTAATTCGACAGTATAATTTATGTTAAATAGATATTATCAAATTATTTTCCGAAATGCAAACAATAATTTTTCTTAAAATAACAGGAAATATGATCAAAAATACAAGAATGAATTATTTTAGATTATTTAAGTAAAACAGAGGCAATTAATATAATGGGGAAAGCTTAGCTAATTTTTTTAAAAAAAAATTAAATTAAAATTATTGAATTTTTTAATTAAATTTATTAATTAAATTTATTAAAATGAAATGTGTTAACTTCACTTGGCTCTAGTTAGGACGAAAGATTCTTAAAAAAGATTGTAATATAATCGATATCACAGGCAGGAAGGTTTTATGTTTATTATTATCATTACAAATTAAAGCAGGCCATCTAATAAAAGCTAAGGCACTTTATCTATTGCCATACATAATAAATGCGCGATGTTAATTATTTTTAATTAAATTCACCACCTAAGCTCACTAATATTAACTTATTTATTATTTTTATAGCTATATAAACACTACGGCTTCCTCTCACAGTTTTATTCTTGAAAAAAATGGATTTTACTTTAATTAATTATTTTTTGTTTAAACAAAGGGAAGCGCTATTAAAATTAGAGTATATAGTAGTGTTGCAAAAAAGGCATGGATTTTGTTTAGTCGAGCTTTGGTTCAATTAAGACTAACAATAGGCTTTGGTCTGTATTTCTAATATCGGCTAAGCCTAGAGGTCTTACTAGGAGAAGCAGACCAATAAAGGGGACAAAAACCAAAAAGGTCGACCAAACAAAACCCAGCCCTTTTTACAACACAACTTCAAAGATACAAAGTAAATTATATTAAATTTACTATCATTTTTCCCCATTTAACCACTTTCAATGCTTTTTATATTTTTAAGGTGCTTTAAAGCTTTTTTATTTTAATGCAACGTTAGCATGCCAACCATGGGCCTAGCCAGGATTAAAATTAGAGGGGGGGGCAATAATGATTTAAGGAGGGGCAAAATAACAATATTTTAAATTTTAGCCAAAGAGGTGATAAAAATTTTAAGATTTTTTTAGGATTTAGAAAGGGGGGGGGGGCAGCCGCCCCTCCCTGCCACCCCCTGGCAACGCTCGTGACGCCAACTGAAAAAAATTAAAGGCATTCCATGTTGAATCTTATTCATTAATTTGTGTGTATTTTTGTACGTATAGGAAACAAAGTAATACGGATTTGATCAGTCGGTTGAAAACGCGAAAAGTGCTGGGTGTGGGAGAAAGTGATGCTGGTGACGTATATCGCTCTAAAATAAGTCAAATCCTTGGCCATAATGATCACTTATGTAGTCGATCTTTGAATTCCTATTGGTATTGGCACTACATATCAGCTACCTTCTATTCAATCCAGGGCTTTTTGGTATGCTATTCATTTTTTAACCATATTTTTTGCTTATAAAATTTGGTATTTTTGCAAATAAAGTAAACGGGTAGGAGACAGATTTGAACAGTTTTAAATGAAAACACATGTTTGATAGTTAATACAAACTAAAGTTTCCCCTTTAATTAATTCACTAGTGTTGTAAAAACGGCTGGGTTGTTTAGTCGACCTATTAATTGCTATGCAATTTATGGGCTCGTTTTTTGGTGTCCGTCCGTCCGTTGTCCGTTACCCTCCCTATCTATTTGCATTGGGTATATTAGGTTATCGCTTTTTTTAATTAATGCATGAGAAAGAGGTGCCCCACCCCTCATCTCTATCTCCCTCGCTGTGTTATTTTTTAAATTAATGCATAAGAGGTGCCCCACCCCTCATTTCAATCTCCCTCGGTGTGTTATATATAAGATTTGTTAAATTATCTATTATATAATAAACACAAATAAAAGTTGTTTACTTTTAATGCTATGCAATTTAACTAGTTATATAATAAACATAAATAAAAGTTGTTTACTTTTTAATTGCTATGCAATTTAACTAGTTTTGGGGTTAGAATCCCGGAGTTTTTTTTGACTCTTATGATTGTTCTTGTTACTATCATTGATAATAAGAATTTTTGGCCGTCCGCTGGCTGCTGACCAATGAAAAAAATGACCATTGGCCAAAATGTGAATCGAAATTATTTTTTTCGTTTTTTTTTGACTATTATGATTGTTCCTGTTTCTACCATTGCTATTATGACTTTTTGGCCGTCCGCTGGCTGCTGACCAATGTTATATAATAAACATAAATAAAAGTTGTTTACTTTTAATTGCTATGCAATTTAACTAGTTTTGGGTTAGAATCCCGGAGTTTTTTTTGACTCTTATGATTGTTCTTGTTACTATCATTGATAATAAGACTTTTTGGCCGTCCGTTGGCTGCTGACCAATAAAAAAAATGACCATTGGCAAAAATGTGAATCCGAGTTTATTTTTTCGTTTTTTTTGACTATTATGATTGTTCCTGTTACAACCATTGCTATTATGACTTTTTGTCCGTCCGCTGGCTCCTGACCGATGGAAAAAATGACCATTGGCCAAAATGTGAATCGAAATTATTTTTTTCGTTTTTTTTTGATTATTATGATTGTTCCTGTTCCTACCATTGCTATTATGACTTTTTGGCCGTCCGCTGGCTGCTGACCAATGGAATAAAATGACCATTGGCCAAAATGTGATTCGAAAACTTTTTTTTCGTTTTTTTTTGACTATTATGAATTTATATCCAC
This sequence comes from Gordius sp. MW1, assembly GCA_964036665.1. Taxonomy (NCBI): domain Eukaryota; kingdom Metazoa; phylum Nematomorpha; class Gordioida; order Gordea; family Gordiidae; genus Gordius; species Gordius sp. MW1. The sequence continues at coordinate 19,585,338 of OZ038533.1, forward strand.
TTTTACCGTGTCCTGGCTGCTGAACAATGGAAAAAAATGACCATTGGCCAAAATGTGATTCGAAAATTTTTTTTTCGTTTTTTTTACTCTTATGAATTTATATCCACTTTTACCGTGTGCTGGCTGCTGACCAATGAAAAAAAATGACCATTGGCCAAAGTGAGCATCAAAATTTTTTTTTCCGTTTTTTTGGCTATCATTGACTTATAGAGTATCTGTTGGTACTGACCAATAGAGAATAAGTGACCATTGGCCAAATTTTTGATTTTTTTAATTAAAAATTGTTCAAATTCAACAAAAAATTTCTCCCAACAATTCTGCAAATTCTTAACATTGTGTTGTTTTATAATATAATGTTTGTTAGACCCATAATCACTAAAGGCCATAAAAACTAATGTAATACGCAAACGCAACTAGATGCAAACACTAAATCTAACCCTAACCCTTGCCTATATTGCATTTTGCCTATAATGGAAAATTTGTATAAATAATTAATTAATCATTAGGCATTTAATACCCCCCTATAGGCATTCTCGCCCCTTCCCACCTTTCTCGCCCATAAATTGCATAGCAAATATGATACATTTATACGAAGTACAGATGAGTCGTCCCCCCTTCCCTTCCCCTCTTCCCTTCCCTTCTCCCCCTTCCCACGAGGGCCGAAGGCCCGAGTTATGGTTTTATCCAATGTTTTTTGGTCTGTAATTCTTAGTTGCATAAGACTAAATCTTTTTTGGTCAAACCTTTGGACTGTTTATGTTTAATCGACTAAAACCAAAGGTCGACCAAACAAAACCAAGCCGTTTTTACAACACTACACTACACCTTATCTAACGCAACTGCATCTTTGAGCTTTTAATTTAGAACATTTTTTTGTTTATGTTACTCAAAGAAATAACAAATGGAGCACCCACATTTATAAAATGTTTCAAAATGATTTTTTCCCCGTCCTTTTCAAGGTAACAATTTGCCTAGTTAAATCAAGTTTGATGCCTTTAATATCTTCAAAGTGCCTTTAAATATTTTTCTTTTTATCAACTCAGCGTTGAAGACGATTAACACGGACAGATGAGATAGAGTAATCATTGTTTTTGCTCTGTACAGGCCAAGAAATATAATCATAGTCTTTAGAAGAAAGAGGGAATAAATATTAAAGACACCTTTTAGATCATCATAAGTTAAAGAACATCCTTCGCTTAAAAATCATCAGTATAAGAGCATAGTTCAAATATGACATCCTCTTGTATACCAACCCCCCCATAAATCCGATTTATCGCAACTAAACTTAACCTAGTAGATTAATATCACTTTTTGTTACATAGTGTGCCGCCTATCCATGGAACTTACTCGATATAACTTTCCAAAGCTTAAATCCAAACTCCTCTCACAATCCACTAGCAACTAGATTTTATGGATGTGCCCTCATAAGTAAGTACCTACATGCATGGGCGTAGCCAGGGGGTGGCAGGGAGGGGCTGTTGGCCCCCTCTAATTTCAAAAATTATTTAAAGTACTATAATTATGACAAAATTTTCCACAAATTTTCCTTTTGCCCCTCCCTAAATTATTATTGCCCCCCCCCATTCAATTCTGGCTACGCCCATTTCTATATGCTTGCATCAACGTTAGCTACATTAACAAATTAATATATATTGTTCAATCTCTACGGTTATATATTATATTTGAAGTTAAAAGGTTCAGTAAGTAAACTATGTTTAAAAACTGATTATAGGTTTTTGTGTAAGACTAAAGTAAAAACAATAAAAGAAGATTGTCTATATATATTGATTAATTTGAAAGAGCAACTAACTTTACCAATTATACCAATATTTAATAGCTTATACCCTCACTTTTAAGGCGGATATATTCTTTTATGCTAAGACGGTAGACTTAACTAGGCTCTACAACTATGTAATAATGTGGCACAAAATATTACTAATGGTAAACCATAGATATCATTGCATTTACATATAAACAATTAATTTACTTTTAAACTAAGTTTGAGGCATGAGCCTAGCCAGTGGCGACTCCTACTGAAGCAGAGATAATTAAAAAATTGTATTTTGTTAATTTAAAAGTATATGGATGGTTGTAGGTTGATCATTTGGCAAATTTTTTATAGGATTTACATATATATTCAACTATTCCAGGCTTAAAAATAGTTGTTTCAGTATCTTCTAATGTATAATATATTTATTGATAGCAATAGCGAGTGTCTTTTGGTTTAGCATGCGTTGGGGTTACGATAAAAAGATGGCGAAAATATGTATGTTAATCTCAACCATCACACAGGTGTCACAAATGATAGGTAACTTACTCAATAATTGTCCTTCTTATACATATATAATAGTAATACTACCCTTTCCATTTATACTAACTATATTGAGGCTATCTCACATGCCTTAATTGCATTGATCACTATTTATACGAGTCCACGTAATATAAAAAATATAGGGCACAAATCTAAGGTCGAGGTAACGAAAATTATTGGCAAAGACGAGTAAAAAAAAATATAAACGGAACCATGGAGGAAATAGGTATAGGCAGAGAAACCAAGGAGGGAAATATCATAAAGAGAGTGATAGCATTCGATCGGCCATCATAAGTAGCATGTTCAATGAGAGTGTCAGTTACATATGGAAGGCTCAAAAATCTGGTGAGTCTCTTCAACTCAAACTTGTTGTGGAAAATTTTGCCATCTGTAATAGGCAAAAGCCAAAATATTGATGGATTAATCAAATGGTTCCAGGTATTAGCACTAAAGTTGCCATCAAAATAGTTGTAGATAGATAAACATTAGGATAAATACGACATGTTGACTAACATGATTAATAAGACTCATACGGTAGTCAAAGTTCTAGGAGGAAACATGGTGGTGGAATGAAGACATGGAATGTCAAGTAAAACTGAAAGGTTTCTTTACAAATTATAATTATGCAAATAAAGAAAAAACACGTTCTGTGGGTGCCTAGACCGAAATTTGAACGTTGCATACAAGAATGAAGAAAGAATGCTTACAAAGCGCAAGGATTAGAATAAGGAATGCAAAAGAAGTGATAAGCGTAAGAACCATAAAAAACAAAAGGGAGCACCATCTTCAAACCAAAGAAATATGAACAGTTGGGAAGTCTGAGAAATGAGAATAGTTTAACACTGCGAAAGAGAGAAAAATGATTTTGACTCAGAAGTTACGAGTTATTTCATAAAAAGATTGGAAAACGCCCATCCCAGATTTTCATAATAACTTCTCTAAATTGAAGAAATTGATTAACATGAAAATTCCAAATTTTGATAAGATTTTTTTAAAGCTCGGGAATTTTACCGCCCTTTTCGATGCGAATGAAGAAACCATGCAGAAAAAGACTATGACCTCATTTTTAAATGAATACTATGGGCAAAGCGCCGCTCTCGTCTTATTACATATGGAAAGTTCAAAATTGTGAAATTGAGCAAAGTATTAAAAGTGTAAGGATACCTGATCGGTGGATGGTAAGTTATAACAATATATAAGGAAGAAGATGTTCAGGGACGCGAAGGGTTGACAAAATGTCATTGAAGCAAGACCTAGGATAATCTTTATATACGAGCGACAAGTGGATTGATGCCTGACAAGTCAACATCAGATGCCATCATGGGCGTAGCCAGAATTGGATTTAGAAGAGCGAGAGAGGGGCAAAAATATAATTTTAGTAATTTTAGACATAATTATATTAAATTTAGAAGATTATTTGGGTTTAGAGGGGGGCATCCGCCCGTCCCTGTCACCTCCTGGCTACGCCCATGGATGCCATACAAAGTATAATGTCACTAAAGTAAATAGAAATGCCTCCTCACTTCTGGGTGCAATGTGTTCCGTTATTTAGGAAATATTTTCTTCAAGTTGCTAAGCGGTTGCTAAAAGTCTGTCCCACAATTGTTTATTTTAGGCGTAGTTAATTTTAATCTAGGACATGTATAAAAGCGTAAAAATCAATGTATGGAAATCTAATCAGAAAGTTTAAATGTAGGCGAGTGTCAGGGATTCGGCACGAAGTTCGATATTCGTTATAACAATGATGGATTGAATAACTAAAGACCTAAGATGCGAATCAGCATGGGCAATGTACTTTATAAATGATATAGTGTTAAACCTAAGTTCCAGTTCAGATTGCAATCGCATGATAAAGTATGAATAAATCGGATTGAAACCCTCGCCTTACAATCTTTCGTTATAAAATTTGGTACATATGGATGGAATTGATAACTGATGTTTAAACAGAAAGAAGAAATTAAAATATCTAAAGGTACAATGTGAGAAGATTAAGGCAATCAACGCATATTTGCTAAATTAGGAATCTAGTGGTGTGATGTGTGTTAAACACATATCTCCCAAAATTAATGACGTTATCTGCCAACGGTGTTATACGGATGGAAGACATAGACAATCAAAGCAAAAAAAGGGCAGAGAGTGGCTACAATTAAAATGATTATTAAGCTGGATCTTGGGAATGCGCAAGTGGGACGGGAAATCAAGAGACATGAAATAGTAACAGGCGGTGTTTATACAGATAAAGTTGGTTGTAAAAAGGATCGAATGATAATATTCTGAGAGGGGGAGAATGCCTCGTAACATGAAGGTCCAAATTAAATGTAAGCAAAGGTGATGAAGACTAGGACTAGGAGAAAATTATTGGTGTAAATGCAGTAATACATGGAGAAATTGTATAAGGAGTTGATTACCAAGTGTGACTAACATCGATTTAATTAATGTATAAGGTACAGGATAAAAGAACTTAAAAAAATAAATCATCTAAGAAGGCAAATTTTGTTAACAAATTAGAAACGTGCGTATTTTATATTTCCATTTTGCAAACCCAATAATACTTAACCTAACAATTGTAACATTAATCAATGGCTATACTTAATAGTTTTTGGCATCTATCTACTTTTATTAATTTTTATTTTGAGAGTGTCATTATATTAGGTAACAAGAAGTGATATAGAGCTATTGATGCTTAATGTACATTACGTAATTTGTATTTTTCATAATGTCTGCTCTTTTTATTACCAGCTCTTTCGTTCACGTTTCTCATAACCAGCTCAAAAGGTGAATATTACTACATTCCTACCTTTTCTTTCTTCATCCGAATCTTTACCATCTTAGTCAATTGGCACTTCTATTATGCCACGCACGTTGGTAAAAGTACAAAAAACAACAGCAATAACATGGACTAATTCAAAGAACACATTTGTTTTTATTTATATACCTATATGATAAACCTATACCTCACATCTGATTACAACCATCTACTTAAATAAATAAATATATAAACAAAGCACATAAGTCACCAAAGTATGTCTTTAAAAAGCATATAATTGCTTCAATGATGTTAATTATTATATTTATGATACAAATATCGGTTTAATAATAATATAATGATCATTTTTAAAGCAGTGAACGTTTGGTAGGAATAAAAATTGTAAATCTGTTGATTCCTTTATTTTTTGTATTATCACGTTTTCCAATAAGAAACCTGCTAAATTACTCTATTAAGATAAAGTTCATGCTTAGATGAGATTGAATGATTAGGGACTATTAAAAAGCCATTATAACACGAAAATCATTACAATTCTAATTTCATTTATGCGTGTCAAATTAAGATATGTATTAAAATTTAGCACTTCTTAATTTAAAATCCTATAAAACCACTACCCACCCTACATATTATGCCATGATAACATGAATGCAGAAGAGTTCTTTACTATTCAATATTTTAAGTGATAATTATTTAGGTGCAAGATTTGAATATGGAATTTTTACCTTAGATTTCATTTTTGATTATGGTACTGGATGTCTATACCAGAGGTCGGATGTGTTAAAAATTTCTGCCCGAACCCCGTCCGGTCGGGTGTAATAACTAAGCTGCCAGCCCGCGTCCGCCCGTACCCTTTTAAGTGTCCGCCAGCCATGCTTAAATTATTAAAGTTGCCCGAAATGCCCGGCCCAAAATGGTTATATTATGTAAAAAAATTAATTTTGTTCTCCAATTTTTTTGGATAAGTACTAAATACTAAGATTAACAAATATGATACAGACATATGAAAAAGTGACAAAGTAATATACGAAAGCAGAATATGACATTATTTAAGAATATCATTTAACCTGAATTGCCGAAATCTTGTTATGGTGCCCGCCCGAAAATCCATCCAGGCCCTGCGTTTTTGGTCTCCGGCCAATACACCTTTTTATCTTTTGATAGCTTGTGCATATTATTAGCCATAAGTACACTATAATTAATTTTTTAATCGCAAATAATTAATAAAATAGGTGGTAGAGAGTATACTACAATATTTTAATATAATAAGTTGTAGGGATGGTTTAATTAATTGCGCCGGTCAATACACTGAAACTCGTCGCATATTAATTGATTCATCTTTGGGTCAAATTTTGTGTTAATCCACGTTCTCACATATTTCAGTTAAATTTTAAATTTTTATCACCATAAAATAAACGTTTATCTTCTACTTCATATAATTGGTGACCCAGGTTAATAACGCATCATCTGATAGATATTTTAAAGCACCTATTGTTTTCATTTATAAAAATTTAAATCGAGAAAAGTAAATTAATACAAATACCTTAACAATTTTATTTATGTCCCAGTAGTAACCATCCTTGGTAATTTAGAACCCGAGGATGCCCAATTCTTTAAATAAATATTACAATTTATTTCCGCAATTACACACGACCATAACATCTTTGTCAGGGGCGAATAATAGTTTTTCCGCGGAGAGAGGGTGGCGTATTGCATAGTAATTAATAACAGAATTAACACTTGACCGATATGGTATCAAAAATTGATGTCCTTTTCTCTTTTATGGCGAGACATGTACACTTGGTTTATGTTGAATAGTTGCAGTTTTATATATAAGGAGAAGTCTGCCATGTGCATCATGCAACTACGACCCATCAAAACAATCTAAAATTAAACCGCCTAGGAGCGATCATAGCGATTTAACCGGTCAGTGTGTCCTGAGCAGTATCTAATTAAAATTCTTCGTCTATTTTATATCCAAAGTAAATTAGATAAATTGATCTTCGCTTTTTTAATGCATCGGGGTGTAGGCTAGCTATCTGATTTATTTTCTATTAGCAATTGACTCCTATGTACGTTAGATTTGATTTTCTAATATCGTAAGACGACCAAATAAGTCATCGCCCAAATTCCTTAAGGTACCTAATTGCGTATACACTTAAACATACGGCGATGATAAACTCGAGTTGTTTAACTTGTAGAGCTTCCTTCGAAAATCCTGCATTACAGAGAGATCATTATAAATCGGAATGGCATAGATACAATCTTAAGAGAAAGATACTTAATTTATTTCCAATTGATTATGAGATATTTTTGAGTAAATCAAAATTATCTGGCCAAGTAAATTTTTAGTAAATTGAGTACATAATTAATAAATAGATAATAGATGAAACGGAATCATTATATTGCAAGGCTTGCAATAAAGGTTTTCTATCAAGAAACTCTTATGACACTCATGTTAAATCAAAGAAACACTTAAATTCTGTCCAGATTAATGGTAAGAATTCAATTGAGATGGTTGCCAATCATGTTAATAAACATTTGGAAAAATTAAACATTGAGTCACATGAGGCTGGTAGAAAATTGGAAAGATTAAATACTGAGGCCCATATTAATGGTAAGTCATATCTTATTAATTTAAATTGTTCTCTAATATCTAAATATTAACAAATTTGTATGTAATTTAATGTGTGTTACGGGGCCACAATATATGATTTTAAATGTATTTTACCATGGCTGCTAAAATTAGTTAAGAGTTTGATCTAAAAAAATTTTCTTAGCTCGCATACTTTATCTCTTGATTCATTATTAGTTGAAACAGAGAGTATAGCATCAGAAAAATCATGGTCAACGTTATCATCAAGCCAAGATCACATTGAGGATTTAGATAGTTCCTTACCTGAACATATAAATAAAAATCAGCACCTAAATTGTCTGTTTTGTACTTGTTTGAGTGATACAACTTCTGAAAATTTGTTTCATATGCAAGATCATCATGGATTTTTTATCCCATATGAATCCAAAGTGGTTGATATCGATGGCTATCTAAATTATTTAGGTAAATCTAAAATTCTTCCTTAGTTTTTATGTATTTGTGAATATTAAACTTTTTATTTTTATTAATTATTACTTGAGTATGTCTTATTTTTATATTAACTCATACATTGCCTAGGCTTTGTTAATAAATATTTTAAATATATATTAATTACTTTTAATTATCATTATTATTAATTTTAATGATTATATTTCTTTCAGCCTATAAGCTAAACTTTTGCAACATTTGTTTATGGTGTAATCGAAACTTTACCGACACCCTGTCCTGTCAAAAGCATATCACAGACAAAGGACATTTCAAGTTGCAATTTGAACGAGATGACAGTGACCACGTTTTAGAATATCTGCAATTTTATTGCAGGAAAAAGTATGTATATGATTTTCAGTTTTTAATCCTACTATAAAATATGTAAATGTTTCTTAAAATAATTCCTTTATTTTGGTAGCTTTATAGAAGGTTAATGTCCAAAGACTTTTATATTGTAACCAAAATTGGTTTGATAATTTTTAATTAGATAATATTTTTCTTGCCAACTTTTAAATTTGTTTTATTGTATGCAAATCTAGGTGATGTTTAAAATTATCCATTTTCATAAATATTTAATATTTTGAATTTATTATTTCAAGCCTCAAAGATATTACTAACAATCCTGCAAAATTAAGTAAAGCCCTGGATAGGATATTTGTTCCCATTATACATATCACAACAGATGATAAAGACTTATTCAAACCTAGCATTAATGGCGTCAGCAGCGAGACATATGAAATGGCTTTGCCAAATGGTATTTAGAATGTAGAAATTCTCACTTACATTAACTTTTGTTGGCTTTTTAAACCTTAGTTTGCAGCAATGTGGAGAAATCAAAAGGATTTTGACTTTTGTCCATACTATTATTTTTTCCAAAGATTTTGATTCCCTTTATGTAACATTTTTTGTAGGCTATATTAAGGTAATTAATGAAAAGTTAGTATAAGTAATCTTATTAAAATTTCTTATATCCAAAATTATTGTCCCTTTTCATATGTTAAATCCATATGGTCTTTATGAAGGACCAGTGATAATGAATTTTAAGATTAAATATTTATAAAGTCATTAGCCTTTTGTATCAATTACCATCAAAACATAGACTTAGCTAAATAATCTACATCTCTTTAATAGGAGACAGGCCAATTTAGTTTAGGATTAAATAGTATTATAAAATTAGAACTTTCTATTAAATTAAATTATACATATATTACCTAGTAATCAAATTAAATGAAAGAGAAAGTAGGGCGGCCATTTTGAAATGATCATAAATTGCTTAAAAGGGTATTTTATTACTTCGGCGTCAAAATGACCCTTTAAAAATGGTTTTTTATTTAGCCATCTTATAATATTAGTATATCTATAATAGAAATATTTATGCTATGAATTAACACCCCAACCCCCTCCCCCTATATTCCCTACCAATTACAATCAAAATACCAAGTGATTTTTTTCCAAAAATTTAATTGCTATGCAATTTATGGGCTCGTTTTTTTTATTTTAATTTCGAAACAGGTTCGTAAAATAGCTATAAAAATATTATTTAAATAAAATAGTCAGGATTATCGAATAGGCTTTAAAAATGCCTTTTCATCTTTATTTCTTTTTGGGGGCGTACGATTTTTATGACCCTTTAACGCGAATTTCAAGTGATGTCAAATTCTTTTAATAAAATTTTGAATATAAATCATAATAAAAATTATGAGGATGAAAAAATAGTAGTTAGTTTGCTTAATTTTCCAAATAAATGTCACTAATTATCTCCCGAGAAATTATATTTATTAAAAATTACCTTTAACCACAACCGGGAGAACTTATACCTTATCTATAATTGAAATGTCTGATGCGACATCAAAACATATTGCTTTAAGTAAAAATACACTTTAAATGGTGTTAAATTAATTTAAAGAGGCGTTTGGAGACATGCCCTCCGTCATACTTTTTCATAAATACTTATTATTAAATATCAAACAAGAATCAATCAATATTTACTTGTAATTACAACTGTTGAAGTAAATTATTAAAGTTACAAAGCTGTTTATATTTCAAAAAGAATTAAATATGTAACCTACTCGGAGAAAAACTCGTTATTTTAAGTGTAATTGATAGGGAATTGGGGGGGGGGGGTTGGGGTGTAAATTCATAGCATAAATATTTGTATTATAGATATACTAATATTATGAGATGGCTAAATGAGCAATAAAACCATTTTTAGAGGGTTTAGGGGCCAAATAAGTAAACTACCCTTTAGAGCAATTTATAAACATTTCAAGATGGCCGCCCTACTTTCTCTTCTATTTAATTTGATTACTAGGTAGTATAAAACATTTGTCTCAAATTTGAAACCGTTTGAGAGGTTTCAACAGTAATCATGCGGTGCCATTTCGGCCATTATGAGATGACCAATCGTTAAAAAAAATTTTTTAATTTTTTTTATGGAGATAGGTCTTATTTATTATTACAACAAGATCTATGATTTAGGAACCAATAACTTATAAGTTTTATGGAATAAAGCATCACGAACCGATTTTTTAAAAGGCCGATTTTTGACCTTTGAGCCCTCACAATTCGAAAAGTAGTGGCCGAGATGAGCTAAAATTTTAGGAGACTAATAATTTTAATAGTTTTAACATTTCCACCAATTATAAAAATTTGAGGGGGTCGGCCGAAAACGTGGCGACTGCTTCTTCATAACCAAGATATTTTTAATTTCTATATTAAATTTAAACTAAATCTGCATCATTTGTTCAGACATTGTCATATTGTGCTTTAAACCAAGCTTATATACCCCTTGGAATTGCAACAGTTATTCCCATGCTTAGCTATTATATAAAGGAGTGTTGTAAAACTGTTGGTTTTGTTAGGTCGACGTCAATTCTGGTCTGTTTTTCACATTTCGACTCTGCCTAGCGGTCGACTAAGAAAAACAGACCAAAATACTTTTGATCTCATTATCTCCGAATTCGTAACATTTTAGCCAAAATGAATTTACTAAAATTTAATTTAAATCATGAAAGAATTTTTGTTTTTTTTCGTCAGGCTTCGTAATCTCAAGTGTGTCACAAGCACAACCTATCTAGTAGTATTGTAAGAACGCTGGGTTTTGTTTGGTCGACCTTTGTTTCAAGTCGATTACATAAACAAACCAAAGATTTTTTGGTCTTACAATTTTCACTTTTTTCATTTTTTAGGTAACATTTTGGGCCACAGATCTCTAAACGTCTATTACAAGCAAAAGCTATCATCGTACGGGAAAGGGGGCAGTTCGAAGAAATCCCTGAAAATTCAAAGATTGTTTGCTTCAGCACATCTCTCACATCTCGTTGCCACGCAATACGGCAAAAAATTAACCAGTAAATTTGGGCCATACATATATTCAACTTTGTTTTTTTCGTGCTAGATAAGTGATGGATTTCGTAGTTATAAACACAGAGAGTTTTGGCATCTAGCGTTGTAATAACGGCTGAGTTTTGTTTGGTCGACGTTTGGTTTTAGTCGACTAAACATAATCAGACCGGTTTGACCAAAAATCTTGGTCTGTTATTGGGTCTAAAACAGACAAAACTTAGTTGTCGTAAACATAAATAGACCATAGGTTTGATTAAAAAACCCTGGGCTGTTAAAAAGCCTTTGGTCAGTTTATGCGACTAAGTGGTCGACTAAAAGCAAAGGTCGACCAGGCAAGACCCAGCCGTTTTTACAACACTAATGACAGCTTTGAAATTAGAAAATAAAGTTAGAATATTCCCAAAACTCTGGATATTTAATAAAATAAATCTAACCCCTAACTTAGCATGTTGTTTTATGTGTATAATATTTTCTGCTTGTGTGTATTAGAGCGTGATATAAAAAGAGATAGGATGAACTTTATACGTCCATACAAGGCATATCAGAGACGCCAATTAAAGATTATGGAACAGGCAAATAATCAAGCTCATTTTAGGCAACAAGTCGACTTCTAGAGCCCATTTATTTCTAAAATATGTAGATTTATTGTTGATTTTGCGTTAAAAAATTAAAGTTGTTTTTTAGTTATTTTATTAATAAAGAATAGGTATAGCTGGGATGTTTGTTTATAAAGTAAATGTATGTTCTTGTTATAGATGTTTATATATTCATCGCCAGTAGTAGTGTCTTATTAGGATGTAAAAATTATTATTACTAAATAACATAACATTCAATACCTTTAGTATGGTATACGTTTAGATAGACTATGGAGATTGTTCATTTGGTTTTAAGTAAGTGTTTTAATTAGATAAATATTTCGAAATATTTTTAATAGTGTACATAAATAAGGAATTTTGTTATGGCTTATGTGGTTAAACTCTTCTATATTGGCTAATTAATCATAAAATATTTGTTCTGGCGTTACAAAAAGAATTCAAAAAAACAACAGGAAATTCATTCAATTCTTAACTATTATGCGCCTACTCTTATTGAAAACTATTTGAATTATAGAAATAAAAAACAAGAGCCCTCCAATTAATCTAGTCTATACAGTTAAAATAACTCTAATTTTTCCTTATTTTGAGAATTTACTTCTGATTTTTTTTATAAAAGGCCTTTACATGGAAATTTAAGCTATTAAAACTGCACGAAACGACATTGGTTTAGTTATAATAGTATACTAAAAATTTCTAGAACAAATTTTTAATCAGCACTCTTAAATAACGTAAACATTCTAGCTTAATTAGTTAGAATTTGTGAAATAGTATATCCATGAACTTTATTTATCTATCCTTTTGGGTGATTTTAGTTTCGATTAAAAATTATAAATTCGCCAATATTTCACGATGTGTCGATATGTTCGGACATGGAATAGCTGTGGGTGAGCAATATTATCCTGACATTTTGAACCCCTGCCATATTTGCACCTGTAAAAAATTTGGTGACAATAAATTATGTCACATTCCGGACTGTTTACCGGATCCTCAGCAATGTATTAATAATCGTAAGGGAAGATTTGCTCTGGTTTGCTGTACTCTACTGTGTCCCAAAAAGAGGAGAAAATATATTACTTAGCAGAAAGCCTTGCTATTCATTTGCACATCGATTATGCTAGTTTTTTCTATGTATTTAACATTGTATGAAAATTTTATAACAATAAATTTGTACAAATGTGTATTATGAGCAAAATTACTTATTTTTACATACTACTACGATAGGTGAATTTTGTGATTTTTGTATTATAATATTTTTAAAAGTCACACTTATATAAGATTTTAGTGGAAAAAGAGACAATTTTATCAATGTGCAAAATCTTTATTAAATGGTATACAAAAAATTACATTCACGACTAAAAAAATAAAAATATAAAAAAAATTGCAGGATTTAAAAAATACGAAAATGTGTTTTTATATGTCTTTAAATTGTATTCTATTAAATTAATGATCAAATAGATTTAATGTTAAGCCGAAAAATGTAAAATTACGTTTTTAGATCAATCTCGTATAGTATAAAATGAACACTACAATTGTTTCGGGGAATAATTCATTTTAAACTGCAGAATTTGCTTTTAAACTATGATGTCAAATATTATAAAATCCAAAATTTAATTATTTTTGCACAAATATTATAAATGTTAGTAATTATATTATTAATATATACATACGATAGATAGTTTAATTTAAATGCCCTTTTTGACGGTCATATAAAATATATTTACGCAAGGTTAATACACCTGTCCCATAATAAGCAATGTATATGCTTAAAATTTTTGGCCCGCCTCTTATATTATATTTAATATGCGAAAGGCTTAGCTTACACTCCTTTTTGTCATATCATCAATTTCAATGTCAGAATACGCTCATCTATTCACCTAAAAGCTTTGGTATTTTACATAGCTTTCCTTAAATAATTTCAGACTTTTTTCCAAAAAGGTAAGTATTTTAATTATTTCAAAAAATTATTAATTTTTTATTTGGTTTTGTTATTAAATTTTATATAAAGTGTAATATGTTAAAAGCAAAGTGTATTTTATTATAAAAAAATTTTATTTGTATATTTTTTGGTTTGTTTGGAATTATATGATTTTCTTTAAAACACTTCAATTAATTTGTAATTTTGTTATATATTTAATCAAAAGTTTATATATTAAAATATTACTAAAATGTTTTATCATATCATGAATTTAGTTTTTACTTATTAATCTTCCTATTAAAATAATGAGAAAATTTAAAATAAAATAATTAGAAAAAATTATTTTTTTAACGTCCCCTAATATTCTTTTATTATTTTTTATGCAAAATATATTAAAGTCTTGTAACCAAAGCTTTTATTCAAAATAACAGTCATTTTCCTGTAATATAGATTTAGAAAAAAAATTGATTTAATACTTGCGATCCAATACATATAAAAATTTGCAGTTTTTAAAAATAATATGAGATTTAATGTATAAATAATATTAAAACACATGCCAAAACATTTCCCAATTTAATAGTAATGCCTGCATTTTAAAACTTTAAATAAATTTCATAAAAACGTTTAAATAGTGTTAAATATGTAAATCATAATTTCCTAGGCATTATCACGGTCATGCCTCCTTAATGACATTTTAATTAAATTATACATACTTAAATAAGTTAACACTTTTGGAACTTGATATATAAAAATCAGTGTTGTAAAAGACGTGGGTTTTGTTTAGTCGACCTATGGTTTTAGTCGACTAAACGTAAACAGCAGAGCTAAGGTTTTTTGGTCTGTTTATGTTTGGTCAACCGCTAGGCTTAGTCAAAATTTTCTAAACAGACCCGAAAACGAAACCCAGGGCTTTTCACAACACTAATTGAAATTAATGTGTCAACACGTTTACATAGCTATGCAATGACCCTCCAACAAATCACTAAACCAGAAGATTCGAGCAAAAATGAAATTAACAATGAAGACAAGGGAGTAAAGTTGCGCAAAAATTTAGGTCTTATAGATGGCATAGCTATTATAGTGGGTTCGTTAATAGGCTCAGGAATTTTTATTACACCAACGGCTGCCCTCATATATAGTAATAGCGTTGGTGCTTCCCTTCTAGTTTGGCTCCTCTCCGGGGTTTTTTCCCTTTTGGGAGCGCTCAGTTTTGCCGAGTTGGGAACTACCATAACTAAGAATGGAGGCGAATACGTATATATTTTAGAGGCTTTCGGCCAATTGCCCGCTTTCCTATATGCGTGGACAAATGTCCTCATAGTTAGGCCAGTTATAGTGGCCATAGTTATTCTGAGTTTTGGCTACTATCTATCTCAACCTCTGATATCTACGCCATCTAGCGGACAAATAAATAACGAAGAATACCTCTATTACATAATACGCCTGATAGCACTCCTAGGATTGGGTATTGAATGTCACAAAAATCACATATATTATTACACAATCTATGTTTTTCATCATTTTTTTAAATTTTTTTAAGGCAAAATAAAATGTTTTTAACAAAATTAAATTGTATTAGGGCTATATGAATTTACATTTTGCATAGGTTATACAATGTCCCGTCATTATAGAAAATTTTCCAGACAAATAAAATTTAATATTTGCCTTATCGTTTTTAATAAAAGTGTGATTTTTCGTTAATTTGTTAATTTCTTGATAAATAAGGTTTCATTTAAAGTAATAAAATTGCCCATTCCAAGAAATATTTTAATTTTATATCAAGGCAGTGTTGTAAAAACGGCTGAGTTTTGTTAGGTCGACCATTGGTTTTAGTCAAATAAACATAAACACATCAAAGATTTTTTGGTCTATTTTTCTTAGTCGACCACTGGCTTAGTCGAAATCTAAAAAACAGACCACAGTCGACCGTTAGTTAAAATCCAGCCGTTATTACAAATATTATGAAGGAATGAATGGCACGCTAAGGTTGGATGCATTTCGTTTCTGGGAGTGTGCTGCTGTTTTAAAATTTGACATCATCAATTGTTAGTAGTTCAAATAATCTATTTTTTTAAGTGAAAAAGAATTTTTACGATTGGAATAAGTTTATTTAAAATTCTTGGATTATTTTTTTAACTTTATTTAAAAAACCTATATAATACAATTAAAACCTTCTCATCTTTACAAAAATCTTTTACAACTATTTAACATTTGTAACTACATCAAGCAGAAAATCACCATGGAAATTATAAAATCTAATACAATCTCAATCCATGGCTCGATGCCAGCTTATCATTTATATATATTTTAGCAACATACGTAATTATTTAGAAATAAACTTCTATCGTTCAAAAAAAAAATCAAGAGTTATTCAAATTGAATAAAACATATTTTAAAGCTTTTAAACAAATTTTGTAGATTTTTTTATATTACACATAAAACAATTAAATATTAATTAATGAGCGTAGTTAGCATTGGGATTAGAAAGGGTAATGATAATTTAGGGAGGGGCAAAATAATCATTTTTGGAAATTTTAGCCATAATTTTAATAAATTTTAACAAATTTTTGGATTTATAGGGTGGCAGCTGCCCCTCCTTCCCCCCCCCCCTGCTACGCCCATGCATTGATTCAAATTTGGAAAATATACTTAAATATTTTGCAGGTATATTGCTTCTTATCAATTGCTTGAGTGTCAAATTGGCCATGCGAATTCAAATATTTCTCACAATTTCGAAATTGTCAGCTCTAGCTATTATAATTGTCATCGGAATTTATCAAATGGCACGAGGTTCAATTTTTTTTACAAATTCCAATCAATCATTTTAAAAACTTTTATTTTTTTAAATAAAAAAAAAGTAATTTAGTAGTAATATTTACAAATTTTCAAATGTAACGGATATTTGTTTATAGGAAAAACTCACAATTTTAAGGAACCGTTTAAAAATACGCGAAATATACGACATTTATCATTGGCATTTTATTCTGGCTTGTTTTCTTATGGTGGATGGTAAAAGAATTTTTTTTTTATTAAATTAAAATATTTCGCCTTATAATAATTAAATTTTTTAGGAGCTCCTTAAATAGCGTTACAGGAGAAATGAAAAATCCATATAGGTAATAAGTTTTTACATACAGAAATATTAAATTTTCGAATTAATCCATTTCTAGGGCCATGGGCTTAGCCAGAATTGGAATTAGAGGGGGAGGGGCAATATTATAATTTTTTTAAATTTTAGCCATAATTACATAAAATTTTAAAGAAATTTTTGATTTAGAGGGAGCAGCCGCCCCTCCCTGCCACCCCCTGGCTACGCCCATGCCTAGGGCTGATTTCTAAGATCACATTTACATGTCATTTTATAATAATCAACGCTTTTTTCAAAGTGAAAATAAGCAAAGGCTATACCAAACAAATTTATAGAATTTGGAATATTTACGGTTCATATAAAATTTTAATTTTCAATAAACATAAACTTCTCTCCCCCCATACCCATTTTATATAAAATCTTTTAATTGTCAACGAAACTGTTAATTTCGAATATTTATTATTTTGCGTTTTATTTATAAACATACATTTTTTGTGATTTTATTAATGTTTTCTACTTGAAATTAGTGTTGTAAAAAGGGCTGATTTCTGTTTGGTCAACCTAACTGACCAAAGATTTTTTGGTCTGTTTTTCTTAGTCGACCCCTTGGTTTAGTCGAAATTAGAAAAAGAGACTAGTAAGGTCGACCAAACAAAACCCAGCCCTTTTTACAACACTACTTTTAACTTTTATTCATAGAGACCTACCATTGTCAATCATAATTGGTTTGCCCATGGTCATAATAATTTACATTTTGGCCAATATCGCCTATTTATCTATCCTAACACCTGAAGAAATTAAAGCCTCGTCAGCTGTAGCTTTTGTAAGATATTTGCAATCATTATGCAAAAAATCCAATTATTTTCTAAAAATTATGAATTTTGTAAAATATTATTTTTTGCATTTTATAATTTATTGAAATGTTTAAAATATAAATGAAATATTTTAGGATTTTGCGGCTAGAATAAATTTTTATTTAGCCATAGCAATGCCAGTTTTTGTTGCTCTTTCTGCATTTGGAAGTGCCAATGCACTTCTATTCACAAGCGGAAGGTTAATATACATTATACATTGTATCAAATTTCAGTTGAAAAAAAAACATAAAAAAAAACAAATAACTCATATAGGAGTTATTGTTGTAAAAACGGCTGGGTTTTGTTTGGTCGACCTTACTAGTCTCTTTTTCAAATTTCGACTAAACTTAGGGGTCGACTAAGAAAAACAGACCAAAAAAACCTATGGTCTGTTTATGTTTAGTCGACTAAATCGAAGGTCGACCAAACAAAACCCAGCCATTGTGACAACACTAATTGAAATATTTATTTTATTTTATGAAGAATAGTATATCAAATTTATATAAATTTTTAAAAAAATGTTTGTTTATTTTTTCCCAGAATTTTTTTGATGGGTGCCAGAAATAATCATTTGCCTACATTGTTCGCAATGATACATTTAAATCGACTAACTCCAATGCCTTCACTCCTAATTCAAGTTTGCATTCTAAAATAAATTTCCAAAATATTTTTAAAATCCATTTTAAATTAATTAAATATTTTTGGCAACATTAACAAAATTAAAATTTATTATTAATTTTATGATAAAATAATTTATTCATTTATTTATTTATTACAGGGATTGATAGCTTTGCCATATCTAGCCACTCGTGATATATTTGTGCTTATTAATTTCATGAGCTTTATAAGTTATTTTTTCACAACTATGTGTGTGTTTGCCGTAGTATATCTTAGGTGGAAATTTCCCGAATGGAGAAGGCCCATTAAAGTTTTGCTTTAATTTTTTTAAACTTTTTAATAAATAAAGTTTTTTTTTCAAATTTATTAAACCATTTTTTTAATTTATTAGATTTGGATTTTGGTGCATTTAATCTTTTTGATGACTTCCTGTTTTATTCTGGTAACTTCTCTCATCACAGATTATAAAGACATAGGAATGGGATTTCTTATTCTAATATTAGGTGATTTAAAATTTAATTAATTAAATTATATTTTTTACAATATTTAATTAAAACAAATTCATGAAATTTAAAAACGCAATTAAATCATGTATATTGTTTTTGCTAGGTATACCAGTTTATTATGGATGCGTCTATAAATCTTATGTTCCGCAATACGTTCAAAAGATTTTTAGTAATAATTCAAAGCTTAAAATGCTTAATTTTTATTGTGTGATAAAAATCAGATGTTTAAAACAATTTTAATTGCAAATTTTTAGTTTTGTATATGTACTATAGACATAGACTACTCATGTCATATGTTTCATATGATAAAATCTGAACCATAAAATCCATCATTTTGAATTTGACAATCTCCCATGTCTTTCTGCAGTGTCCCGGTCCCCCATTGTTCATACAAAAAAAGTGAATTTACCTTTTCATTAGATAATATATAAAAATAATAAATGATTCTCCAATAAAATGCAGATGGTACTAAATTGCTTAAACACACATCATCCATCACCTTATTTTTATTTGTTTTTAACGATATATTTTTAAACGATGTTTTCAATGTTTAACTACTTTAATATTTTGGTTTTAAAAACACTTTATTTAATCTAAATCATTATTATCTATATGTTCTTTCCTTATTTGTGTACATTTCAAAATGGCGGAAAAAAGGCACATTTATTTAAAATATTGATGAGCAGTCTATCTAGTCTATGACTATATATGGATATTTGTCAACTCGTCTAATTTATAAACTATATTACTTTCTTTTATTCATTAAATACAGATAAATCAACGATCCTTTTGCAATGCCTTTTATACCTCACTTTACCAGAAGACGAAGATACTGCTTTGGAAATTATTGAGTGGAAATCTTCTGATTATAAGGACGAAAAGAGCGCACCAAATGTTCATAATATAATTAAAACAAAATTATAACGCCGTTTCTAATTATATAAACCACACATTTTTGTGTTATAGGAATGTCTAATTTCCCTAATAAAATAAATTTCTGATATTTATTAGGCAAATACCCATCAAAATGTGATTAATATTTGAAAAAAATAATAAACAATTTGCCATAATATAATTTTTATTATTTTGCCTTAGTGTAAATTAAGTAAGAAACGGAAATTGAAGTTTTAATATAACTTCTAGGGCAAATATTTCAAAAATGTCTATTAAAGATTTAAATCAGATTCATGGGCGTAGCCAGGGGGTCGCATGGAGGGGCGACTGCCCCTTTCTAAAGCCAGAAAATTCTTTAAAATTTATTAAAACTGTGGCTAAATTTCAAAAAATTACTATTTGCCCCTCCCTTTAACAGTATTGCCCCCCTCTAAGACCATGATCAGAGTTTAATAATCTCACCTAACAATTGAAATTAATTTAAATAAACTATTATTGATTAATAAATCCAAGCTGTAGTTTTATTAAACTAATCCATTGCTAGACTATATATGAAATATAGACGAATTAATAAAATTATTCTTAGGAAAACGAAAAAAACAACTTTTTAAGGAATTTAATGGTTTTGAGCAATGCAATCTCATTGGAAGGTTTTATAAAAATGTAGAAATTAATGCTTGACCAAAGTCAAAAATCATCCCTATAAGTATTTGCAGTGAACATACAAAATATTATTAATACACTTACCTTTTTATCATATAATATATAATGCACCACTTTTCATTGTAACAAGTAATTTTTTGGATAATTAGTTATTTTTCTTGTATAAAAAATCGTGGTACCATCACTCACTAGTGAAGCAAAATTTGAAAAAAATACAAAATTTTAAGTTTGAACTTGAGACGCGATGCTGACAGCAAGTTCTTCAAATTCTTTTATAACCTTTATATAATACAATTAGTTATGCCTTTTTTATTTTGGTGATATGCATTTAGAATATTAACTTTAAATTATTATGATACTATTTAACAATAGATAATGTAAAACACAATTTAAGGAAATGTAAAATTTGTCATCTCAAAAAAATTTTACTGTTAAATTTTTGCACCCTTTATCAAATTGATTATATTTGTTCTCATAATTGGTGGCATCAATCAGTTTGTTAAAGCTGATACTTCAATTTTTTAATTAAATTATACATATACACCATATTTTCTGGGCCGGGTCGGTTAGGGTTGAAAAATTTTAATACGCTTTCGAGTCGGGTTCGGGCTAAAAAAGTGACAGTGGAGGTCTCTAGAGGTACTAGCTCGATCATAATCACAAATTCGAAGCATTGGAGTAGGGAGGGGGTGGTATTCGGGTTAGAACCTCTCACATGATTTTATTATATAATTTTTATATTGTATATTTAATAGAAATAAATATTTGTTGGAATTTTACTTTTAGTATTTTACTATCTTTACGCTATTGTCACTTTAAACTTTTAGGAAAGAAAATTTTATACAAAAAAATAGTTATAAAAAAATTCCTCGAAAATTTTATAACCCCGCTTGAGTAAATCCTAGTTACGACTATGGATCCAAAGGGCTAAATATTTATTCATTGTATAGCGTTACTGAATCAAAGACATGGTATTCATATAGCTAAATACAATTTTAAATCGTTTGCGAAATCTTGGCCAATTTTGGAAGATCTTTACTAGTTTATTTAACGCATTTTGTCTTTAATATTTCATGTATTTAAATTATAATACTGTCAACGGAATAAATAAACCTTAAACAAAAATAAGTACAAAAATAAACGAAATTTGGCTGAGATGCCATGGACAATTAATAAAAAGAAATGTGATGGGGATAATGTAAATAGAAAACTTTTGGATATCGAGAAACGAGATAAAAACAGTATTCTAGTGTGGATAATAATTATGAATATAGCATGTTAAAATATTATGCAACATATTGGTTCTAATAAGCTAATGCATTAAACTGAAATAATATTAGAGTAAATTTTATTTGATACTTTAAACTTAAGGCATTAATGTCTAACCTTATACATGTTATAATAAAAGTTATTCTAAAAACCAAAAAGTCAATTTTGTAAATTTATACCAAATGATTTTGTTTATCAAATATATAAACTATAGTCTTAAACAAATTTATTTGAAAATTCATTAAAATTATAATAACTATTTATATTGGCACATATACTAAATTCAAAAGCCACCTTTTTATATTAAGTAAAAACGAATTTATTAATAAATAATATCAAGGCATTGCACTAATAATGAGTGGATGGATGTGTGGAATGTGAGTAAATGTTGGGTAAAATGTCAACGTTTCTCTATCTATACATAATAGAGTCGTACCTTCGAAGTACTGATTAGCATGTCATCATCATAGAAGTTTGTCTCTATCACAATGTTGCCACTAAAATATATCAATATTGATTGATTAAGGAAATGATAGCAGGTATTCTCATATCAGTTATTAAATAAATAAATCAATTGTTGATAAATAAAAAAGACTTGTTTGGCTTAGTAAACTGCACGTTATTACAGTATATTTAAAAATATAAATACCTAAGAAGGTTAGCAGGGAGCATTTGACTTTCTGGAGCTGCTTCAATGAGGGATTGCCATGTGTTTGTGGAACCAGGAATAACAAACCCAAATTCAAAATACCAATCTTAGATAAGTACAAATAATGTGTGGGAAAATGTGTTAAATGTACACATAAATTGTAAATTTACTTTAATGTACCAGTCAATATTAAATTTAAAGGAGTAGTCTTTTATAATGAGTTGCATAAAATAAAAACTTTCATTTACTTTCAAGACATATTCCATTTAAAAGGACTCTTTGTACCAAACGAAATTTTTCTAGAGCTTCAGCCGAATAAAAATTTAATTCTCGTGAAACAGCTTTACACTTCAAAATCTTTTTAGGTATTTCAGCTTTATGTTCTACACCGGGTTTTGACCTAATATAGATTTAAAATAGCAGAAATTATATTTTATCTAACAAGTCAACATTGTCCTGCCACAAAATTTTCCCAGATTCACTGTCACGCAAATTCATCCAGTTCCTAAATAAAAATATGAGATTTAACTCTAATTTAATTTCAATTGAATGAGGTATAGCTTATTTTAATGCTAAAATTACAATTTAAATCCATTTAGAATATCTTTGGTCGATGCCATAAACAGTACTTGCATTGAGCAGCTGATGAATTTTTTTAAGATGCAATCTTGTTAACTTGTCGTAAATAATGCTACACTTAACTACCTGCAATGAGTATAAAACATTCTAATAATTTAGGTTAAAACAGAAAGCAATAGGAGTACACAGACTTTGAATTAAATCAAATTAAAAATTTAAGAAGGCCATGTTAGGCAACAAAAAAAGAAAGATAACATATGACCACAGATGGTGGAACTTAGTCAGGGGCAAACGATGAGGTGAGGACTAAGGCTAAACAATAAATGCTGACCAATGAAAAAAATGGCACATTTGTTACTTTTGTTCCGTTTCTATGATATTTCAAATACCATGAAGAATCGTAATTGAATTAATTTTATATAAATAGCCAACGGTGTTTTAAAGCTTTAATTTAGCATTACCTTAAAATAATTAACATCTTTGCTTAATATATAAACAACACCATACTCTTACAAACAACTATCTCTTTTATTTTCCCTCACTTTATTATTTACGCTAAATAGTTATATCCCCTCCCAAAAACTAAAATAACATACGTATTTAACTAGGCTATATCAAAAGTCACTAACCTAAGCTGGTTATTACAACGCGATTTAAAGTCTTACAAATGAATAAACAATACCGAGTAAAATGTTGGGTGCTAGTGAAGGGCAAAAAGTACAAAGAAAGAATACATTTCAATAATTTTGGGAAGAGTTAATGTCATATAGACTATCATACTGCTCTTGCTATAAAAAAATATTAAGCGATCGCAAGTTGAGTTCTTGCAGTTTCACGTCTCGATCTCGTCTAGGATGGATTGTGTGATTCTCGCTTTGACTTAGAAAATATTCAATCTCCCTTTGAAAACATCGATTCCGCTCATGATACTTGAATTATAGTGTTAAATAATTATCATAAAAAATAAATATCAAATTATATTTAAATAAAATTTTTACATGTTTAAATTAGGCCAAAACATTACATAAGAGCGAAAATGGTTAAAATAATAATTTAACCATCCTTTGGTTAGGTTAGCTGGTATCAAATTGGGGTCATGATGACCCCAAGCATCACATGATATCTTGGTTGTATTTGTACAAAAATTAAATTTTGTCCGCTTAATATTTTAACTTTTAGAGTAAATTACTATTTTTACTTGTTATATGATTAAGTGGTTGTACCTTTAAATTCATAACTAGCAGTCCGGTCAAGCGTTGCTTTAACATAGTCAATTAGAAATCAGCACGGATCGATGAAACCCGGCCAACACCAGCCCAAAATTATCTTTTTTCGGCCAGTCGATTTAACCATGAAATTGCTCGGCACCAGGCCCACTTTGTTTCAAAAATATGTATACTAAAAACAGTGTATTTAAAAATAAAAGACTTTAACTTTATTGGGGCGTTAATTTGGTTCTTCTCTCTATTATGAGGCGACTTACCTTACTAAGTTAGTAATTTATAAAGAATTATAATAATTTAAAATCCTATGCCAAATTTTATTTTTCTTAAAGTACTATAAGCACTTCTTAGTTTTTATATTCGTAATTTGAAGGTGAGCATAATAAATATAGCCCCAAGCCCGGCCCGCACTTTATAAAAATTCCTATTTTAGCAGCTCGCTGGGTGTGGGGTCTCATGCAGACCTATAGTCCTCAAGTAGAGACCTCCACGGGCGGCACGAGGCCCGGCCCGGCCAGGGTCCGGGCCTTAAATTTTGAGGCTTTAAAATTCCGGGCCGGGCCGGGCCTAATTCATAAATTTTAGGCCCGGCCCGGAATAATTTAGAAGTAAATAATTTAGAATAGTAGCCTAAGTAGTCTTTTGTTCTGTTTAACAATAATTACAAAAAATTAATTAATTACAAGTTGGTGATTCATTCATTTGCGCCTTTTCTAATAAACAATTGAGTATGGAATAAAAAATCTACTTCTAATATCTGAAAATATTCAGAAAGAAATTTATAAAGTAAAGGAAATTGACACATACATAAAGTTAAAAATCAACGAAAAAATAGAAATATTTTAATGGTGGAAAGTACAACTCTGGGAAATATTCGATTCGAGATTCGATTCTAATTCGATTCAAAATTTCGAATCCTAATCCCTAGGTCTAAATTTCGAATCGAATATTTACCTGGTGAGATTCGAAAATCCGAATCGAATCTTTAAAAAGGGATTCGAAAAATTATTTAAACTTGATAGTTATTGACGAAAATAATTAAACTGTTTTCATCTCTCCGCAAATTAGTTATTTTCCCCGATCACTAAATTTAAATTTTGTAAGCATACACAAATTATAAAAATAGTATTTTACATAGAATATGGGATTCAACTTCAAAAAAAAATTCCAAAATTTTTGCTAACATTTTACGTTAACTATTATTTAATATATTCCTGCAATTCGGGCCCGGGCCTTATTTTTAAAGATGCTAATATTCAGGCCCGGGCTTGATTATTTTCCTATTTTAAATTCCGGGCCGGGCCTTAAATCGATTTTGCAGGTCTCTATCCTCAATCGAGAAAAAATTAGTAAGTGATACTAGGATTTTTACAATAAAATAGGGATCATATGTAAGAGACTTTATGATAAAAATTATAATGCCATATGATGTGAATAAATATGATTGGTATTTAACGTAATGATAATAGAAGAGCGAGCGTTGTCTTTATATACAAAAATGGTGATGGTTTTTAAATTATGACTATTTATTCGTCACAGACTTAAATAATGGCAAAAACTGAAAAACTTTCAGGGCAATGAATAATACTGTACGATAAAATAATTAGGGAAATTATGATCTGGTCAACTTTGGTGGCAATCGGTAGGGAATTTTTTGATATCTTAGTGGCCAGTGAAAATTGAATTACATTTGTCTATATATAGATTTAAAACGACAAAATTCTTTAAATATGATTATTCATATAACACAAAAATGGTAAGATCTTGAACATACATGTATAAAATGTAGCCAAAGAACTTAAAAACAAACAGTTGTGATAACTTAAGAAATTCTGACCCTTAATTTTTTCATGCAAAAGTTGAATTGTTCTGAATAAATTTTTTTCGAATTTTTTTTAACAATTCATTTAATTTGATAATTTTAAGTACTAAATTTTTTGGGCAGATACACCATAAAAAATTATTATTATTAAAAATGTTAAAAAAAATTAGATAAAAATTAACATATTTAGTGTAAATAACATTTTATGCACACATTTCTTTTATCTCACATTCATTTTATTTATGCCCTTTGTATTAAAATTTATAAGCTACATTAATGATAATTATTTTGATCTAGTATTTAGTTTGACTTCATCTTCCAGTGTCACGTCTACTTTTGTGAAGAAAATAATCAAGTATCACTTGATAAAATGTAATAATTAATAAACAATCCTCAGATGAAGAACTCAGAGGATATTTCAGTAAATTAAGCAAATAACACTGTGAATTAGCACTACAAAAAATATACAGGCTAAAATCTAAGATTAAACTTTAAGAGATAAGAGATGGCAACTAAAAACAAAATTGATCAAATAAACTTTATTAAATAAAAATATACACCAGAAACAACTTTTATAATAAATAAATAAGCTTAAATATAATCAAACGAGTAACTCTTGCAAAAAATCAATATTTAAGTTATTATCATTGATATAATCAGACTCAATGTGTTCTAAAAATATCTGATAATTTTCTTCAAATATTGATTCAATGCTTTGATTGGATTTATAATCATCATGGAAAAACAAATGATTGGTATTGGAATTAGCATTGTGTGTTGCACAGTATAAGTGGTCTTGTAATTGTTTAGGTAAGGGTACAACACACTTTAGCTCGTGGTCCTAAAAATAAAATTAATAATTAAATTATATCTGTACCTCAAAGGCCAGTAAAAGCTCATGCCTTTTATTTGTAGGAATATAAGGAGAATTAAAGGAAGTGTCTGAATATTCATCAAAGCCTGGTGAATCATTTTCATTTTTAATACCAATATTTCGGTTGATATAAATGGGATTAGTGATTGATGGGTTTGCAATGTTTTTGAGGCATGTGCTCCTGATGACACTAGGCACATCATGATCATTAACATTGTCATAAAATAAAATGGATTCTTTCTCAAAATTTTGCTGTAGGTGTGTAATTTTGTCTTTCTCCTTTGCATCAAATTTTCCCTCGGCAGGGGACAATTATCAGAAATCACTGCAGGATTTTTGAAGGATTGATGCAAATGGGTACTAGAATTATATTTATCTACAGCCATTTCCTCCTGTGATACATTATTTTCACATGAAATAACATTATCCATTTGATACTCAATTTTTATAGGTGAATGGGGAGGAGATGGAAGGGAGCGATGTATTAGCTCATTATAACTTATTTTAGTGTTTTCAGAATTAACTTCAATCTCCAAACCAGGTTGCATATCTGAACAAATAAGGAGATCAGATTCGGACAATATATTATCATCCTATAAATTATATAATTTTATATTAATAAATTACCATACAACTATGTGATAATTGGCTTAACCTTTTTTGCAATTTTACGGTGGATAAAATTTGGTATAGTTTGTAATTCTCCTCAGCTAATGATTTTTTCTAACGGAATATACTTTATAAAGTAAAAGAACATACCTCATTTTCAAGAGCTAGCACCTTATTCTCTAGATCCTTGATAAAATTTTTCTTCCTATCCCTAGCAATTTGTGCAGAAATTCTATTATTCATTTTCCTTAAGAAATTAGCGGTATCATAATTAATATACCTTCTCATTAGCTTTTCTTCGTAGGTTAAGCCACGACTGACCATTCTTTTTCTATTATCCATTTACAATTAAATGTATATATATTTATGATAAGGAATTGAATTTATATAAGCCTTGACGATGTTAAGCATACGTGTAAAAAATGTGTCAAACAAGACAATATTTCGCGTTAGAGAAATAATAGTTTTTATAAAAAATAAAACATCAATTACGTGAAATCAGGGTTTCTTTCAGAAAAAATGCTCCTAGGGGGGGAGGTATTTTCAACTTCCGGGGGGGGGGGGGGGGTAAAAAATTTTTAATTGCTAAACCATTTTGTATAATATTTACTGATTTTTATTAGTGATATAAGTGATATTTAAATAGATACATACACGCATAATCATTAAATAAATACATGTAATATTTTACGGGCAAGTGTTCTTTTAAGAAAGTATGTTGTAAAGAGAACAGACAGAGCATAAAGCCCCACCTAAGGCTTCATCAAAAATTAGCCATTTGCATTTAGATGTCCATGAAATCATAAATTTATATGATGGTTAAAGTTTTAAATTTTTTCCATGTTTTTCACTTTCAGAGACTAAGAAATTAGTAGAGCTACCAATACACTCATATTTATCGATATATATTAATAAAATAAAAACAACTTGCATAATTTTATTTACCAGCATTGTTATCATAAGAAAAAGAAGAGACAGTTTTCCCCACTCCAGCAAAATTACAATTTTTATCTTGACCTAAAACATGAAAAAATATATAATACTTCTACATTAAAACCAAAATCTTTCTTGCCTCTTTCAGAGTTCATGTGAATGTCACTGCTGGAAGCAGAATAATATCTGCCTTTAACTTATCTATATTTAAAATATCTAATGCTTAAAAATGATTACCATAATTTCCCATAGTAAGGGATAAAACAAGAGTTTTTTTAATTCAGTCCCATTTTACCTATTACAAACAAACATATTCATGTCTTATTTTATATAAACACAAATACCCAAAAATAATTAAAATTATTCCAAATTAAATCATATTTACCATCTTTTTATTAGGTTTTTTCTTTTTACTAAAGTAGTGTAAGAGAGTACTTTTATATTTACCAGACATCTGCAATTCAAAATAAGCATATTATATCAATAAAAAACAAACAATAAAATCTATTCTTTATAATAATTCTTTTTAAATTTATAAGTAAGATAGTGATTTAATAATTCTAAAAGCATATATTTATGTTTATTTACCTATTGATATTTTATAATTAAAGATAATTTGTAACTTTCAAGATTGTAAATTAGGGTTCACAGATGTTAAAAAATGATGTCTATGAATGATTTCGACCTGATTTGTAAAAAAATTTAATTTCGCCAATTTTATATTTTTTTTATTGACAAATTAAAATATTTTATTGAATTTCAATTTTAGCCTTTTAATATAATTTATGACTTCATGATGAAACTTGAGTTCATGCTTCCTTCAATAAAAACTCTCCGGGGGGGGGGGTATTTGAAATTGCTAGGGGGAGGGGTACCCCCCCCCCCCCCCCCCTCCGGGCTCCCCCCTGAATTTTGCGTTTTGCTTTACGTGCCGTAACGCCCATACCCATAATTTTTACCCTATGGCCTACCATCTACGTTCTATAACTACCACCTCTGTCGCCACGACAGCCCCCACTTTTACAACGTCCAACCCTACCCTAGAACCCCCCTTCAGTGAGGTGCGAGACGACGAAGAAGACTCCCACCTTGACTCCACGGGGGCATCCAATTTCTTGGACGCCACCAAGGACGACCCGGGCACGCCACTAGCATCCAATACAGTGGAATGGATTGCGAAAGAGCTAAAGTCAATAAGGAATGATGTAATATCCTTACGACGAGCAAAAGAGCAAGAATCGCGGAGCAAAAGTACCAGTAATGCTCCGACATGGGCCCCCCCATACATTCCCCCCTTGTTACAACCACCAATCTTTAACCCACCACGTCAATTACCGACAATATCAACTCAATACAGCCCAAACACTTTTACCCTTACTCATGATGAGTTGAACGCAATCATCACTAGAGAGGTGGAAAAGAAAGTCTCGGGAATCGAACAGACAGGCACTGACCTACTTAAACAAAGACTTAAAGGCCTCAAGGAAGCCGACGAGAAAAACAAAACCATCCCATTGTACCAAAAACACGAGATAGATTTCCTCCTGGAATTAGGAGAGGTATGGGATGATCAAACCAAAGCCACGGATGTGTTCTCCGAAAGAATAAAAACAATAGCCATGGCAACATACTACGGATGGCAGGTGGTGACTGGTAAAACCAAGGATTGGGCAGTAAAAAATGGATTCGGACAAATGGGGGAGCAAATTAATTCTTTTCGTCCGAATTATCAACAGCCTATGCCAAGGAAGGCGCCTTTCAACAGAAAGAAAGGGGCGCCTGAGGCTAGGAAGGACTGAGCGACGTATCGTGCGGACGGCGGCGGCGACCCTCGGCAGCGGTGATAACCCGCCGAGCATCAATGGGGGACGGACCGCTCCAACATGGCTAAATAACTATATTCAATTAGCCCGGAGCATCGCTATCAACTCTGTCTCCCTTGATGATGGACCGGATGAAGGGACCCCTCCACTGGATCACCCTTCTACGTCGCCGCCTGAGCACGCTGAGGTGCCGGAATTCCTCAATGGCCCCCTTCATGATATCGGATTAGATAGCGAGCCGATCCCCACCATTAACGAGCCCTCTAATATCCCCAACTTCCCCGCTTTCTGGGACATCAGTGATGGTAATCGAATCCCCTTCTCATCACCCCTGGATTTAGCTGCAACATTATTACGGCCCCATCACTCCCAATCCCTTTTCACATTCAATGTCGCTACCAAAGGGTTTAAACCCAAAATAAGTAGGCGAGCCCTCGCCAATAACAATTGGCAATACCTTGTCCCCAGGTATGTTAGGCCAATTCCTCGCGTCCACAGGAACCTGGTGGCACAGGTTACCAACTCACATATCGTTAGACGCAATACCAACACAATCCCATCCCCTATGTACTTTATACCCAAAAGCGATGGGTCCCCACGTATGATCGCGGATCTTTCAATTATCTCCAAAAACTTTGTATCATACCCCTTTTCACTTCGATCTATCCCCTTGATTGCAAAACCTTTAGCAGAAGCCAATTACGCTTGCAAGATAGATATGAAAAGTGCGTTCTTTGCCATACAACTTGACCCATCAATTTCACACCTGTTCGGCTTTAAGTCCGGAAGACACAAATACTCATACAAAGTCCTCCCAATGGGGGCGTCCTTTTCACCTTACGTGTTACAACAGATTATGCTAGACTTATGCGAGAAGTCAGTAACGACTTGCCGATATAACGTATACCTTGATGATATATTAATTTACGGCACCACAGTGGAAGAAGTACGCAGTAACACCAAATCCTTCCTGAGATTAGCACGGAAATGGAATCTTTCGATCAATGTAATGAAATCTGAAACCACACCCCAGCGAATGCTCAACTACCTCGGGATTTACATTAACCTGATTCAGCATCAATTATCGATCAATGCAAAGTTCTTAAGAAAAATCGATGCGGCTATCATGATCATCTCACATTTCATCACAACAAACAAAAAACCACACCCGATAGTAGCGCAAACATGCCTAGGAATACTTACACATTACACTTACATGGTGACTGGATGGACTAAGTTCTTTTCCCCAGCATACAACATCTGTCTCGGGGCAACAAATATACCATTCAATACAAGACTCCTGGTACAAAAAATGGTAACTCTCAAGACCTTAATGAACCACCCGTTACCAATGGTGACCACTTATGACAGTGATGCGTACGGTGACGCATCCACCAGCCACATTGGCATATACTTTATGGCTGAATTCATGTCAGTAACAATCGCTGACGCTTTGGCAATGTTTAAATGTCAAAACTACATACCAACAATCAACTTGTTAGAATTACTCGCTATACCTATAGCGTACCTCAGGGTATTAGTAGAATATCCCAATATGACGCCTACAATTTACACCGATTCAAAAACCGCCTTTTATATTTTCAAAAAAGGGTCGGCACACGCACCACACCTGGAAGGTGCGTTTACCAAAATAGCACTATGTATAGGTATACATCACGTACTAAAAATAAAAAATGGGCTGAAATGGGTGCCCACAGATCAAAACATGGCCGACCTACCATCACGAGAATTCTTCAATGATGAATACATGGTCGACCTAATAACACAGAAATGCACACCCGAAGTTATCGTCCCCGACGAATCCTACCAATAAATGAAAATTACACTTAGAACTACAACCGATTTGCTAAAGCTTAAAGACCGTAACTTAGTCTAAGAATCTTACTATAATTCAAGACTAGTAATTTACTAATTATTCTTGTCTTTTGCGTTTTGCTTTACGTGCCGTAACGCCCATACCCATAATTTTTACCCTATGGCCTACCATCTACGTTCTATAACTACCACCTCTGTCGCCACGACAGCCCCCACTTTTACAACGTCCAACCCTACCCTAGAACCCCCCTTCAGTGAGGTGCGAGACGACGAAGAAGACTCCCACCTTGACTCCACGGGGGCATCCAATTTCTTGGACGCCACCAAGGACGACCCGGGCACGCCACTAGCATCCAATACAGTGGAATGGATTGCGAAAGAGCTAAAGTCAATAAGGAATGATGTAATATCCTTACGACGAGCAAAAGAGCAAGAATCGCGGAGCAAAAGTACCAGTAATGCTCCGACATGGGCCCCCCCATACATTCCCCCCTTGTTACAACCACCAATCTTTAACCCACCACGTCAATTACCGACAATATCAACTCAATACAGCCCAAACACTTTTACCCTTACTCATGATGAGTTGAACGCAATCATCACTAGAGAGGTGGAAAAGAAAGTCTCGGGAATCGAACAGACAGGCACTGACCTACTTAAACAAAGACTTAAAGGCCTCAAGGAAGCCGACGAGAAAAACAAAACCATCCCATTGTACCAAAAACACGAGATAGATTTCCTCCTGGAATTAGGAGAGGTATGGGATGATCAAACCAAAGCCACGGATGTGTTCTCCGAAAGAATAAAAACAATAGCCATGGCAACATACTACGGATGGCAGGTGGTGACTGGTAAAACCAAGGATTGGGCAGTAAAAAATGGATTCGGACAAATGGGGGAGCAAATTAATTCTTTTCGTCCGAATTATCAACAGCCTATGCCAAGGAAGGCGCCTTTCAACAGAAAGAAAGGGGCGCCTGAGGCTAGGAAGGACTGAGCGACGTATCGTGCGGACGGCGGCGGCGACCCTCGGCAGCGGTGATAACCCGCCGAGCATCAATGGGGGACGGACCGCTCCAACATGGCTAAATAACTATATTCAATTAGCCCGGAGCATCGCTATCAACTCTGTCTCCCTTGATGATGGACCGGATGAAGGGACCCCTCCACTGGATCACCCTTCTACGTCGCCGCCTGAGCACGCTGAGGTGCCGGAATTCCTCAATGGCCCCCTTCATGATATCGGATTAGATAGCGAGCCGATCCCCACCATTAACGAGCCCTCTAATATCCCCAACTTCCCCGCTTTCTGGGACATCAGTGATGGTAATCGAATCCCCTTCTCATCACCCCTGGATTTAGCTGCAACATTATTACGGCCCCATCACTCCCAATCCCTTTTCACATTCAATGTCGCTACCAAAGGGTTTAAACCCAAAATAAGTAGGCGAGCCCTCGCCAATAACAATTGGCAATACCTTGTCCCCAGGTATGTTAGGCCAATTCCTCGCGTCCACAGGAACCTGGTGGCACAGGTTACCAACTCACATATCGTTAGACGCAATACCAACACAATCCCATCCCCTATGTACTTTATACCCAAAAGCGATGGGTCCCCACGTATGATCGCGGATCTTTCAATTATCTCCAAAAACTTTGTATCATACCCCTTTTCACTTCGATCTATCCCCTTGATTGCAAAACCTTTAGCAGAAGCCAATTACGCTTGCAAGATAGATATGAAAAGTGCGTTCTTTGCCATACAACTTGACCCATCAATTTCACACCTGTTCGGCTTTAAGTCCGGAAGACACAAATACTCATACAAAGTCCTCCCAATGGGGGCGTCCTTTTCACCTTACGTGTTACAACAGATTATGCTAGACTTATGCGAGAAGTCAGTAACGACTTGCCGATATAACGTATACCTTGATGATATATTAATTTACGGCACCACAGTGGAAGAAGTACGCAGTAACACCAAATCCTTCCTGAGATTAGCACGGAAATGGAATCTTTCGATCAATGTAATGAAATCTGAAACCACACCCCAGCGAATGCTCAACTACCTCGGGATTTACATTAACCTGATTCAGCATCAATTATCGATCAATGCAAAGTTCTTAAGAAAAATCGATGCGGCTATCATGATCATCTCACATTTCATCACAACAAACAAAAAACCACACCCGATAGTAGCGCAAACATGCCTAGGAATACTTACACATTACACTTACATGGTGACTGGATGGACTAAGTTCTTTTCCCCAGCATACAACATCTGTCTCGGGGCAACAAATATACCATTCAATACAAGACTCATGGTACAAAAAATGGTAACTCTCAAGACCTTAATGAACCACCCGTTACCAATGGTGACCACTTATGACAGTGATGCGTACGGTGACGCATCCACCAGCCACATTGGCATATACTTTATGGCTGAATTCATGTCAGTAACAATCGCTGACGCTTTGGCAATGTTTAAATGTCAAAACTACATACCAACAATCAACTTGTTAGAATTACTCGCTATACCTATAGCGTACCTCAGGGTATTAGTAGAATATCCCAATATGACGCCTACAATTTACACCGATTCAAAAACCGCCTTTTATATTTTCAAAAAAGGGTCGGCACACGCACCACACCTGGAAGGTGCGTTTACCAAAATAGCACTATGTATAGGTATACATCACGTACTAAAAATAAAAAATGGGCTGAAATGGGTGCCCACAGATCAAAACATGGCCGACCTACCATCACGAGAATTCTTCAATGATGAATACATGGTCGACCTAATAACACAGAAATGCACACCCGAAGTTATCGTCCCCGACGAATCCTACCAATAAATGAAAATTACACTTAGAACTACAACCGATTTGCTAAAGCTTAAAGACCGTAACTTAGTCTAAGAATCTTACTATAATTCAAGACTAGTAATTTACTAATTATTCTTGTCTTTTGCGTTTTGCTTTACGTGCCGTAACGCCCATACCCATAATTTTTACCCTATGGCCTACCATCTACGTTCTATAACTACCACCTCTGTCGCCACGACAGCCCCCACTTTTACAACGTCCAACCCTACCCTAGAACCCCCCTTCAGTGAGGTGCGAGACGACGAAGAAGACTCCCACCTTGACTCCACGGGGGCATCCAATTTCTTGGACGCCACCAAGGACGACCCGGGCACGCCACTAGCATCCAATACAGTGGAATGGATTGCGAAAGAGCTAAAGTCAATAAGGAATGATGTAATATCCTTACGACGAGCAAAAGAGCAAGAATCGCGGAGCAAAAGTACCAGTAATGCTCCGACATGGGCCCCCCCATACATTCCCCCCTTGTTACAACCACCAATCTTTAACCCACCACGTCAATTACCGACAATATCAACTCAATACAGCCCAAACACTTTTACCCTTACTCATGATGAGTTGAACGCAATCATCACTAGAGAGGTGGAAAAGAAAGTCTCGGGAATCGAACAGACAGGCACTGACCTACTTAAACAAAGACTTAAAGGCCTCAAGGAAGCCGACGAGAAAAACAAAACCATCCCATTGTACCAAAAACACGAGATAGATTTCCTCCTGGAATTAGGAGAGGTATGGGATGATCAAACCAAAGCCACGGATGTGTTCTCCGAAAGAATAAAAACAATAGCCATGGCAACATACTACGGATGGCAGGTGGTGACTGGTAAAACCAAGGATTGGGCAGTAAAAAATGGATTCGGACAAATGGGGGAGCAAATTAATTCTTTTCGTCCGAATTATCAACAGCCTATGCCAAGGAAGGCGCCTTTCAACAGAAAGAAAGGGGCGCCTGAGGCTAGGAAGGACTGAGCGACGTATCGTGCGGACGGCGGCGGCGACCCTCGGCAGCGGTGATAACCCGCCGAGCATCAATGGGGGACGGACCGCTCCAACATGGCTAAATAACTATATTCAATTAGCCCGGAGCATCGCTATCAACTCTGTCTCCCTTGATGATGGACCGGATGAAGGGACCCCTCCACTGGATCACCCTTCTACGTCGCCGCCTGAGCACGCTGAGGTGCCGGAATTCCTCAATGGCCCCCTTCATGATATCGGATTAGATAGCGAGCCGATCCCCACCATTAACGAGCCCTCTAATATCCCCAACTTCCCCGCTTTCTGGGACATCAGTGATGGTAATCGAATCCCCTTCTCATCACCCCTGGATTTAGCTGCAACATTATTACGGCCCCATCACTCCCAATCCCTTTTCACATTCAATGTCGCTACCAAAGGGTTTAAACCCAAAATAAGTAGGCGAGCCCTCGCCAATAACAATTGGCAATACCTTGTCCCCAGGTATGTTAGGCCAATTCCTCGCGTCCACAGGAACCTGGTGGCACAGGTTACCAACTCACATATCGTTAGACGCAATACCAACACAATCCCATCCCCTATGTACTTTATACCCAAAAGCGATGGGTCCCCACGTATGATCGCGGATCTTTCAATTATCTCCAAAAACTTTGTATCATACCCCTTTTCACTTCGATCTATCCCCTTGATTGCAAAACCTTTAGCAGAAGCCAATTACGCTTGCAAGATAGATATGAAAAGTGCGTTCTTTGCCATACAACTTGACCCATCAATTTCACACCTGTTCGGCTTTAAGTCCGGAAGACACAAATACTCATACAAAGTCCTCCCAATGGGGGCGTCCTTTTCACCTTACGTGTTACAACAGATTATGCTAGACTTATGCGAGAAGTCAGTAACGACTTGCCGATATAACGTATACCTTGATGATATATTAATTTACGGCACCACAGTGGAAGAAGTACGCAGTAACACCAAATCCTTCCTGAGATTAGCACGGAAATGGAATCTTTCGATCAATGTAATGAAATCTGAAACCACACCCCAGCGAATGCTCAACTACCTCGGGATTTACATTAACCTGATTCAGCATCAATTATCGATCAATGCAAAGTTCTTAAGAAAAATCGATGCGGCTATCATGATCATCTCACATTTCATCACAACAAACAAAAAACCACACCCGATAGTAGCGCAAACATGCCTAGGAATACTTACACATTACACTTACATGGTGACTGGATGGACTAAGTTCTTTTCCCCAGCATACAACATCTGTCTCGGGGCAACAAATATACCATTCAATACAAGACTCCTGGTACAAAAAATGGTAACTCTCAAGACCTTAATGAACCACCCGTTACCAATGGTGACCACTTATGACAGTGATGCGTACGGTGACGCATCCACCAGCCACATTGGCATATACTTTATGGCTGAATTCATGTCAGTAACAATCGCTGACGCTTTGGCAATGTTTAAATGTCAAAACTACATACCAACAATCAACTTGTTAGAATTACTCGCTATACCTATAGCGTACCTCAGGGTATTAGTAGAATATCCCAATATGACGCCTACAATTTACACCGATTCAAAAACCGCCTTTTATATTTTCAAAAAAGGGTCGGCACACGCACCACACCTGGAAGGTGCGTTTACCAAAATAGCACTATGTATAGGTATACATCACGTACTAAAAATAAAAAATGGGCTGAAATGGGTGCCCACAGATCAAAACATGGCCGACCTACCATCACGAGAATTCTTCAATGATGAATACATGGTCGACCTAATAACACAGAAATGCACACCCGAAGTTATCGTCCCCGACGAATCCTACCAATAAATGAAAATTACACTTAGAACTACAACCGATTTGCTAAAGCTTAAAGACCGTAACTTAGTCTAAGAATCTTACTATAATTCAAGACTAGTAATTTACTAATTATTCTTGTCTTTTGCGTTTTGCTTTACGTGCCGTAACGCCCATACCCATAATTTTTACCCTATGGCCTACCATCTACGTTCTATAACTACCACCTCTGTCGCCACGACAGCCCCCACTTTTACAACGTCCAACCCTACCCTAGAACCCCCCTTCAGTGAGGTGCGAGACGACGAAGAAGACTCCCACCTTGACTCCACGGGGGCATCCAATTTCTTGGACGCCACCAAGGACGACCCGGGCACGCCACTAGCATCCAATACAGTGGAATGGATTGCGAAAGAGCTAAAGTCAATAAGGAATGATGTAATATCCTTACGACGAGCAAAAGAGCAAGAATCGCGGAGCAAAAGTACCAGTAATGCTCCGACATGGGCCCCCCCATACATTCCCCCCTTGTTACAACCACCAATCTTTAACCCACCACGTCAATTACCGACAATATCAACTCAATACAGCCCAAACACTTTTACCCTTACTCATGATGAGTTGAACGCAATCATCACTAGAGAGGTGGAAAAGAAAGTCTCGGGAATCGAACAGACAGGCACTGACCTACTTAAACAAAGACTTAAAGGCCTCAAGGAAGCCGACGAGAAAAACAAAACCATCCCATTGTACCAAAAACACGAGATAGATTTCCTCCTGGAATTAGGAGAGGTATGGGATGATCAAACCAAAGCCACGGATGTGTTCTCCAAAAGAATAAAAACAATAGCCATGGCAACATACTACGGATGGCAGGTGGTGACTGGTAAAACCAAGGATTGGGCAGTAAAAAATGGATTCGGACAAATGGGGGAGCAAATTAATTCTTTTCGTCCGAATTATCAACAGCCTATGCCAAGGAAGGCGCCTTTCAACAGAAAGAAAGGGGCGCCTGAGGCTAGGAAGGACTGAGCGACGTATCGTGCGGACGGCGGCGGCGACCCTCGGCAGCGGTGATAACCCGCCGAGCATCAATGGGGGACGGACCGCTCCAACATGGCTAAATAACTATATTCAATTAGCCCGGAGCATCGCTATCAACTCTGTCTCCCTTGATGATGGACCGGATGAAGGGACCCCTCCACTGGATCACCCTTCTACGTCGCCGCCTGAGCACGCTGAGGTGCCGGAATTCCTCAATGGCCCCCTTCATGATATCGGATTAGATAGCGAGCCGATCCCCACCATTAACGAGCCCTCTAATATCCCCAACTTCCCCGCTTTCTGGGACATCAGTGATGGTAATCGAATCCCCTTCTCATCACCCCTGGATTTAGCTGCAACATTATTACGGCCCCATCACTCCCAATCCCTTTTCACATTCAATGTCGCTACCAAAGGGTTTAAACCCAAAATAAGTAGGCGAGCCCTCGCCAATAACAATTGGCAATACCTTGTCCCCAGGTATGTTAGGCCAATTCCTCGCGTCCACAGGAACCTGGTGGCACAGGTTACCAACTCACATATCGTTAGACGCAATACCAACACAATCCCATCCCCTATGTACTTTATACCCAAAAGCGATGGGTCCCCACGTATGATCGCGGATCTTTCAATTATCTCCAAAAACTTTGTATCATACCCCTTTTCACTTCGATCTATCCCCTTGA
Source organism: Gordius sp. MW1 (assembly GCA_964036665.1). NCBI lineage: Eukaryota > Metazoa > Nematomorpha > Gordioida > Gordea > Gordiidae > Gordius > Gordius sp. MW1. The sequence continues at coordinate 19,625,000 of OZ038533.1, forward strand.
TTGCAAAACCTTTAGCAGAAGCCAATTACGCTTGCAAGATAGATATGAAAAGTGCGTTCTTTGCCATACAACTTGACCCATCAATTTCACACCTGTTCGGCTTTAAGTCCGGAAGACACAAATACTCATACAAAGTCCTCCCAATGGGGGCGTCCTTTTCACCTTACGTGTTACAACAGATTATGCTAGACTTATGCGAGAAGTCAGTAACGACTTGCCGATATAACGTATACCTTGATGATATATTAATTTACGGCACCACAGTGGAAGAAGTACGCAGTAACACCAAATCCTTCCTGAGATTAGCACGGAAATGGAATCTTTCGATCAATGTAATGAAATCTGAAACCACACCCCAGCGAATGCTCAACTACCTCGGGATTTACATTAACCTGATTCAGCATCAATTATCGATCAATGCAAAGTTCTTAAGAAAAATCGATGCGGCTATCATGATCATCTCACATTTCATCACAACAAACAAAAAACCACACCCGATAGTAGCGCAAACATGCCTAGGAATACTTACACATTACACTTACATGGTGACTGGATGGACTAAGTTCTTTTCCCCAGCATACAACATCTGTCTCGGGGCAACAAATATACCATTCAATACAAGACTCCTGGTACAAAAAATGGTAACTCTCAAGACCTTAATGAACCACCCGTTACCAATGGTGACCACTTATGACAGTGATGCGTACGGTGACGCATCCACCAGCCACATTGGCATATACTTTATGGCTGAATTCATGTCAGTAACAATCGCTGACGCTTTGGCAATGTTTAAATGTCAAAACTACATACCAACAATCAACTTGTTAGAATTACTCGCTATACCTATAGCGTACCTCAGGGTATTAGTAGAATATCCCAATATGACGCCTACAATTTACACCGATTCAAAAACCGCCTTTTATATTTTCAAAAAAGGGTCGGCACACGCACCACACCTGGAAGGTGCGTTTACCAAAATAGCACTATGTATAGGTATACATCACGTACTAAAAATAAAAAATGGGCTGAAATGGGTGCCCACAGATCAAAACATGGCCGACCTACCATCACGAGAATTCTTCAATGATGAATACATGGTCGACCTAATAACACAGAAATGCACACCCGAAGTTATCGTCCCCGACGAATCCTACCAATAAATGAAAATTACACTTAGAACTACAACCGATTTGCTAAAGCTTAAAGACCGTAACTTAGTCTAAGAATCTTACTATAATTCAAGACTAGTAATTTACTAATTATTCTTGTCTTTTGCGTTTTGCTTTACGTGCCGTAACGCCCATACCCATAATTTTTACCCTATGGCCTACCATCTACGTTCTATAACTACCACCTCTGTCGCCACGACAGCCCCCACTTTTACAACGTCCAACCCTACCCTAGAACCCCCCTTCAGTGAGGTGCGAGACGACGAAGAAGACTCCCACCTTGACTCCACGGGGGCATCCAATTTCTTGGACGCCACCAAGGACGACCCGGGCACGCCACTAGCATCCAATACAGTGGAATGGATTGCGAAAGAGCTAAAGTCAATAAGGAATGATGTAATATCCTTACGACGAGCAAAAGAGCAAGAATCGCGGAGCAAAAGTACCAGTAATGCTCCGACATGGGCCCCCCCATACATTCCCCCCTTGTTACAACCACCAATCTTTAACCCACCACGTCAATTACCGACAATATCAACTCAATACAGCCCAAACACTTTTACCCTTACTCATGATGAGTTGAACGCAATCATCACTAGAGAGGTGGAAAAGAAAGTCTCGGGAATCGAACAGACAGGCACTGACCTACTTAAACAAAGACTTAAAGGCCTCAAGGAAGCCGACGAGAAAAACAAAACCATCCCATTGTACCAAAAACACGAGATAGATTTCCTCCTGGAATTAGGAGAGGTATGGGATGATCAAACCAAAGCCACGGATGTGTTCTCCAAAAGAATAAAAACAATAGCCATGGCAACATACTACGGATGGCAGGTGGTGACTGGTAAAACCAAGGATTGGGCAGTAAAAAATGGATTCGGACAAATGGGGGAGCAAATTAATTCTTTTCGTCCGAATTATCAACAGCCTATGCCAAGGAAGGCGCCTTTCAACAGAAAGAAAGGGGCGCCTGAGGCTAGGAAGGACTGAGCGACGTATCGTGCGGACGGCGGCGGCGACCCTCGGCAGCGGTGATAACCCGCCGAGCATCAATGGGGGACGGACCGCTCCAACATGGCTAAATAACTATATTCAATTAGCCCGGAGCATCGCTATCAACTCTGTCTCCCTTGATGATGGACCGGATGAAGGGACCCCTCCACTGGATCACCCTTCTAGTAATTCTAACAAGTTGATTGTTGGTATGTAGTTTTGACATTTAAACATTGCCAAAGCGTCAGCGATTGTTACTGACATGAATTCAGCCATAAAGTATATGCCAATGTGGCTGGTGGATGCGTCACCGTACGCATCACTGTCATAAGTGGTCACCATTGGTAACGGGTGGTTCATTAAGGTCTTGAGAGTTACCATTTTTTGTACCAGGAGTCTTGTATTGAATGGTATATTTGTTGCCCCGAGACAGATGTTGTATGCTGGGGAAAAGAACTTAGTCCATCCAGTCACCATGTAAGTGTAATGTGTAAGTATTCCTAGGCATGTTTGCGCTACTATCGGGTGTGGTTTTTTGTTTGTTGTGATGAAATGTGAGATGATCATGATAGCCGCATCGATTTTTCTTAAGAACTTTGCATTGATCGATAATTGATGCTGAATCAGGTTAATGTAAATCCCGAGGTAGTTGAGCATTCGCTGGGGTGTGGTTTCAGATTTCATTACATTGATCGAAAGATTCCATTTCCGTGCTAATCTCAGGAAGGATTTGGTGTTACTGCGTACTTCTTCCACTGTGGTGCCGTAAATTAATATATCATCAAGGTATACGTTATATCGGCAAGTCGTTACTGACTTCTCGCATAAGTCTAGCATAATCTGTTGTAACACGTAAGGTGAAAAGGACGCCCCCATTGGGAGGACTTTGTATGAGTATTTGTGTCTTCCGGACTTAAAGCCGAACAGGTGTGAAATTGATGGGTCAAGTTGTATGGCAAAGAACGCACTTTTCATATCTATCTTGCAAGCGTAATTGGCTTCTGCTAAAGGTTTTGCAATCAAGGGGATAGATCGAAGTGAAAAGGGGTATGATACAAAGTTTTTGGAGATAATTGAAAGATCCGCGATCATACGTGGGGACCCATCGCTTTTGGGTATAAAGTACATAGGGGATGGGATTGTGTTGGTATTGCGTCTAACGATATGTGAGTTGGTAACCTGTGCCACCAGGTTCCTGTGGACGCGAGGAATTGGCCTAACATACCTGGGGACAAGGTATTGCCAATTGTTATTGGCGAGGGCTCGCCTACTTATTTTGGGTTTAAACCCTTTGGTAGCGACATTGAATGTGAAAAGGGATTGGGAGTGATGGGGCCGTAATAATGTTGCAGCTAAATCCAGGGGTGATGAGAAGGGGATTCGATTACCATCACTGATGTCCCAGAAAGCGGGGAAGTTGGGGATATTAGAGGGCTCGTTAATGGTGGGGATCGGCTCGCTATCTAATCCGATATCATGAAGGGGGCCATTGAGGAATTCCGGCACCTCAGCGTGCTCAGGCGGCGACGTAGAAGGGTGATCCAGTGGAGGGGTCCCTTCATCCGGTCCATCATCAAGGGAGACAGAGTTGATAGCGATGCTCCGGGCTAATTGAATATAGTTATTTAGCCATGTTGGAGCGGTCCGTCCCCCATTGATGCTCGGCGGGTTATCACCGCTGCCGAGGGTCGCCGCCGCCGTCCGCACGATACGTCGCTCAGTCCTTCCTAGCCTCAGGCGCCCCTTTCTTTCTGTTGAAAGGCGCCTTCCTTGGCATAGGCTGTTGATAATTCGGACGAAAAGAATTAATTTGCTCCCCCATTTGTCCGAATCCATTTTTTACTGCCCAATCCTTGGTTTTACCAGTCACCACCTGCCATCCGTAGTATGTTGCCATGGCTATTGTTTTTATTCTTTCGGAGAACACATCCGTGGCTTTGGTTTGATCATCCCATACCTCTCCTAATTCCAGGAGGAAATCTATCTCGTGTTTTTGGTACAATGGGATGGTTTTGTTTTTCTCGTCGGCTTCCTTGAGGCCTTTAAGTCTTTGTTTAAGTAGGTCAGTGCCTGTCTGTTCGATTCCCGAGACTTTCTTTTCCACCTCTCTAGTGATGATTGCGTTCAACTCATCATGAGTAAGGGTAAAAGTGTTTGGGCTGTATTGAGTTGATATTGTCGGTAATTGACGTGGTGGGTTAAAGATTGGTGGTTGTAACAAGGGGGGAATGTATGGGGGGGCCCATGTCGGAGCATTACTGGTACTTTTGCTCCGCGATTCTTGCTCTTTTGCTCGTCGTAAGGATATTACATCATTCCTTATTGACTTTAGCTCTTTCGCAATCCATTCCACTGTATTGGATGCTAGTGGCGTGCCCGGGTCGTCCTTGGTGGCGTCCAAGAAATTGGATGCCCCCGTGGAGTCAAGGTGGGAGTCTTCTTCGTCGTCTCGCACCTCACTGAAGGGGGGTTCTAGGGTAGGGTTGGACGTTGTAAAAGTGGGGGCTGTCGTGGCGACAGAACCTCTTATGGAGGTTCTCCCTGGGGATGGTTACGCAAACGTTTCGCCATCTCCACTTTATTTTATTTTAGAACATTACACACTTATTTAAATATGCATTATGGGTAATAATATATGCGGCAATAAATGAAAATTATGGGTATGGGCGTTACGGCACGTAAAGCAAAACGCAAAAGACAAGAATAATTAGTAAATTACTAGTCTTGAATTATAGTAAGATTCTTAGACTAAGTTACGGTCTTTAAGCTTTAGCAAATCGGTTGTAGTTCTAAGTGTAATTTTCATTTATTGGTAGGATTCGTCGGGGACGATAACTTCGGGTGTGCATTTCTGTGTTATTAGGTCGACCATGTATTCATCATTGAAGAATTCTCGTGATGGTAGGTCGGCCATGTTTTGATCTGTGGGCACCCATTTCAGCCCATTTTTTATTTTTAGTACGTGATGTATACCTATACATAGTGCTATTTTGGTAAACGCACCTTCCAGGTGTGGTGCGTGTGCCGACCCTTTTTTGAAAATATAAAAGGCGGTTTTTGAATCGGTGTAAATTGTAGGCGTCATATTGGGATATTCTACTAATACCCTGAGGTACGCTATAGGTATAGCGAGTAATTCTAACAAGTTGATTGTTGGTATGTAGTTTTGACATTTAAACATTGCCAAAGCGTCAGCGATTGTTACTGACATGAATTCAGCCATAAAGTATATGCCAATGTGGCTGGTGGATGCGTCACCGTACGCATCACTGTCATAAGTGGTCACCATTGGTAACGGGTGGTTCATTAAGGTCTTGAGAGTTACCATTTTTTGTACCAGGAGTCTTGTATTGAATGGTATATTTGTTGCCCCGAGACAGATGTTGTATGCTGGGGAAAAGAACTTAGTCCATCCAGTCACCATGTAAGTGTAATGTGTAAGTATTCCTAGGCATGTTTGCGCTACTATCGGGTGTGGTTTTTTGTTTGTTGTGATGAAATGTGAGATGATCATGATAGCCGCATCGATTTTTCTTAAGAACTTTGCATTGATCGATAATTGATGCTGAATCAGGTTAATGTAAATCCCGAGGTAGTTGAGCATTCGCTGGGGTGTGGTTTCAGATTTCATTACATTGATCGAAAGATTCCATTTCCGTGCTAATCTCAGGAAGGATTTGGTGTTACTGCGTACTTCTTCCACTGTGGTGCCGTAAATTAATATATCATCAAGGTATACGTTATATCGGCAAGTCGTTACTGACTTCTCGCATAAGTCTAGCATAATCTGTTGTAACACGTAAGGTGAAAAGGACGCCCCCATTGGGAGGACTTTGTATGAGTATTTGTGTCTTCCGGACTTAAAGCCGAACAGGTGTGAAATTGATGGGTCAAGTTGTATTGCAAAGAACGCACTTTTCATATCTATCTTGCAAGCGTAATTGGCTTCTGCTAAAGGTTTTGCAATCAAGGGGATAGATCGAAGTGAAAAGGGGTATGATACAAAGTTTTTGGAGATAATTGAAAGATCCGCGATCATACGTGGGGACCCATCGCTTTTGGGTATAAAGTACATAGGGGATGGGATTGTGTTGGTATTGCGTCTAACGATATGTGAGTTGGTAACCTGTGCCACCAGGTTCCTGTGGACGCGAGGAATTGGCCTAACATACCTGGGGACAAGGTATTGCCAATTGTTATTGGCGAGGGCTCGCCTACTTATTTTGGGTTTAAACCCTTTGGTAGCGACATTGAATGTGAAAAGGGATTGGGAGTGATGGGGCCGTAATAATGTTGCAGCTAAATCCAGGGGTGATGAGAAGGGGATTCGATTACCATCACTGATGTCCCAGAAAGCGGGGAAGTTGGGGATATTAGAGGGCTCGTTAATGGTGGGGATCGGCTCGCTATCTAATCCGATATCATGAAGGGGGCCATTGAGGAATTCCGGCACCTCAGCGTGCTCAGGCGGCGACGTAGAAGGGTGATCCAGTGGAGGGGTCCCTTCATCCGGTCCATCATCAAGGGAGACAGAGTTGATAGCGATGCTCCGGGCTAATTGAATATAGTTATTTAGCCATGTTGGAGCGGTCCGTCCCCCATTGATGCTCGGCGGGTTATCACCGCTGCCGAGGGTCGCCGCCGCCGTCCGCACGATACGTCGCTCAGTCCTTCCTAGCCTCAGGCGCCCCTTTCTTTCTGTTGAAAGGCGCCTTCCTTGGCATAGGCTGTTGATAATTCGGACGAAAAGAATTAATTTGCTCCCCCATTTGTCCGAATCCATTTTTTACTGCCCAATCCTTGGTTTTACCAGTCACCACCTGCCATCCGTAGTATGTTGCCATGGCTATTGTTTTTATTCTTTCGGAGAACACATCCGTGGCTTTGGTTTGATCATCCCATACCTCTCCTAATTCCAGGAGGAAATCTATCTCGTGTTTTTGGTACAATGGGATGGTTTTGTTTTTCTCGTCGGCTTCCTTGAGGCCTTTAAGTCTTTGTTTAAGTAGGTCAGTGCCTGTCTGTTCGATTCCCGAGACTTTCTTTTCCACCTCTCTAGTGATGATTGCGTTCAACTCATCATGAGTAAGGGTAAAAGTGTTTGGGCTGTATTGAGTTGATATTGTCGGTAATTGACGTGGTGGGTTAAAGATTGGTGGTTGTAACAAGGGGGGAATGTATGGGGGGGCCCATGTCGGAGCATTACTGGTACTTTTGCTCCGCGATTCTTGCTCTTTTGCTCGTCGTAAGGATATTACATCATTCCTTATTGACTTTAGCTCTTTCGCAATCCATTCCACTGTATTGGATGCTAGTGGCGTGCCCGGGTCGTCCTTGGTGGCGTCCAAGAAATTGGATGCCCCCGTGGAGTCAAGGTGGGAGTCTTCTTCGTCGTCTCGCACCTCACTGAAGGGGGGTTCTAGGGTAGGGTTGGACGTTGTAAAAGTGGGGGCTGTCGTGGCGACAGAGGTGGTAGTTATAGAACGTAGATGGTAGGCCATAGGGTAAAAATTATGGGTATGGGCGTTACGGCACGTAAAGCAAAACGCAAAAGACAAGAATAATTAGTAAATTACTAGTCTTGAATTATAGTAAGATTCTTAGACTAAGTTACGGTCTTTAAGCTTTATTCCTTGTATATTCAAATTATAATGAAAGGTGTGAATAGTGATATCCAAATAATAAAGGTGCGCCAGTATTCTAATTAGGGAATACCATATTATCCCCCTCCTATTTGCATGGAGTGCTTAAAATAAAAAATAAAATTTGGTAAATTTGTGGTTGTATGGAGTTAGTGTTTGCGCGTGTAGTAAGGCATCTAGATTTCATCCTTTCAACAATATGTAGGTTTCTTCCCTCACAGCATTGGGAAATGTGTTGATCGAGATTGTTGAGGTTGCTTGTTGTCGCGATCATTACATGGCCAATGTCATTGTGATGGAGTAGTGCCCAATCTATCCAAGGAGATAACCTGCTGATATTACAAGAGTGTTCGGGGGAGGGGAGGAATAAAAAAAGGCTTCTCAAATGCAGGAAGGTGTTCTGGGGGAGGAATAAAAAGATTCGGCTCCCCCGAAACGCGGGGTCACCAATGTAGGGGTTTAGGTCGTCTTTATTACTAAATATTGAGTAAGTTTTATTATAATCAAAAGTTAGAAGTGGTGTATTATCGTTAAGCATTAGTTTATATACAATTTTGTATATAGGTTGTTAAAAGGTATTCAAATATCAACTTCAATGTCTCTTGTATATTCAAATTATAATGAAAGGTGTGAATATGATATCCAAATAATAAAGGTGCGCCATTATTCTAATTAGGGAATACTATAGTACGATTTTAAACATAATTTCGCCATAAGATATTTTTACTAATAAAGCTTAGGCTCATATATATTATTGTTTTGCAAAATCTTAATAAATTAAAATGCTCCTGTCAACCCTAAGAAAATGTTGTTAATGCACGCTTCTTCCCCTCCCCCTTTCTCTCTCTGTAGGATGCCACGTTTTAGCGCCATCTGCGTTAGCAAGCGAGCATTAATGGGATCTTCGTACTGTGACCCCGTCGATATATATTGTTCTCAATCAATCGCGTTTGAAGATTACAATCGATATTATTTTATAGTTTCCAGATATGAAAAACTTTTTGCTCGTTCTTATATTATTCTGGTTTCATTATCCGCCCGATTCGATGGGTGATTCTTATTATATAATAAAGTAAGTTGATAATAATTTTTTGTTTTTTATTATTGTTGTGGATGCACGCTTCTTCCCCTCCCCCCTCCTTCTCTTTCTGTAAGATGCCGCGTGCTAGCGCCATCTGCGCTAGCATTAATGGGATCTTTGTACTGTGACCGCCTCGATATCTGTTGTTCCTATTAATCGCGTTTGTATATTGATCAACCATCATCGCAGTATTTTTTCTAGTTCGCGGATATGTAAAATTTTAGCGCATCACTTATTTATTATGGAACCTTACGCGATTTAATATGCGGTTTTATAATTTTTATAATACATTTAATAAAATAAGTATCGATGATTATGTAGTTTTTTATTAGAAAACAATATGAAATGTAATGTAAATGGCATATAAAATGCATAATGTGATTTGTAGCTTGAGAGATTCAGAGTTGAATTTTAAGGGCAGACTCATGATTGAATCTATTATGGTTCATTTAAATAGTGAACATGCTCAAAGACGATGTAATTGTTGTGAAATTTAAAGATGTTATAGTAATACTAACTACTTTATTAGAACTCATTTTTGTATATTTAGATTATATAAATGCTCAGGTCATAAATTATAATAAATATATTAAATAATTATTTACGAGCCCTAAGGACATATCCTATTTTATTGAACAAGATAAAATTCCTATATCTTAAATTTTACGCGATGTAGATTAATTAAACTTAGGTGTAAAATAGAAATATAAAGTAAATTCACTATAGATGTGATTTAGATGGCCAATAAAGTAATCTATAAAACCGAGAATAGATTTTATATTTTTGACATTTTAAATCTAAAATCTAATCTCGGTTTATCCGTATCCCTATTTATATTAATCAAGATTAGAAGTTTGATTTACTAAAAACGCCATAAAATCATGAATCTAAATTACCAACGTAAATTTATAGAATGACTTAATTTCGGCTTTTTCTATTTATCGGAAATAATTTGAATTTTAAACTAAGTAAATGTGTATATTTTTTTTAAACAAAATTTGCTGTTTTTATAGCCTCCGAAAATGCATGTGTTAAGATACGTGTAGATTTTTTTATTTTAACCTTTTATAATGTATTTATATTAAAAATATCAAAAACAACAGTAACTTTTTTTGCCTTGCAAAATAAGGGCCAAAAATTTACTAAGTTTGGATAACTTTATTATTTTTAGAGTTTTTTCTAGTCAACATTAATATGTTTATAGCTCTAATCTGATTTTATGATTATATTAATAAAACCATACATTTAAATTTTTTGTATACGAAAGAATTTTTTAGGAAAAAATTATTATGGATAATCTATAATTACTTGATAAAAAAACCAAAATCATATATTGACTTAAGCTTAAAAGTTAAAATACTATGCGTGGCAAATTTGTAAAATTATAAAAAACAATTTATTAACTAATACAGGCAAGAAAAATAAATAGCAATCAGGGTCAGACAAAGTAGAAAACGGTCATCATAAATTTGCAGTGAATTGTTTAGCCTGTTTCGCAATTATCTGTTGTAAAATAACAACCTAGACTAGTTGCTAAAAGAAATTTATATATAAAGGTATTAGTCTGGCACAAAATCAATAATCCAATTTGGGCTCGGGCTAAAAAATTAAAGCCAACCAGCGGTCATTAGCTAATATACATTTTCGAAAGCAAATAGGTCTTTTTGTGGTGTTCACCCTCTTGTGCGTATTCAATATTTTACCCACACTACATATAGTTAGTTATACGCTAAGACTTTTATTACTCATCTTTATCGATTTTAATTACCCTGCGTTATCGATTTTTTTATCGCATCGCATATGAAAGATCATTATGAGTTAGCAATGATTATTATATTGCATCATATATTGTAATTCCTTTTTTTGTGTAGTAAAAAATAACTAAAGGGGAAAAATGTAACATTTATAAAAAACAAGAAATTTCGCGAATACATTTTGTCGCGGACATATAAATAAATAAACTCAATAAATTCTATTATTATTATTCGAAGTGGAGAATTTAATACTTTTACAGAAACTTAGGTCCCCACACCCATTATAAAGCCGTATAATATCCAAAGCAATTATTAGAAATTTAAAAGGTGGACGGGACAACCAAAAACAAGTCCATAAATTGCATAACAATTAATACAACCAAGTTAAAGCTAATTAAGCTTTAAAAACCATCATGACCACATAACCGTCTGTTAGCATTTTTAACTGACCAAAGGGGGAATAATATAGTGGATAGATAAGATAAATCAAGAATGGCTAGAACAATAAATATAATCTTTACTAAATCGCAAAAAACTTTCATTAAAAGATATAAACTTTTATATTTGAAGTGTTGAACTAAACATTATTATCGTCTATTCTAATGTCCCACCAATACAAGTGTTAAATAATGCGCGAGGAATTTATATTTATAGACAATTGATACATTTTTCCTTTAATAAATGTTATAAAATATCATGAACGCATATATGAAGTTATTTTCATTTTGGAGGTTGTCTGGTGTAACGGGATACTGTAGATTTACCTTCGACTAAGGCAGTTTTAAACAAAACATTGGCGTTTTGAAACATTCCATCTTTCAGAGATACCACGATGAACTTGATGATAAATATAATATGTTGCCAAATTAAACAAAAAAAAAATTCTACACTTTAAGATATGAAGGAGATGGGGGCATAAAGGGAATGTAAAATCAAGACTGCAATATATTTCAAGTGAGAAATTTAAAGATAAATATATTATTAGAGAGAAATCTTTTATTGCACGATATTAAATGAATATTTTTCTCAATAGAGCCCACATAAATAAACAAAGCCTCGTCATCAAAATGCTTGAAAATAACACACTAAAGAACGTTTTTCAATAATTTTGGCCAGACTCTAACTATATTGATTAGTGGGGTGTAAAAGATATAAAAATCGTAGACATGCATGATTAGTTGTTAAAACCTGGGAAGTTTTAAAATGCTGACTCAACATAATCCCTATGTTTTGGGTGTGAGATGCGTCCAATGCGGCATCTATTTCGTCTAATATGTAGATGGGAGCCGGTTTAAATAGCAGGAGGGACAGTATTAATGCCAGGGCGATTAATGATCTAACAAAATCAAAATTATTGACATAAAATAAAAGTACGCGGGGATAAAATTACCTTTGTCCACCACTCAATTCACCCAGCGATTCCTTCCATACATTATTGAAGCTCACTTTGATTTCCAAGCCTTGCATAATGGTTTGCCCTTCAGGTGCAACTATTTTAGACGCTGCACCGGGGAGCAATGTCGAAAATATTGAGCCAAAATCCTGCATATTAATCACAAATATTTCAAATAAATATATTTCTTAATATTCCATTATTTCTTTTTTTAGCTATACCAAATATTTATTCTTAAAAATTAAAACTGATTTGTTAAATATTTTATAATTACATTAATTATTATTTAATGAAAATTACATTAAGAGAAAAAGCATAGAATTGCTAAATTAAAAAGATATTATCAAGTAAATTTTATTAAATCCCCTGACATACAGAAGACAAAGATATATTACTTATATAAAATTCCTTTCATTCTAAACGAATTAGGTATTAAAATGAAATATATAACAATGAATCATCTTTTATTTAAGATATTATACGCGTTCAGACCACATAAATTGAAATTTTACCAAAATCTATAAAATACCTTACACAGAACATTATGAGAATTTAATTATTTTATTTCCAAAATACTGGGTTTTTAAATTGATCATACCTTATTGACTTGTTCGTGAGCCTTATGTAAGGTAGTACTCTTTTTTTCATCCAGCTGTTTGATAACTTCTTCAATTTTTCTCTTATCTGCCAGCAAAGTCACTTTCTTATTAATCAATTCTTTGTACTAAAACATAAAGAATAAAACATTAAAAGCTAAATTTACATTATATTTATAGAATACATAGACTGCCCGTGCATGCCATTTGTTTCATATGGTAAATTGTGTACCATAAAACCACCATTTTGAATTTAACTACCCCCCCATGTCTTTAGTGTACCCCATCGTAAATACAGAAAAAGTGAATTTACCTTCCTCCTCATTAGTTAATAAATAGAAAAGAATGTTAATAAATGATTATTTAATAAAATGCAGATGGCACTAACTATCTTTGACATCACATCATCACAGTATTTTTATTTGTATGAATTTTGTAAATGATATATATCTTAAAATGATGTTTTTAACGTTTAACTACTTCAATACCTTTTTATTACGTTTTAAAAACACTTTAATTAACCAAAATTCCTATAATCTATACGTCCTCCCCTTATTTGTGCACATTTTAAAATGGCGGAAACCACGAAAAAAAAATCTATGGAGTATATTTCAAACCCTTTCTTCAACATGTTCCAACATAACAAGGGCTTTGCTATTAACGACTCGCGATAATCTTTGTTTTTCTTCGCGCATCTCTTTCAACTTGTTTTCCATGGTGCCCATATCCAATTTCGAGAATTCGTATATCGTGTTTGGTTTACCAAAGTACAAGCATTCTTCCTTGATCCATTTATGTTCTCTCGCCAACTGCGCTAACTAAGTTAATAATACAAATTATCTCATTGTAAACACAATATTAATTGCTATGCAATTTATGGGCTCATTTTTGGTTCCGTCCTGTCCTGTTTAGTTCAACTCGTAATTTTTCAATAACTTCCTTAGAAACTTATACGGGTTTTTAATGGCTGTGGATTTATGCTTCTTTAAAAACTTTTATTTTGCTTTCGCACATAGATTAGCTAATGACAGCTGATTTGCTTTAGTTTTTTCGACCTAGCCGGAGTTCAAATTCCATTACTGCATTTTTGTGCCCAACTAATTATTATCTTTATTTATAAATTCATATCGGCACTTGCCTAAGTTGGGTCTTTAAAACGGATAATTGTGATACCAGCTAAATAATTCCTTCCAAATTAATAATGACCGTTGCTTACTTCTACTTTATCTGACCCCGGCCAGAGGCCAAAATTATACATTTTTTCTGCTTATTTTCTTTAATCTTACCTTTTGAAGTTCGTCCTACATTTAAATTTCTGACCCCTGCCCGAGGGCAAACTACTATTTGCTTAATATTTAATAATTATTGGTTCAAAATGTTAAATCAAATAGATTCAAAGTAACACTGCTATTCTAATAACATTTAAAGAAATTTTTAAAAATGATTTTACATGCATCCATTCTAAAAAATTATAAAATCACTTACACCTTAAAACATTGCTTAAATATCCAAAAAGGTCATAACATTGGCAATACTTATTAGCTTTTTGAGTGTTGTAAAACGGCTGGATTCTGTTTGATCGCCCTTTGGTTTTTGGTCTGTTTTTCTTAGTCTAGAGTCAAAATTTGAAAAACAAACCAGCAAAACCCAGCCGTTTTTACAACACTACAATGATGACAGTTGTTGAGCCTTATAATCCTAAGTCATCACAATTATGGCTAAATTTTCAAAATATTATAGCTCTACCTCCCGCCTCTTATTGTATTTTAGTTGCATACATTCCCAAAGATCTCATAATTTCAAAGTAAAACTGGCAAAAATTTGAGTTATGGATACCAATGGCTTAGGCTACAGGTCACACTAACAAAGATACAACAATATTTTTGTGGGAAAATAAAAAGTACTTTATCTTCGCAATGCTGAATGTTGTTTCGAATGGTGTGCAAGGTTTGATTAAGTTTTTGAAGCTGTAATTGACTCTCATTCTTTAGGTTTAACAAGGATTTTTTCTGATTTTGCTTAGCCGTTATCTCCCTACTATCGACCCTCATAGCCTCTTTATGCGCTTTCAATTCTTCGCTGATCTTTTCCGTTTTCAACTATTACAAATAAAAAAAGAGGAATTGTTTAGTATATCTTAAATATATGAAATTATTGAAAAAGAATAAGATATTGTGATGATATGGAGATATTAAAGTAATTTAGATATATATAGCTATTTGTGGAGTTTTGAAAATAAAGAATATACGATACAATATGATAATAGTAATATGTATTGATAATATAATTTATTAATTGCTAATTTATTAGCCGAGGGGGGGGGCGTAAAAAAGATAACAAAGTACGCTAAATTATACAAAAATTATATAAATATTCATATGATTTTTTACAGACTCGGTTTGGTTTACAGTACTAAACCAATATTTTATAGCAATAATACAATCTGTAGATAACAATATATATAAATAAAAATTATATAATATAATACGTTTTTCATTAACTCCCACATATATATGACAAACTAATAAAATACCAGCAATAAACCAATTGTGGGCAAATTTATAATTAATTAAAGTAAGAATCGAGTGAAAATCAAATAACTTTCCAGATTATATAAATATTCTTATTCCAGGTAAATTCATTGCAAAATTTGGGTTTTAAAATCCCCTCTTTTATATGTTACTTTGGAAGTCTCCAGGTCAGCTGTGAATCTATGCACGTATTCTTCACTTTTCAAAGCTTGGGCCACCATGCCTTCCTTTTGCAGCCTAAGTGCAACTAGGTTACGTCTCATCTCCTCCAAATCAAGGCTCAATTTGTCGGAGTTCTATTAAAATAAATTAAAACTTCATTTTTAAGGAAAAGCCAACAAAACAACAATTTTTTTTTTTTAAGTTAAAAATCTTTATTAGGTAAAATCTATATATCTAAAAAACAATTTTTTCATTACACAATAAAATTAAAATATCGGCCGCGTTTTTTTATTGAAAAATTTGGCAAAAAATCGACAAATTACTGACAAAAATCACTAAATTATAAAAAGGTGCAAAGTCAAATGCAAGAATGGCGAAAACATATACATGGTAAGCGAAGGAAGGAGAGGGAAAGGGCGATCTCTTTCAAAAGCTTTGATTGATCACCCTTTTCTCTCCTACTAGTGTGCGGGAGGGAGTCAAGATGTTCAAAGTCAAAGAAAAACGCCCTAATTTATCAATGTTAAAGACTTATAAAACCAATTTAATGTATAATCCGTAGACTTATAGACTACAGGAGAATAAATTAATTTAGATATCAGTAAGTTAGTATTATTAATATGTGATTGACGAAAATCGGCCGAGGTGGTATGGGCATATACTAAGAAGAGAGACCAATGAAATGTAAGTCTCGAAAAGTACTGGACATGGAGGGACAGAGGACAACCTCGTGTAACGTGGAAAGGGCGAGTGGACAAAGTTACGAAAACTAAAAAAATTAATCAATACATGGCCCCCTTACCCGATCAAGATGAAAGAAACCCATCAAAACAAACCACACGACTGTGTGGCCAAATACTTGATAGAGAATAGAAAAGGCGAGATACCTTAAAATTAATCAAAAAATAAAATATTTTATATCTATTTGGTATTTCTTAGCAAAGCTTTATTTCTCACATCCTCCGTATTTTATTTTAGGATTTATTTAGTAAATGAAAAAAACATTATAAGTAATAATAATAAACATATGGCAAAATAATAGGTAAAAGTTAAATTATCAACTTTGTAAATATTGACATATTACATAATACAAAAACACTGGCTATGAATAATGGTCATTATTATACAAAATCCAGATTTAAATACCTGCCGTTGGTTTTTAAATATCACATTTTAAGATTAGAAAGACATTTTTCTAAAAAACATGGAAGAAATCTAACTTCTCAGAAATAGACCACACTTTTCGAAGAGTAAGTAGCAGTCTTAAACAACCCACCCCAACCAAAATTTTTATGTCGGGATAGGACTTTAAGACTATGTCATGCAATTATTTTGTCATTTTTGATATGTGACATCCCGTAATCAAATCAATATTTCTGATAGAAAATTTTGCGCGAGGTTGAAGGTGCAAAAATGCCCATTTTAACCTTTTTTGATACTATATTGCCACGGCATTTTTAATTTATACTGAAAAATATTAATTAATTACTGTAAAGTTTCATCTATATGTCCATTATTTAGGTATTTTTGTTTCACCTCTATATTTAAATTTATTTGCGTACGTGAACCCCTTCACCTTATCAAAAATCGTCCACTATGGTTGGAAAACGGAATACATTAGAGTAAATACTACACACGCGATGTTTACTCTCCTTCTCTTCCACCCCCGCCCCCATATCTAGCCAAACATTATAGTAAAGCTGCCTTTTACAAATTTATTTGAGGTTTAAATTTATCGTAAAAATGGACTTTGCAGCAGTTATATATACAATTATCCTTTAAAAAATTTATTTTTTTAATATTACCAATTTCATATTTTTTAGCTTTTCCTCTACTGTATCGTATTTAGCTTTGATTTTCTCAACTTCAACTTTAGCAGCGAGAGTTTGAGCATCTTGATAACTTTCCGCATTTTTCATTTTACCTTCTAAATCTTTTATTTCTCCACGAACTCTTTTAATACGTTCTTCTACATTTTTCATTTTTTCTCGTTCCTCACCTATTTGGAAATAAATATTTAATCACTTTCACACACATAAACAATTTTCAAATATTATAGTAAAAAAATAGATAAATAATACAACTTTTCGAGTAATTAAAACTGCTTCTGTACCGATTAGCTTTTTGGTATTTTCAATGTCTTGTTGAGCTTGATGATAGGGATTATTTTTAATTTTAAAATCGAGCAGGTCAGCTTCGTGAGTTTTAAGTTCCAATAAACGAATGATTTCTTGCAACCTATATACCACAAAATAAAACAAATTCTTCATATTTACACTATAAATAGCACATATGGGAAATTTTCAGGGAAAATTGGTATTTATATCGTTAAGTCTAAGAATTTGTCTTAATATCGGATTTTGCTGCGCAACAAAAATTGTCGTACGGGTTATAATATAGCCGTTTCTTAACTTCGAATTCACAGCAGATTTACATTTCAGACGCATAACATAACAGCGATTTTGTGAGATGCAAGATTTTTCCTAAGCTTAAATGTTATATGTTTTTAAATTTTTAGGTATCAGCATGGTTTAGATTAATCTCAAGAGGTGAAATAAACAAAAAAACGTCTTTAACGATCAAAAAACAAAATATTATTAATTACAACCGAGTTTGACCCATGAAATTGAATCGGATATTTAAACAAAGATAAGTTCGCGCGTTTAAAACTGAATCTTATATTAAGACAAGCCCTAATAGAAATTTATAACAGTGCTACTAGTGATAGTAGCACGTATGGGAAATTTCCCGACACGCCCTACATAGGGTTCACTTATTATTTCCCATATTTTCCCTCGGGGAAATTTCCCCAAACTTAGCATTGAGGAAAATATGTATTTAACCTCGCTCTTTGTTGCTTAATTCTTTCCAGCTGCGGTTCGATAGAAGTTCTTTGATTTATGACATCTTTAAGCCTTTCTTTCACAGCTAATATTTCTAGGCATTTATTCAAGGGCGAAAACGCGGATGGATTGTGATAACCTACGAACAAAAATAATTTATAGTTTTCATCTAAAGGGTTATACACGCTTCTAGTGTTGTAAAAACGGCTGGGTTTTGTTTGGTCTACCTTTGGTTTTAGTAGCCTGTTTTTCTCAATCGACTTCTAGGCTTGGTCGAAATTGGAAAAACTGACCAAAGTCGACCCTCCTTAGTCATAGTTAAACCAAAGATCGACCAAACAAAACCCAGCCGTTTTTACAACATTACAGGTTCAACGAAAAATTAACCAGGAAACTGTTGGAAGATTTTGGTAGAGTTTTCGCGGTAAACAAATATATTTTTATTTTTCCCCCTGTACGCCAAGTTTTTGAATTATTTGATGGCAAAGTTGATGAAAACAGCGATTTTGGGACGTTTTTTAAACGTCCATAACTTGCAAATTAATCGGTAAAATTTTAATTTAATAAAATTGATTTGCAAATAAAGGGGAGACGAATTCATTAAAAATCTATTTTATCCTAGCATAATTAATTTTTGAGTGGTATTCAAAATTAATTTATCCCTATTTTTATCAGTCAATAAAAGTGGTTTGCAATATAAATAATTTAAAATACAAAATAACATATTTGAACTCTAAATATCGTAACTCATGATACTATTTTATATTAACCAATTATTTCAGAAATACAAATTAACAAATTCTGAAATAATTACAGAACTTCCCCAAAATTGCTAATTATTTAAACGATCACTTAAAGTTATTGCAAAATGCTAAAAAACATAGACCGTGTATAACTAATAATTTTCATTATTGCCCATTACTTTTGTAAAACGAAAACCAAATTTAGAAGAAATAAATTCATATTGAGACCTCCAGATATAGTTCCGGAGGGTTCAAAAATATCTCCCTCCAGCGTAACGCAACGCTGTTGTATGTCGGGGTGAAATGTAACTTTTTTAGCCGTCTCCATATCTTCGCACAAGAAAGTGTTCCCAAAAACAAATTCCATAGCAGGTCGAACGTTTTCATTAAATTTAACCACTTCCAAAGCTGGCCTTATCTTATTCCTACGTCCACCCTATCAAAACCAAAATAATCTTTTTTTTTTAAATGAATGCAGAAATTAGGGTGTTTTTTGTGATAATCTTTAATTGAAAATATTATTTAAAATATATTATAATGAAATTTGAACTAGAATGATCTTTAAAGATCCCAAAGAGAAGGCTATTTAAAGTTATATCAATGAGGTCGACTAAGAAAAACCCAATTTCAAATTTCGACTAAGCCTAGAAGTCGATTAAGAAACAGACCACATGTTAGGTTCTAACACCAAGGGGCGACCAAATAAATTAATTACAATCTCCACGGCCAATTTGACGATTTGTGGTCTAAAGCCTTTCGCCGATATTTTGTTGAGGGGAATAAAAGTTGTGCGCCTTTTCAAATTCCCTTTTTGCAGCAACGTTTTTCCCACTTGTTCGTTATCCACTATCACGAAATGCATCTAAAAAGCCAACATTAAATGACACATTACACAATAAATAAATCAAAAAATTAAATATGTAATTTCTTTCAGACTCTGGATATCTGCAAAAAAAATGATATTACTTAAATACGAACATTAACATTTTAGCATTTACATATGTGTCGTATATGTGAATACCTGAAAGAAGAATAGTAATTTAGTATAAATAAGAGAGCCAGGGGTAGGGACAAACTATGATAAAAGTTAAAATAATAAAAACATATGGTTTCTACCAACTCGGCTTTGGCTTACAATATTAAAATATATGAATAAAGCAAAAATATAATTTGTAGAAAATGATATATAAATAAAATTTACACGAAATTAAAGTATTCTTCTTCCACGTATACACATATAAGACATTATGTAGATGTCCATGTTGATTGAAATGTCTTTGGGTCGAGTTCGGGTAGTAAAATTTCAAAATGCTTACGGGTAGGGTCCCGGTTGAAAATAGTGATTTTGCAGTTGTCTAATGTTAGGGTTAGTAATAAAAGGCAAAAGCTATCTAACAACCAAGCAGTCAATCAAATCCATATAAAGCTAACGGTGGAATTTATTTTGTCAATATTAGATTTAGCCAAGGCAGCTGCAGTTAAGTTTTAGAAAAAATTTTTAGCTTCTTTGGCCCCACTACTTTTCGAGTCAAAGATCAAAAATCAGCTATTTACGACATCGGGTCATGACGCTAGATTCGATAATTTTTTTTTCGAGATTATTCACCACCTAATCATAAAATCTTGTGATTGGATAACTTTTTTTAGTGTCGATTGGTCATCTGATAACGGCCGAAATGGTCAAAATGTCACCGTTGACTAGTCCCAAACAATGTAAATGAGATGGGACTCTGCCTACCTTGCCCCCAGCCGTAACTTCCAAGGCTTTCACGTATTTTTCATCGAGTAAGCCAGTTATGGCAGATATGACGGGCCCTTTTATTTTGCTAGCGTCGGGTGCACAAAAGGGCGAGGCCGGGTAGGAGGGGGTCAGGGGTGGGGCAAACGCCCCTTCCTCACCCCACCCAAATCTGAGCGAGGGGCAAGCATCCTCTAGGGTGCAAAGTTCATTTTGAATCAACCTAACGTTCCTCTCGATAGATTCCCCCTGGGCTAATACCATTTCATCCTCCGGTTTAACTCCACCACTCAAAGAAGATGCTTCTGCCTAAAATAAAAAAACCATTATAATTTCGAAAAATATATCAAATATATAAAAATTTATAACGTGATCATTGCCAAAACAAGCTAAACATTAATGTAAGTTAATATATAAAAGCAATGCATATCGTCAAAGTTTGTGTATAAATTTTCCAACTCATGTACGACTACATAAAAGATTAATGATATTTGTATTTCCACCATGATTTATAGCAAAATAAGCCTAAGAACTTCTTAACCATTTTAATAAAATATAAAATGCAATAGATATTAAAAAAACCATATATAAGTAATAATGAAAGAACTAATAACTAGATCACATAATTTTAATTTTTTTTAAATATCATCATACTAATATAAAAAAACTTAGCTAATGAAAACAAAAAATTCCAGATTTAAGTATCTTTAGCGTTAGTTTTTACACTTCATACATTTAAGTATAAACATAAGCAATTTAATTATTTTTTAAAAAAAAAATAATAAGTTTTACTTGCAGAGATGTGATAGTTTTTTGAAGCGATTGTAAGTTAGCTAGGTTAGTTTTGTATTCCATATCGGGCCCCATACTTTTTCCAGCCATTTTATCACCCGATTTTCTATTTGCCTTCCCCTTCTCCTGATTATTCCCCAAAATTCCCTGAGCATGAGTTAAGGTCATTTCTATTTGTTCTTTTTCCGTTTCAAGCTCAGACAACGCCGTTTGACAATCTAACACAATTACAAAAAAAAATCAATTTATGGGCTCGTTTTTGGTTGTCCTTCCGTCCTGTCTTGTCCTACTCGTAATTTTTAAATAGATATCGTGGAAATTTATGCGGGTTTATAATGGCTGTGGGCACTTATGCTTCTGTAAAAGACTTTCAATTTTCTTTCGAAAATACACTTCCTAATGACAGCTGATTGGCTTTACTTTTTTCGACCTTGCCCGAGCCAAATTCCATCATTGTTTTGGTGCCCGACCGATTACATTCATTGTTAAGCAATTTAAGGACTCGTTTTTAGTTCTCCGTCCATCCTGTCCAACTTGTAAATTTTCTAATAATTATCAATTTGTTTTTTATCCAATTTTTTCAAAGTACCCTTTATTTCTAAAACAATTGAAACCTTAAAACTGCCTAGCTCCCTGCAAATAAAATTGGGGGAAAAAACGAAAATTAAAATATAATAAATGGATTTTATTTTGTGCAAACTTATAAGTTGTTGAGTAAGAGATGCGGATATTCCATCTTCACCAGTAACGCACAAACCCGTACTACAAGCTTGTAGCTTTTGCTGAGCTGCCTTGTATGAAGTTTGAATGTGTGCAAATTCATATTCAAGTTTTTCCATTGGGCCCCCCATATCTTTCCCACTACGAGTTTTAGTTTCTATTAATCCTTCTTCCTGCACAAAAAATTAATTTTATATTAAAATTAAAAAATAAACATAGATTTGTAATGGACATTTGACCAAAGGATTAACAATTTGTTAAAAATATATCAAACCCTTATTTGACATAGACTGCTCATGTCATATGGTAAAATGTGTACCATTAGATATCCACCATTTTGTTTAACTATCTCCCATGCCTTTCTGCAGTGTACCCCATTGTTAAAACAGAAAAAGTGAATTTACCATCCTCATTAGTTTATAAATAAAAAAATATTAATGAATGATTATTTAATAAAATGCAGATGGCACTATATTGTTTCACAGTATTTTTATTTTTTACATTTATGAATATTGATTGATATAAATAATAACTCGGGCCTTCGGCCCTCGTTGGAAGGGGGAGAAGGGAAGGGAAGAGGGGAAGGGAAGGGGGGACGACTCATCTGTACTTCGTATAAATGTATCATATTTGCTATGCAATTTATGGGCGAGAAAGGTGGGAAGGGGCGAGAATGCCTATAGGGGGGTATTAAATGCCTAATGATTAATTAATTATTTATACAAATTTTCCATTATAGGCAAAATGTAATATAGGCAAAATGTAATATAGGCAAGGGTTAGGGTTAGATTTAGTGTTTGCATCTAGTTGCGTATTACATTAGTTTTTAGTGATTATGGGTCTAACAAACATTATATTATAAAACATCACAATGTTAAGAATTTGCAGAATTGTTGGGAGAAATTTTTTGTTGAATTTGAACAATTTTTATTTAAAAAAATCGAAAATTTGGCCAATGGTCATTTTTTCTCCATTGGTCAGTACCAACAGATACTCTATAAGTCAATGATAGCCAAAAAAATGGAAAAAAAATTTTGATGCTCACTTTGGCCAATGGTTATTTTTTTCCATTGGTCAGCAGCCAGCACACGGTAAAAGTGGATATAAATTCATAAGAGTAAAAAAAACGAAAAAAAAATTTTCGAATCACATTTTGGCCAATGGTCATTTTTTTCCATTGGTCAGCAGCCAGGACACGGTAAAAGTGGATATAAATTCATAATAGTCAAAAAAAAAGAAAAAAAAATTTCCAATCATATTTTGGCCAATGGTCATTTTATTCCATTGGTCAGCAGCCAGCGGACGGCCAAAAAGTCATAATAGCAATGGTAGGAACAGGAACAATCATAATAGTCAAAAAAAAATGAAAAAAATAATTTCGATTCACATTTTGGCCAATGGTCATTTTTTCCATCGGTGAGGAGCCAGCGGACGGCCAAAAAGTCATAATAGCAATGGTAGTAACAGGAACAATCATAATAGTAAAAAAAACGAAAAAATAAACTCGGATTCACATTTTGGCCAATGGTCATTTTTTTCAGTGGTCAGCAGCTAACGGACGGCCAAAAAGTCTTATTATCAATGATAGTAACAAGAACAATCATAAGAGTCAAAAAAAACTCCGGGATTCTAACCCAAAAACTAGTTAAATTGCATAGCAATTAAAAGTAAACAACTTTTATTTATGTTTATTATATAACATTGGCCAGCAGCCAGCGGACGGCCAAAAAGTCATAATAGCAATGGTAGAAACAGGAACAATCATAATAGTCAAAAAAAACGAAAAAAATAATTTCGATTCACATTTTGGCCAATGGTCATTTTTTTCATTGGTCAGCAGCCAGCGGACGGCCAAAAATTCTTATTATCAATGATAGTAACAAGAACAATCATAAGAGTCAAAAAAAACTCCGGGATTCTAACCCCAAAACTAGTTAAATTGCATAGCAATTAAAAAGTAAGCAACTTTTATTTATGTTTATTATATAACTAGTTAAATTGCATAGCATTAAAAGTAAACAACTTTTATCTATGTTTATTATATAATAGATAATTTAACAAATCTTATATATAACACACCGAGGGAGATAGAGATGAGGGTTGGGGCACCTCTTATGCATTAATTTAAAAAATAACACAGCGAGGGAGATAGAGATGAGGGGTGGGGCACCTCTTTCTCATGCATTAATTTAAAAAATCGATAACCTAATATACCCAATGCAAATAGATAGGGAGGGTAACGGACAACGGACGGACAACCAAAAAACGAGCCCATAAATTGCATAGCAATTAATAAAATGCTGTTTTTAATGTTCCATCCGTTACATATTATTGTACAGACACTTTAATTAACAAAATTACTATAATCTATATGTCCTTTCCTTATTTGTGCACATTTCAAAATGGTGGGTAAATGGTACACTTATTTAAAGTTGATGAGCAGTCTATCTAGTCTTTGATAATTTAAGACGTATAAATATTTGAACCTTAATAGAAATTACAATTTTTCAACAAGGAAATATTTTTAATATAATAAAATTGGGCATCAAGACATAAATTTTATTTCATCTAAAATTTTACTTCTGCAATAGCACTTTCGACTTCTTGTATCTTTCGTTGCTCAGTTTGTAGATTTTCAATGGCATTAATAAGGATTGTATTAGTTTTGCTTTCTTCCCTCTGAGCCTCAGACAGGGCTTTTTCTATTTTTTCCTCTTTAAACCCTTTTTCCTATAAACAAAATTAAATTTCATTTAAATTGTTTATGCATATTTTTGATTTGGTGATTCCTAAAGATCATTTTTATAAAATGATTATGTGCATTGTGCCAATAAGTCACCTCATTCACATTTAGTTTGCAGCAAATACATTCATAAATATATGTGAATTCTACAAATTCAAGAAAAATTTGTTACCGGTTTATAATTAATATTGCAAAGATGCACTAAATAAAGCTAAAAATTGAACTATATCATTATTTTGAAAACGCAGTAGTAGTGCTGTGAAAGTGGCTTGGTTTTGTTTGGGCGACCTTTGGCTTTAGTCAACAAAACAAAAACAGACAAACAATTTTGTGGTCTATTTTTCTTAGTCGACCTGTAGGCTTAGTCAAAATTTGAAAAACAGACAAGAGTCGGTCGTTAGTCTTAGTTGAACCAAACAAAACCCACCCATCTTTCCAACACTATGTAGTTGCATGATAAGTGTGTAAAATTCATAATATATCAATTCAAAATTTTCAGCCTGATTTGTAGATTTGTTTAAAATTATTATTTATTGTAATAAATATATTAATTTTTTTGGAACTCAAACAATTGACTAACCTTGCCTAATTTAGCCTCTAACTCTCGTATTTGACCATCAACTATGCCAATAGCTTCATCTTTCTCCTTGATGATATCTGTGTCTTCTTGGATTTTGTTAGTAAATTCTTCCTGTCTTTGATTTAAATTACTAATTGTCCCCTATGGAATTTAGAGATTTTTATATAATTTATGGTACAATTAAGATTTTATTATATAGCAGATTTAAATTAAATATAATATCCAAATAGTTAAGATTATTTTATACATTATTTTTTTGTTTAGATATCTAAAAAGCAGATTAAGATTAATTTTTCCCAAATTTATTTGTAGTAAAGATGTTTAATATCATACAGAGCTATCCCAATATAGGTAGGCTGTGAAAATTTTGCCAAAATGTTCCAAATCTTGCGTAACTTTTTGATAGTCTAAAAAGGATGATTTATCTTTGTTCAGCTTTTCTAGTAAAGGCATAATTTCATCTTTAATAACCTTAAAATTTATTTGTATTATTATAATTATTTATATAAGTTTAGAGCAATTAATATTACTTTATGGATCTCTTCAAGTTTTGCATCTTTTTTCTCAATAACTTTAAGGGCAGCATTGCGCTTTGAGTCATACAATTTTGTACCGACAGTTTCTTCAATCAACGATAAAATCTGGATAACATTATTAAATATGATTACAATCCATTCGATAAAATTGAATTTGTTTAAATTTCTGAGGGAAATGTGTTTTACTTCTGGAGGCTTCATATTTAAAACTTTAGTAATCCTTCCTTGCATTATTAGAAAATGAGGATTATTGACATTTAAATTCACGGATCTAAATAGATCATTAACTCTTGCATTAGTGGCATTATAACCATTAATGAGATACTTATGTTTACCACCTGCTATAATCTATTAAAATTTATATAATTTATAAAAATTTGTCTACTTGTCTTGTGATTATAATTTCATCAGAATTTTCATAACCAATTGGGCTTTGACTTTTGCAGATATTATCAAAAATGACACAAACAGTAGCTTTAGTTATTCCAGATTGCGCATTTTTGTATATTAGCTCCTGGAGACTATTTACCCTCACCTAGAAGATTAAATCAACAACTCTAAACCTATACTTGAGATAAATTAGTAATTCCTAATACAAAACATATTGAATCTAAAATGTTTGATTTTCCGCTACCATTTAAGCCAGTTATTGCATTAAATTGGGGATCAAAGTTTTTGATTTCAGTTCTTTGTGCATAGGACTTAAAACCATCAACTATTATATCTTTAATATGCATAAATTAATTTATGATAGCGCCTTTTTTTAAATTTCTATGTATGTATGTATTTTTTGCCCCGAAGACGCCCAAGAGCTTAGTAAGTGCAATTTAAGGTTGAGCCCCTTCTTACGCCAAATGGCGCATAAGGCCACGTTATTGCTAACGTGTGATTTTATTCCTGTAACAAATGTAAGTGTTATGAAGTGTAAATATGCATGATAATAAGTTAATGTACCTTAGGTGTGAGTTATGGTTGATACCTAAACATTAGATTATGGGTAGAAATAAGGCCGTATTAGTGGAGGCGAGAAATATGGGTTTCCGAGAAATTTTTCCATGGTTTTCTATCATGCATAATAGCTTGTAACGAGGTCCAATCTTTACCGAGGGTTTGCATGTCGCGGAATACTTTGTATAGCCAACTATTATTGCACGTGCGACCCCTTATTAGAGGAGGACGCCAAAACAGGGAAGATAAACAATAATTAATTCCTTTCCTTCTTACCTGATGGGCTAAGAAGCCCCATTTTCTGGTTGAAATTATATTCTTTATAGGAGGAATTTTGCATCGAACCCACAAGTTTTCGTTTGATATTATGTTAGGGTAGAAAATTCTACAAACTATCCGCAGCATTTTATTCACGTTGACTTGAAATTTTCTTAGGGTAGGTGCTTTTAAAGACCAGGATTCAAAACCGTATAACATAACTGGTAGGATCATTACTTTGAAAATCCTGAGTCGTGTAGGGAGCGTCAAGTGGCGGGATCTCCATATGGCGGAACAAGAGTGAAATTTTACAAGGGTGCGTTGTAATTTTGACTCCACATCTGCTCCGCCATAGATGTCTGTTGTGAGGTCTACTCCTAGGTATCGAACTTTGTGGGACACATTAATAGGGTTGTTATTGATCAGTATCTCGTCCTCTGAGGAAACGTTTGGTGTTATCAATGCACATTTGTCGGCATTTATAGATAGTCCAGCTTGTTTTGCCTGATCAGAGAATCTGTCCACCATAGATTGGGCCTTCTTTGTAGAGGTTGCCACCAGACATAAGTCGTCGGCAAAGATGAGTGAGGATAGCATAGTCCCGTTTAACGTAATGCCATCGGAGGCAAATATTGACCTTTTCATTATCAGATCCATCACTATAATAAAAAGAAGGGGAGACAATGGGCAGCCTTGTCTGACTTTCGTCGTCACGAGAATTGGGTCTGATAAATGATGAAGGTGAGAGACAACTACCGTCATGTCTGCGTATATAAGAAAAATGATTCTGATTATCTTCTTTGGTATTCCCAATAGACATAAGGACTCCTATATATAGGTGCTGCGAAAGCTTTGGCTAAATCTAAGAATACAAGGACAAGTGGGGTTTTGCTAGTGTTGGAAATATCTATTATATTTCTTAGTGAGATAACATGTTCCCTGGTTGTGCGGCACCTCCTGAACCCCGCTTGGTTGTATCTAAGGATATCATCTATCTGATTGTAGAGCCTATTGTATAATACTTTGATAAAGAGCTTTGATTCAAGGTTTTTAATTGTCACTCCCCGATAGATGTTTGGATCAGAAGGGTCTCCTTTCTTGAATAATTTATTAAGGCGGCTTAACGACCAGGAGTTTGGTAATTCCTCATTTTCTCAGACTTTGTAAAAAAGTGGTATAGAAGATTTCCGGATAGGTGAGAGTCTGCTTTAAGTGCTTCGGCAGTCATCCCTAACGGATCTGCTGCTTTATGTGATTTCAGAGCTTTGATCGTGCTAACAATCTCGGAGATGGATGGGAAATGTATCAATCGGGAGCGGCGGAGGTCCTCTGAAGTTCTTGATAAATTCTTTATAAATGTCCGATACAGGGACGGGTGAATGGGGGGATAGGATAGAACGGAAGTGGGCTTCCCAAGCTTTTGTCTGGTTTATAGAAACGTTAGAGCTGTTGTCTGATTTTATGTTATAATAGGTGCGCTTAGCTAATGTATTGTATTTAAGGGTATCAATAATTGTAAACAGGCGATGACTATAGTTCGAACGTGCAGCTGATTCTGTTTCACTTGCTTTAGAATTGATGAATGTTATCTTGTCTTGTCGTATACTTGATTTGATACGCTTACTAAGGGCAGCCAGGCATGAGTGTTTGAACGGAAGATCCTTTTTGCAATGAAATAAATTTGTCCTTGTTTTTAACAGATCCAGTGTCTTTTGGGAAAACCATTGTTTTATGTATCAAATAATAACGGTCAATCAGTTACAAACTTTTCAATTTGTATATGTCAATTCACGCCCTACTTCGGGTCTTATGTCGACTTGAGTACTTGCTAATTAAGCATATTAATCTCATTTATTTTTAATAAAATTTATCGTCATGACAATACAGGCTAATCACTCCTTCCACCAGTATATATATAAATATATCTAATTAGCAAATATCAACTCTCATCTTTTTAATTAATTTAACACATTTGCTCCTGTTTATTACTTTACTACTAAACAATCAAATTTATTGAAGACATTCTGCGCTAAGGCTTCCTTATTTACTCAAACGTAGTTAAAGTAAATAAATAAAGGTTTTTGAAGTTAGTACTAGGTTGAGGTCACTGATAGAATTTGATTTGATAAGTTTTCCATGCTCATTAAATAATATATGTTCCCGAAAAAATTAAAAGGTAGTAAACTTCAGCTGAATTTACACCTACTGTAAAAATAATTTAAGTATATTAACCGCTAAATTAAATTGTTATCACATGACAATGCTACAAGCTTAATTTTAATATAAATAACAAGGTGAGGATGGAGCATCCACCCTCGCCTAAGCATCGTCTATTGAAAAGTTTAAAAATATCTTGCAAATTAATGATAATTGAAAGAAAAAATTTAGCCCAAACATATAATTTTTAAATTTTATAACTATATTGCACCCTTCCCATTTTAATTATGGAGATTATACTTTTTCCTTTGTATAATTTATGTTTTATGATCATTAAATTATAGGCCTATACAAAATCTAAAGTGGCAACATGCCATCAGAGTTAACCTTAAATAAATAACTCCATAAATATATCCTATAAAGATGAGTTAAAAAAGATTATTACAAAATCGAGGAATGGCATCTGAGTGAACCCTTATCGAAAAAACGTTATCTTAAAACAACCTAATTTCTCACGAAAAATATTTAACTATATTCCACTTTAATTCAATCAATGTTCTAATGCCACAGTTTCCCGACGTACTGACCATCACAATCAACCCAACCAGGGGTCGTAGGCTCATTATCAAAAACCCTTGCCCCTGAAACCGAAGGTTGGCTAATTAACTGAGTCCATTGCCTTATTAACAACAACCAAGAATTTATGCATAGATGCTACCTTGAAACCGGGTGTTGCATGGCCAACAGCATTATTAATTGAACAATTGATTTTTTTTTATTATAAATCACATTTATACGTATAATTTCTACAAAGCTTTTTATCGATAACGAATAACTAATTCTAACTTCCTCGTCTGCACATACTCGAACTTTAGTACTCCCTAAATTTTCATCTTTGACCCGTCCAATTGTTTTACTAAAGCATGACCTTTATTAATGTGTTTAAACGGCCATAACATTATAAAATTATTACTTATAAAACAATTGAGACCCCAGAATCTACATAAAAAATTTATTTGCTTACCTTCAATATTTAAATAAACCACCGGAGTTTGTGAAGAATTAAAAAAAATTAATATAAACCATATTAGAGCTGTCAGCGCCAATCAGCATCAATTAAAGTAACGCGGCCCAAGATTAAAAGAATTTTCCTGCGTGGCCCCGACACACTTATGGCCGAATATTAATAAAATTACTTGAAGCCTTCGGCCCAAACATGTTCATAAAAATACGATAAGTGATCGCACCAAAATATAGAAAATAAATTTAAAGCGTTGACACCCACAATTCATTTAAAGTACATGAGGTCCTTCTTTCCTTTTCTTTTGTAAGCACTTCGAACGTCTAACGTCACGAATCCTGTTGGTCGGGATCGACAGTAGAGATCCTTTGCTCTACGCGATGCATCTATGATGGTCCCTCGGATTGTTTTTGTTCGTCCTACCAACTTCGTTTGTCTTTCGAAGGTTTTCCTCGTGCTACCAATTTTATAAACGCAACTTCTCGTTTGCTTTATTTTAATAAGTCAAATTGTAAGTCAATATGAACCAGATAAAGTTTCTCGATATATATAAAAGTATGGAATGGACGATGGCCGTAAAGAAGCAGTGTTCGCGTAACCAATCGGTTAGAATGAGGGACGTCAACGGTTAACAAATAAGGTATTGAGTTAGGGCCGTTTGTTTCTTCGTGGACAATCGCAGTTATTAGCAGAGAAGAAGAGGAGAATACGATTCCGTTTACGGCGAAAGGAAGGTATCGCTTTAAGGAACGTCTGGCTCTTGTTAGATAATTGCCGCTGGACCCACGTGTCTAAAATAAGGAATAAACATCTCCCCCCGCAGGACTATTCCTGAAAAGCAAACTAAATATCTCCTCCCGCAGGACTAAATAACAAATTAAATAACTGATCAGAAAATTAACTAACTGATTATATCATGGTAAAATTCTCGCTATTTAAATCTTGTCGATGCACTTCTCAATTTGCATGAGCCATGAGGGATGCCGACCGTTCGACGTCTGCATCAAATTAGTGCACGTCTATTTACATAACAAAATACATTATCCTTTTATTCACACGCTTACATTAGCGTAGGCGCGTGAAAGTTAAGTTATCTAACGGCTATAAAAAAATAGGCGTAACTGGGGGCTTCGCCCCCAGACCCCCTTGGGGGCTTCGCCCCCAAACCCCCTGTTGGGGGCTCTGCCCCCAAACCCCCATCTCCTGGGGGCTCCGCCCTTAGACCCCCGGAGAAGGGGGAGAAGGGAAGGGGGGGGGGAAGGGAAGAGGGGACGACTCATCTATTCTACGTATAAATGTAGCATATTTGCTATGCAATTTATGAGCGAGAAAGGTGTGAAGGGGCGAGAATGCCTATAGGGGGTAGGATAATTGCTAGGGTTTCCCCCTTGACTACTCCTATGCTAGTTACACAACATAAAAATCTACTTTTTTGTAAAAAAAAATAAAATTCATTTAAATTTAAAACCTCAATTTTACTTGCCGTTTTATAACGTATGTTTTGCATGTGATAAAAATTTGAAGAAGAAAAAGATAGTATTTTTTTAATTTGGCAGAAGCTGGCTATGTAACAAGGGATTGTTTTGTAAAATGAAATGTGAACATTAAAATAATCAAATATACTTTAAAAATTCTATTATTAATTCAAAAATCCATCTTGTCGTAAAGAATGTTTCCAGTTATAACAACAATTATCCTCGTCTAGGTTAGGCTTTTTTAAGTGTATTACTAATTTTATATTAATTTATTTGCTAAAATATAAAAGGCAAGGAGGGGGTTATAAAAATAACCAGGCCAATTGATGAACCTTAAATTAAATTCTGGCTACTACTATGAATATAAAACTATTGGTATTCTCTTCCATATATAAATTTTTTCAATATCCATGTAAATATGATGACGTATTATGCATGTTTAATGTTATTACTACATACTAAACTCGGCATAAATAAATATACGCCCGAGAATGCCAATACTGTGAAATAATCTTCATCTCCTCCACTCCCGCCCCGAGGAAGATAGGGGTAGGGGTTTAACCTTGGCATAGCGCCATTGAAAAAAAAATCAATATAAAATGACGAAGGAATAATTTCCCCCTTTCCCCTTTTAATTGCTATATAATAATAATTCTAATATATTGATTATCTAGTTGTAATTTTCAATTATGACAACTGCAATTTCAAACCTAAATATTAGGTAATTATGACAACTGCAATTTCAAACCTAAATATTAGGTTAATTTTAAGTGTTAGAAAATAGTTTCAATTAAAATAACAACAGGCGAAAATTAGAAATAATAAAATTAATTAATCAACTTTTTAATAATAATAGAGAATTGGAAATAAAGATTTTAAAAAAATCACTTTGCCCCTCCCAGGTATTGACCTACGCTCAATCACGGCTTGAAAATTTTTTTCTTATTTTAATTGTTATTTTTAATTTTATCAAATTTTTGAAAATAAAATTTAAATATATAAAAATGCGTTAGATATTAAAAAATATGACTTTTAAAAATAAGATGTAATAATAATTAGATTTATTAATAAGATATCTAAAATAAAATAGTATAGATATTCAAAAATGGTATAAGTCATTTTTTTCATTGGTCAGCAGCCAGGACACGGTAAAAGTGGATATAAATTTATAAGAGTCAAAACATCATTTTTTTAATTGGTCAGTACCAACAGATAGGAACAATCATAATAGGCGAAAAAAAAACGAAAAAATAAACTTGGATTCACATTTTGCCTAATGGTCATTTTTTCCATCGGTCAGCAGTTAACGGACGGCCAAAAAGTCTTATTATCAATGGTAGTAACAAGAACAATCATAATAGTCGAACGAAAAAATAAACATGGATCCACATTTTGGCCAATGGTCATTTTTTTCCATTGGTCAGCACCCAACGGACGGCCAAAACGTCTTATTATCGATGGTAGTAACAGGAACAATCATAATAGGCGAAAAAAAAACGAAAAAATAAACTTGGATTCACATTTTGGCCAATGGTCATTTTTTCCATCGGCCAGCAGCCAACGGACGGCCAAAAAGTCTTATTATTAATGGTAGTAACAAGAACAATCATAATAGTCGAAAAAAAACGAAAAAATATACTTGAATTCACATTTTGGCCAATGGTCATTTTTTCCATCGGTCAGCAGCCAACGGACGGCCAAAAAGTCTTATTATCAATGGTAGTAACAAGAACAATCATAATAGTCGAAAAAAAACGAAAAAATAAACTTGGATTCACATTTAGGCCAATAGTCATTTTTTCCATTGGTCAGCAGCCAACGGACGGCCAAAAAGTCGTATTATCAATGGTAGTAACAAGAACAATCATAATAGGCGAAAAAAACGAAAAAATAAACTTGGATTCACATTTTGGCCAATGGTCATTTTTTTCATTGGTCAGCACCCAACGGACGGCCAAAAAGTCATAATAGCAATGGTAGTAACAGGAACAATCATAATAGTCAAAAAAAACCCGGGATTCGAACCCAAAAACTGGTTAAATTAACAAAAATTAAAAGTAAACAAAACAAGACACTCGGTGCGTGACATCCACGTTCGGTGCGTGACATCCACGTTTGGTGCGCACGCCGAATAGGCGGACAAACAAAATGGAAAGTGAGCCCATAAATTGCATAGCAATTAATAACTAAACTCATTTGAATAGGCACCAACTACCACATAGTGTTAATTTATTAAAAAATAAAACGCTTGTTTTAGTTTTTAGAATAACGTCCTCACTAGATTTGCTTGATTTATGCTATTTGATTTAAAAATAAAATTTTAAATGTATGTTTGTTCTGCTTGATCGATGAGCTGTTGACAATAATTGGTTAGAAATATTATTTCTTTGTTTAATTTGATTTATTTGCAAATTGTATATAATAACAATACAATATTTACAAAAGGTATATATATTACATCATATCATGTAAAATATTGGAGTGTTAAATTTGTAGAATCAACAATATTCAATTAATTACTATTGCAAGTAACAATTATTGAACTATGATAATTTTGATCGGGCAGTTTTAAGCAGACACGTGTATTTCTTAGAACTGGAATAGAAATATATATTATGCAATGACCTGATTATACAAACATACTAAATTACAAAAATCTATTTTAAAATATCATGAATAGTGTTAATCATATAATTTAATCAAAGACCTCTTTCATTAATTTTTAAGTGTATACATATTTGCTGTTGCGTTAAAGTAACTACAAAATAAAATAATTCGACTTAAAACATATTTAAAAGAAGCATGAACTGGTGATTACTTTAAGCCGTTGGATAATTGAAACCTAGTACATTCAGACCACTCATAAGTTCCATTTGGATGATCCATTGGTTGGGCTGGTGTCATCGCTCTGTCACCACAAATTTCACGGCTATCATGATGATAACCAAATCTACTCGCATAACATGGAAATGATATTTTAAATTTAGTCAACAAAGCTCTCTCTCTTTATAGCCTATGACGTTGCATATTTTAATTACGTTTTAACGATAAATAAATACATTTCAATCTTATAGTATCTGTTCATTAACTTTTGTTAAATTAAATATGATTTTACGTGTGAGATATTTCGTGGGCTATTGGTTGAGGGCAACTTTCTAGTTTAAGTCTCACCACGGCTGCACTGTATCTTTTGTCACACATAGTGCCTATGTATGCCATTGCTGTATATAAAAATGATTATGTAAAATTCAACTTTAAAGAAGTGTACCGTTTTTCCGCCATTTTGAAATGTGCACAATTAAGAATAGGTTACATAGATTAGAGGGCTTTTAGTTAATTAGAGCATTTCCATAACGTAATGAAAAAAAATATGGAACTAGTTATACATTAAAACATATTTTAAAACACATATCATAATATTTTTGAAATTTTAATCATAACTATATGAAAATTTAAAAGATTTTTGAGGTTTTAGGGAGTAATCGCCCTTCCCTCCCACCCCGTGGCTACGCCAATGCATTGAATATTTCAAATGTGTTTTAAAGTTATGAGGAAAATATAAAAGTTTATAGAAACTCAAAAATAATTCGTTTAATCGATTTTAATTTCTTACCAACGTGCTTTGAATCAGCTATTCTCCTTTAAAAAAACAAAAATAAATAAATGATTTCAATATTCGCTCATAATAATATATCACATAAAATTCGAACAATAAAAAGCTTAAATTATAAAATAACTGAAAAATAAAATATTTCAAAAACAAAATTATAAGGGGTATTTTTGATTATATTTAAATAAATAGTTACAAAGAAATTGCAAAATTATGTAGTATTTTGACATAAGAATTTATTTTAGTGATATTGGGATGGCACTTAGTATTTATGAATTATCTAACCTTGCTCAAATTTAAATCAACAAATAGGCTTAATAAAAATCAAATTATTTTCAAATCCATTATAAAATATAAAATAATTTCAAAATATTAATAAATAGTATTTTTAATGAAAATTAGCATACGTGGATAGCATGATCCCAATATCATATTTTTTCCGGGCAGAATGCTCACTAATATATTTCCCAAATTCAACTAAATTTCCTGCTACGTCATTCATCAATACTTTCTCAGCCTAAAAATATGTTATTTTAATTTGAACAAAAATTATTATTTACTGGATAAGGAAACACGCGAACTAATTTGAAAGCTAAATTAATATTGTCAGCTTTCAATAGTTCAAACACTGCAGATACCTGCAATTAAAAAGAAAGTGCGAGATTATTATAACCTTTAAGCGTGTATAAAAAATCAAATTTTATATTAATTATAAATAAATTTATATATTATTAAAATTTAAGAAAATTGAATTAAAATAAGTAACTCTTTGTCCTATATTCCAATAGACAGATTTGTTGTAAAATTTGGAATCAAATTCATCATAAAAGATAGCTGCTTCTATAATGTGAGGATAATGGGTGACTTCTTTAATTTCCTTTTCATATCTCCTTTCCATTTGTTTAAATTTTCCTACTAATTTTGACGAATCCAAGCTTTTAGCTAGCAATAAAACTGAAAAATAAAATTTTTTAGTGTAAAGTGTAACATAAACTTACTTGAAGATAGGATAAGAAGATGAAATAAAAAATTCATGATTTTAATAAAATGTAATAATATATCAAAGGGATTTAAAAAAAAATTAGTACAAAAAATTGTGATTAAAAATTTTCTTTCCTATACGGTTATATATAGAAAAATCTAAAAGGAGATGAATGAGTTATTACTTAAATATTGACTAAATATGAATTAAGGCCAAAATTTTGAGCCAAAAAAGAGATTTGCGGATCACTTAAATAAACTCAATAAGTAAATAGATAGCATTACAAGCAACTTAAGGATGTTATCAAATAATATTTCATCTAAAACATCAAATTACATAATAGTAATAATCATGTGCGCAGCCCGGGGGTGGCAGGGAGGGGCGGCTGCCCCCTCTAAATTTAAAAATTCTTCAAAATTTGATATAATTATGGCTAATAAGATTATAAAATTATTATTTTTCGCTCCCTAAGTCATTATTGCCCCCCTCTATATCTAATCCTGCCTACGCCCATGTAAATAATTATTAATGATAATTTTAAAATTTAAAACCCGACGATTTTAAAATCAACAATACACAATCCAATTTTAATTTTAATTATATTTTTGAGATTTCTTAGCAAAAGTAGATATAAAGTCAATAAGAAAGTAAGATAAGCCAGAATATTTTAATTTAAAAAAATATCCCAAATATTATCCACAAATAGGTTTATAGTTTGACTTTCAAACTCCGACCTATATATGGAGACCTCTTACAAACAAGTTATCCCCACAATTCCAAGGTAAAAAGAATAAGGTGTTTGCATGGGCGTAGCCAGGATTGGATTTAGAGAGGGAGGGGCAAAATGATAATTTTTTATAAAATTTTATCCATGATTATATTAAATTTTGAAAAATTTTTGGATTTAGAGCAGCCACCCACTGGCTCTACGCCCATGGGTGCTTGCCACCTAAACATAATAGAGTGGCGACACCAATATGAGCTCGTTGAAAATGGATTTCTTAGGTCGCGAATGACTTGACTATTTACTTTTCAAGTACAGTGGGTTACTTTTCTACGAGCCCAAATAGGAATATATATATTACTAGAGCCGTGCACGGGCAAGCCCGATCCCGGCCCGATCGGATTTAGCGCCTGGCTCGGGCAGAATTTGATAAAATAAAATCGGTCGGGTAGGGCCTGGCCCGAGAACTAAAGCAAACTAATCTTTTATAAAATATGATTAAAATAAACTCAACTCGATGTTGAATGATTATCTCGCTAAGCGTTGATATGGCTTCCAAACTTCAGCTTTTTTCCCCTGTCTACTATGATATAACTGACGTGAATTGCAAATCTTATTCTAGTATTTATATAGATTCATAGTAGCTATTAGAACTTTAAATATAAGATAAGTAAATATTTCAAAAAGTTTATTATTTGTAATTGTTAAAAAAATATATTTTAAAAAGTTAGATTTTTTGTTTTAAACTATTAGCTGAATAAATTGTAACGAGTGAAAATGGATTTTTTTTACAAACTTATCCTATTATAAATTGCGAGTAATAACAATCACATGCATTTTATATTTAGATGGTGAAATAATTTTAAAAAATATAATCTTTTAAATTTTTTTTTTGAAAAATCGGGTCGGGCTCGGGTCGGATCAAAAATGAAAAAGTATTACGGGCTGGGGCCAAAGAAATTTCATTTTGCAGGGTTCTACGTATAGCCCATGATTCCGAGATATACAGGACTGTTGGCTGTATGATGGACCTATTGTACCTTTCTTGGGATGTCAAGTTTAAGTTTTACAATGGTAACTCGGAGACTTTTTTGTTTAATTATAAATATAATTGATGCAAATAACGTATTTTCCCTATAATATTACTTATAATAACTAATTAGATAAAAGATTATATTTGATGGCTTAATTGCATAATCATTTAAAATTTTTTAATTACTTTTTGGAATTTTGGTAAATTGTAATTTAGTTAACTTTATTAATAACTAGGTGAACCCGGCAAACGTTGTTTTGCCATTTACCCGGGTGTATTAGCAGAATATATATTATCTTATAGATAAATTTCAATAGATTAAGAATATATCAAATATAATTGATAAGTGTTTATTATGCAAAGATTTTTAAACAAATAGTTAAAGAGGGTCCAAGGCCCAGACCCACCCAAGAGAGAAAACCTGGCCCCATGCCCCCCCCCCTTTGGCCCCCTGGCCCTTCAAGCAATTTTTTTTTAATTTTTTGTAATTAAGAAACAATATCATAATTATAATTATTTGTTTCTGAATAAAACTTTTAATTCTGAACTTAATAATGTCCGAAGAACTGAGATATATCAACATTTATTGGCACTTTGCTAAAAGGATTTTCATTTTTCTCCTTATTTAACGCGCAAAAAATGACAAAATTAGATTCTTTAATTTTAGCCACGCAGGAGGGGACACGACCGTCCTATATTGACGTGAAAAATAAACCCTTAATTTTAAATATTTTTTAAAGGGCATGGGCAAAGGGCGCCTTAATTTATTAAAAGGTTTTAAAAGAATGTTGCAAAATAGTGGATCATTTATAAATTTTCATGCTCGTTAATCAAATAAAAATATCGCGCCTGCCTTTAAGATAAAATATAAATAAAAGGCGGATACGGATACGCATATAGTTTATTTAACGAAAA
Organism: Gordius sp. MW1; assembly: GCA_964036665.1. NCBI lineage: Eukaryota > Metazoa > Nematomorpha > Gordioida > Gordea > Gordiidae > Gordius > Gordius sp. MW1. The sequence goes on from OZ038533.1 coordinate 19,664,139, forward strand.
ATAACAAATTATTGATATTTTTAAGATAAGGTGTGGCGTTGTGCAAAATTCTGCACCTTTGTTCTGCACCTTTGCCCCCTCCCCAAGCAAATTTTTTTAAGTCAAATTTACCTATAATCAAAAATTAATCATTAAATTTTGGATACATTTTTTTAAAGCTATCGCTAGAGACCTACAAAATGGTATTTTTTGAGGTCATAGTCTGGCCCAAGGCCCCCCCCCCCCAAAGGAAAAATCTTTGGCCCCCTGGCCCTTCAAGCAATTTTTTTGATATTTTTTTAATTAAGAAACAATATCTTAATTATATTTGTTTCTGAATAAAACTTTAATTCTGAACTTAATAATGTCTAAGAACTGATATCAGCATTTATTGGCACTTTGTTAATAGTATTCATTTTTCTCCTTTTTTAACGCGCAAAAATGACAAAATTAGATTTTTTAATTTATTTAGCCACGCAGGAGGGGACACGACCGTCCTATAATAATAATTGACGTGAAAAATAAGCAAAAAAATGACTTTGATATTCAATGTTTCAAATCGTAAAAAGTTTCCATTTTCCGCAGCACAAGCCTACATTTAGTGATGGTGATTTGCTCTAGTGAGCATTGCTCACTGTGAGCTCTGTCCCCTCACAAGCACTGTGTATCCTAATCTACTCATGAGTAGGATAGAGTATGAGATGAAAACGCTCGAGAGGCGAGGGGTAGTAGCAAATAGTAACTCATGTATAGAGCTGTGTGCCTGAGCAGCATTATAAGTTAACTAATAGTTTAATATGAGCAAATGCTATGAGCAAGCAGTTTCTCTAAGCTTGCTCATATCATCTCACATCACATTATAATGTGATGTTTTGTTTTAATACATTCTGTTGTTCAACAATAATATGGCTATTTGCATAGGCGTAAGTAGAATTTCCTCAAGGCGGGGGGGGTGTTATAAAATTTGTAAGATCAAATTTTTTTGTAACGATATTTCGGGGTTCTAAATGTTTTGTTTCCTAAAAGTGAAAGTGATATTCGCGTAAAAATAATAAAATACAAAAAGTAAAATTCCAACAAATATTTTTTATAAATATAGAATGTAAAAATTATATAAATTGAAAATCATTAGAAGGGTTCTAATCTGAAAACCACCCCCTCCCTACGCCAATGGCTATTTGTTATGGATTTATATTTTTTAAGGCGAATTTTTTTTGCAATTTTTTTTTGTATATGGCTAATATACATGCCAAAAATTTATTTAAAGTATAAATTTTTGAATTTTCTATCTCACCCAGATGGTAATAATTTTTTTGACAATTTTAATATGGTTTAACTTTATATTTTATCTTTTTTAAGAACAGGTGTAAATGTTATAATTTTATTAAAGGTGCGAACTAATTTTTTTCTCGATTTTTATTATATATATCTTAAATGATTTTTAAGATTTATTTTTCATAAATGGCGAAATTATGTTTTATTGTACAAATATTAATTTTGACATTTTTAATATGACTTTATGTTTCTAAATTTATATTAATAATATTTTTAGTTCAGGTCACAATGCAAAGTTTTATAAAAGGTGAAAAATTTCGCTATATAGAATATTCTATATAGATGGTTAAAATCTGTGTAGTGATTTCAAAATTTACGCCTTTATACATGCCAAATATGTTTTATTGTCTTAAATATAAATTTTTGAATATTCTGTTTCACCCATATGCTAGTAAATTTTTTGACATTTTTAATATGGTTTTTTAAGCCAGGTTACAATGTGATAATTTTATTAAAGGTGTGAATTTTGGCAAAAGATTTTGAAATTTATTGTTTAAAACATGGCCGAAATATTTTTATTTACATATAATTTATTTAGATATCTTATATCTCTTTTTAGTTAAAATTAAAGTATTGACACCAAATCAGCATACACATAAATTACAACTAATATTATGTAAAATTAACATTTCCCCAAGACTTTACACACATAATTTGGGTAACCGTATTTGAGGACAAACGATTTTTTCTAGCCGTAGCAATATTCCTGCCAAGGAAAACATTCGTTCACTCGGAACTGAAGTGGTGGACTGCCCTAAATAGTCTTTGGCCATTTTGCTGAGTGCGGGAAAGCGTGTCTCATTCATTTTCCACCATTCCAACACTGTATTCGTTGAAATGGGTGTCTCTTTCTCGTACTCTTGTAATTCATCACCATGTTCCCGCGACAACTAAGTTTGGCTAAAAAACGTTATATTTAGAAATAGATAAATAATAAATTTACTTCCTTAAACGATCAAAATTGTCATCGTATAATCCTGACTCACAGTCTCCATTGGAAAAGGAATAACATCCATATAACTGAGATGTAACGATTTGAGTTTTTCATAATTAGCTATTAAAATAGAAACAATTTATATGTTTTGCATATTAAATTTACCTGCAGTATTAATCTCCGTTGGAAGAACGCTCTTCTTTATCCTCGGGTCTAAATACCCGGCGACATAGAAATTAAAGGTTTCGTATTCATTCAAATATTTAAGACATTTAAGGTGCATGACTTGACATGCATCTTGGAATATAGGATCAGCCAGAAGGATTTTTTCCTCTATTTGGTTATATAAATCCTTTATATTTTTTAAGGCCATGGCAATTGTGGGACTGGTATTGGAACTGATGAGATTCGTGACATTGTAGAACGGTAAAAAAACAACTCAATTTTTTCAATATATTGAATTCCTCCATCGATATTTGTATCTCTTCAGAGAGACTACAAAGTTCATTTATTTTTTGTGTAATTCTAAAATTAGTATATAAATTATACTATTATTTAATTATACTTTATTTATCAGGGTTAACGTGAGGTAGGTGCTATTCCACCTTGTTGAGACGTCAAGGGGGATTAAGGGTCCCGCAAGCCCTTTAAATTTTTGCAAAAACTGAGGGGATGTATGCAATTTGCGTACGAAATCATGGACTTTCTCCAAAGGAGAGAGTGATGCCAGGCCGGATCTTGCTATAATATTCACAGTATGGGCCAAACAACGAATGTTGTAACGTTTATTTTGATGGGTATCTTTCAACAATTGTGCGATTTTTCGCGAAGCATTCACTAAATTACCCCCATTATCGTGTGTAATGGTGAGTAACTTTCAGGAGAGCTCATGCTCGTTTATAACCTTGAGAATGAGATTTCGAATATCCCCCGATCGATTTGGATAAGGGAAATCCACAAAAGCGAGTAAATATTTCTCCAGCTCCCAATCCTCATTCACAAAATGCATTGTTATCGCACAAAAAGTTGTTGAATTTATTGCTGTCCACAAATCAGTACTGATACTGATTTTACTTTTAAGGGCCTGGATTTTGATTTAATTTTATCTTTGATTCTTCCTATAGGGCTTTTAAATTGCTTATTGCCGTTTGACGCCACCATATTTTTGCCGTCTTATTGAGGTATGTATAAGTATTTTTAAAAGTCACATCAGTAAATAAAGAGATTGGGAGGTAATTATCTACTATTACTTTCAAAATTTGCATATTTAAGTGTTTGTTTTCTTCTAAAGTCATTTTTTGAGCCAATAAGGCTTTTTTGTTCGATATTGTTTTCAATGTTAATAGCAGGATGATTTGTTTTAAAGTGTTTTCGCAAAGTCGCTTTTAATTTTTGAATAAAAAATAAAACTTCTTAATATAATATATAATGTTGCGCTATTAATTAAAAATTAAAAAAAAAATTTGGTAGAGAAATATTAATCGCCCTCCCCCTAAATAAAATCATACACTAGACACAGTTATTTAATTAACATAAATAATTACAAATAGCCATATAGATAAATATATAAAATATTTTTTTAATTTAATAAATATGGCCATGTCGGTGATCCAAAAATATGAAAATAGATCGCTTAAAACAATTTATATAAAAGTACTTATAGATGTGTTGCTGAAATATTTTCTGGAATAGTCCTGGCAGGTCTTGTGTTCTTTGGTAGGGGTCAATGGAAATTTGGAATGTATTAAGCTTCTCCCTTGTTGTGCTTGTGGCTCTGGTGTCGACTAATAATTGTAATATTATCTAACAAAATTATAAAATTACAGATCTCTCCTGAGGAACTTGTGAAGAAATCTCCAAAATTGACTCATCTCTTAATGAACTATTTGCCATAAAAATTTTTGGTTTAAGCGAATAGCAAAATGGGGAGAGAGGAGATCTTTTTAAAATAAGAATAACAACTTTTCATGCTATGAGAGATAGGGAGGAGGGGATAGGCGATATGTCACATAAGACATAAGTAATTAACACATTTGCTGAGCAGATTAAATGCGATATGTCACATAATTAATTAACACATCGTTGAGCAAAATGGATAAGCTACTTGCTATCAGCAATTGCTTACAAAACTACTTATATTTAAAGTTGTTAACAAGCTAATATTCCTACTGCTTGCTTGTATTTGCTGTTACAACTTAACCTCTTAAGCATTTTACCCCTTATCATGACAAAGCTTATGCGTCCGAGCACATATGCTAGCTAGGTGTTTACGTCCAAGTCGGAGCTTTAGAGCAACTTACTACTATACCTGCATTTATCACACTACAAACGATAGATACGCAGTACGTCATGAGGTTGCGTTTGATTGACATTTAATTCAACGTCAAAACGTATAAAACAAACTCGATCGAAAACTACTGGACCGATTTGGCTCGAACAAATCTTAAAACATGCTCCGGAGTGTCAGGAATAAACTGCCAAATTTTGAGCCAAATCGGTCTGGTAGTTTTCCAAAATTCGTGGCGGCATACACACACACATTGTTTCATTTTTATATATAAGATATATGCAGTGAAACAAAAGGGATTAACACCAGAGCCTTGCAAATATACTTTAAATCAAATACTTTTAGGGTCAAATTAGCCTATAAGCCTCAAGACCGCCCGATTATTATTTATTATTATTTGTGCTTTAATCAGGACTATATATATATATATTTAGCAATTTAACAAATTGTATTTATTATTTCAAAACAATTTCCATTATATTTATTACTTTGCATGTGTAAACAATTAGAAGAAATCAGACAATAGTGTATAGGATTAAAAAATAATTTTCCAATTTTAATAAATAGGTTTATAAGCGCGTTTTAAATAAAATCTTTCTTATTAAAGGACTCGGATTCGAAATTGTTTTTTAAGAATATTTTTTATATACTCAACTTTTCATTTATACGCCCAGCTAGGGGCTTCGCGCCCAGACCCCCGTTTCCTGGGGCTCCGCCCCCAGACCCCCGCTTAGCCAAGCACAGTGCCTGTCTCACTATCTCTGGTTTAAATTATCATACACCACGGTTATTGCATTTTTATCTACGATAAACATAGACTAGAAAGACTGCTCATGCCATATAATGTTGCATATGGTTAACTGTGTGTCAAATTTTCCTCCATTTAGAAGAGTGTAACTGGTGTATTTTAACCATGAATTTTACCCTATAACAAGCAATTTACCTTCCTCACTAGTTTATATATTAAAACGAACGTCAATATATTATATTATACAAAATATAGATGGCGCTATATTAACATACTTTAATCGCAGTTTTTACATTTTTTATTTTATGTATTGTGTAAATATATATATATATATATATATACATTTAAATATCAAAAAATAATGTGTTAAAAATTGAATTATGGCACCAAGGGGTTCGATTTCAAGTCGGTCCAATACAGTTGTTTATTCTTCACTATTGCACCACTATTATGAAAAATAGCACATAAATAATAAACGTCTCTTTAACATATAATTTAGAGGTAAATCGTTGATTTCAAGCGTTTTTACTGAAAGTTTATGGTTCCGGCGGCCATAGTTAAAGCAATCCACAAAAATTTTAATCCCTGTAAATTTTCCTTGCTCCCATCGTGAGTTAACGCATTACCGTAGCTACAATTTAATAATTTAGTTCCTGGAGGTGGTTCAATAAATTCTCCTACTCTTTCACCCGTAAACATTGAGCGGGCTTGTAGCATGAATCCTTTAAACGAACCTCCCGTCATGAGAACTGTGTAGAAGGGGCACAAGTTAGGCTTAAAATTAATTTTAAACATGGAAAACATTAAAAAAATTTGTTTAATGCAACTAAATGGCCGCTATTATAACACTCATCGCTTTGATTTGTGAATGGAATTATTTTATTTCACCAGAATAAAATTAATATTCAATAAAAACACTTTATTACAAAAATAAAACGACGCTAATATGTAAGAAAAGGCATTTTGTGGTAATCGATATTAATAAATCCTTATTAGAATGTCAAACTACTCATGTTATCAATATGGAATATGCTTCTATAGGTTATTTTAAATTGTTTAGTCTTAATATCAATAAAATTAAAAATAATATATGTAGCAGTGTAAGAACAAGTTTTTAATATAGTAGTTTACACCCGGTATTATTTGCATATTTCATATATTCGCCTTATTTGCATAATACGTGTAATTTTGCTCAACATTGTGATATTCCCATAGTGTAGAATCATCATCTACTACGGTTAATTTGTACTGTTACAAATTAAATAATGTTCTTGCTTATACTCAAATCAATTACGGACAATTGCAGTATTTTTTATATCAATCGTATGCTAGTTTATAATAAATGAAAGGCTTGAAACGGTGGGATTTAAATTAACTATGTTAGAAGGTTCAAGATACAGTCTTAAAATATAGGCATCTAGGGATGAATTTAACAAGTTACTTAAAATGGCGCATTATAATAGCGTTTTTTCAAATATTTGCTGTTTTGCGAAATTCAATAATTAGGCACCAACTTTCAAAAACCTTTGGAAATTACTAAATTTTGAAATATTTTACTTAAAATAATATGAAACAAAATTTTTAGACTTTCATTTATCCCAATAGCATTCAATCAAACTTAATTTTTTGTGTCAAATTAAGACTTAATAACCTTTACATTGGAATATAACAAAGATGTGTATTTTTATTATAAATCATGAATGTTTCAATTTTTACCAGTAACTCTATCCCCTGAATCATATTTATCTGTAGATGGGATAATTTTGAAAGGGATAGGCTGGTTAGGGTTTGCAATCGATTTTCCATGCTTATCAGCGTTTGGTTCTAGCGTCTCACATGAATCTAGGGGTGCCCCTTTTGGCCAAGAATGGATCACAGTAAACAAAAAATTGATATAGAGTATTGCAAACAACATGTTAAGATAAGTAAGTTAGTTACACCTTAAAAAAATCAAGTATAAAAAAAATTAATAAGATACTAATTTAACTATTTTTTTGGTGGGATATTATTAACCTCCTTATGGTAAATTTCGAGGTAATTTCACTTTAAAGAGCATAGTAGATAAGAGAAAGCAATCCGATTACAACGGTCACTGTCACAAAAGTTAAGATTAAGTTTAATTTATTCAAACAAACACTACTTTTAGTAGCTTGATATAAAAGCGCGTTTTGTTTATCTTATGATATTTTACAAATATGTGCCACGCGAAAAAGTTGGATGCCTACTTACACAATACCATGGTCGATCTTGAATTGCACTCGATTCATATTAGCTTGCTATAGGTTGTGCCTTATACTTTGTATTTAAACACCACTTGTCATAAAGCTTACAATGAATAAAATATATAAAGTTGAAACAATTTTTTATGTAATATAAGTCATTTGAACTGGTTTATAAGAAATATAGAAACGTTTACTTCGAATTAACATAGATCAAGACAGGGTCATAGACATGGGCGTAGGAGGAGGGCAGGGAGGACTTTAAACCAAATTTATTTTAAATTTAATATAAATATGGCTAAATTTTCAAAAAATTATCATTTTTTCTCTCCCTAAATTATCATTGCTCCCCTCTAATTCAAATCCTGGCTACGCCCATGGTCATAGAGTATCCCTCACAAAACGAATAAAATTTTTAGGTATTGTTTTAAATTTTAATTAAACGTGACCTGTCTTGAATAATTATTTGGAATTAATTTATATTTACTACCAAACAATTTTGTATACTAAACTAGCTTACATTTGTAACATTTGCATTTAGATGCAATTTCTGATCATTTTTTATACAAAATTTAATTTCTTTTTTTATATTAAGAACCTTTACTATAGTATTCACACTTTTCCCCTGTAAATTTAAATTTTATTGACATAAGGTATACTTTCATAGGCGTAGCCAGCATTGAAATTAAAGGAGGGGAATAATAATTTAGAGAGGGGCGAAATGATCCTTTTTTGAAATTTTAGCCATCATTTTAATAAATTTTAACAAATTTTTAGATTTAGAGGTGGGCAGCCGCCCCCCTGATAATCATCAAAATAATTATTTGTAATAAGAAAACAGACAATTTTATGGCTCGTTTTAACGATAACTACCACCATTATAGTAATAATGTGCAAATCTAATAGGTTACATGTGAGAATGTTAAAAAATTAGTGGATAGATATAAAATTCATCGGACTTCTCTCTAAATTTTATTTTCAAACTTAGTATATATATATAGTTTAAATATAAATCTAAGCAAGATAATAAGACAAAATTGTTTTTATCTTAGTAAAAACTTTTGTTAATGCCGAAGTGTCTTAATAAAATATCTTTGTCTAATATATCTTAATTATTTTTAATGTTATTGTGTTTGATAACACAATTTTTGACTGTCCCAAGTCCGTGTGCAAAAAGTGGAGGTTGGCGTCAGGTCAAATGGCAATAAAAACCAACTACAAATTCACAATAGTTTTGAACCAAACTTTAAAATAGAAGGCTTGGGCGTCCTTCACAAACGACGCCAACTGCATACCCCGCCCTTGCATTGTAAAAAATACATTAGGGTTACTGCCGACTCACAAGGAAGGCGGTTAAGAAAATTAGCTGTGGAAAGAATGCGAATAACGTGCTGGAATGTGGACACGTTGACGGGAAAGAGCATCGAGGTGGCATAAAACTTAAAAGAAGAAACCTATAAATCGCCTGCCTTTAAGAGACCAGGTGGAACGGAACACGGTAGTTAGAAGAAGGATACAAGTTATTCTACTGTGGGTCACCAAATCGTAGAAACGGGGTCGGTTTCTAAGCGAAGTTCAAGGACAAGACAGGTTTATGTAGGTGAAGATTGCAGATCAAGGAGGCCATCTAAACGTTAAGTGCGCATATGGTCCCCAAAGTGGGTGTATAGATGCAGAGAAAGACATATTCTTCTATTTATTGGAAAAGGAAATACAAGGAATAGGACAGTAAGAAAGGCTAATTATTGGGGCGGATCTCAACGCTCACGTAGGGAAAGATTGCCCCGGGTATTAACGCAATCATGGAGGTTATGGGCATGGTTTGAAGAACAAAGAAGAAGAAAAACTTCTCCGAGTATCCAAAGCATACGACATGGCGATCCTTAACACCTATTAAAAACGCGAAGATCATATTGTGGCTTATAGAAGTGGGAAGCATTTCAGTCAAATTTAATATCTGCTCATACGGCGGGAGGATTTATGGAGTATCAAGGAATGCAAAGTATTACTGGGAAAAGAAATCGCCAGGCAACATCGTCCCTTTGTTATGGCTATTGACAGAAAAGTATTTAACGTCGAATTCAATACGAAAGACTTAAGGATACGTCTACGAACGACAAATACCATCAAAAAGCCTCCTCACTCTTGGGTGCAAGGAAGTTGCAAAGGGACCTAGACGACGAATGGGAGACACTAACTAAAGACATAATGCGATTCGAGTTCTAAATCAGAAGGCAAAGCTGTGAGTAAGGAACTATGGTGGTAGAATCAATCGGTGAGGGATTTCACCGAAAGAAAGATAAATCTATATAGCCGGTGGAATAAATGAAAAAAGTCGGAGGAATATCAAGAGTATGGGAAGGCAAAGAGAGCCGCGAAATAGGCCGTTGAAATAGCGAAGAATACCTCAAACATAGAGATGGCAACCAAACTGGACTAGAAGTGAGGCGATATGCTTATGTACAAATTGGCCAAGATACGGGAGAAGAAAAGTCGCGATGTTAGAGTTATTAAAATAGCCATAAACGAGAAGGGTCGAACCTTATTTAAGCCAAAGGAAGTGATGAAAAGGTGGAAAGGATATTTCTAGAAACTGAATATTAGAAAATGACAAAGATTCCTATCCCGATATTAAGCCACAGTATGGTCGAACTCTTTAAGGGGGATGAAGATAAGATACAAATGTACAAGATGCATAAAAAAAAAACCAATGGCCCAGATTTCTAAAGCTTTTGGGTAGGATCTCAGTAATAATGCTGAAAACGAGGTGGAAATATCGGCTAACCAATTCGAATTTGTTACCGGCAAATTCACAATCGACCCAATCTTCGCACTAAGACAAATGATAGATAATGGTGAAAAGAGAAGAGACCTACATATGGTCTTTATCGACTTAGAGAAAGCTTTTGACACGGTCCCTTGCGATTTATAATGGTGGTGCCTGAGAAAACAATATATCATTGACGCATATATACGGTTTATAAAAAATATATATGAAGTTTCAAATTTTTAAGACGACAGTTGGAGACTGAAACCTTTTCGGGTTAAAATTGGATTACATCAAGGATCTGCTTTAAGACCCTTTTTATTTAATATAATGGGCACGATAACGAGAGACATTCAAAAGTCATTACAATGGTGTATGCTATATGCAGATGATGTGGTATTATGCGAAGAAACAAAGAAGAAAGTATCCAAAGAAGCCGGAAAATGGTCAAAGCGCTTAGCTGGATATGGTTCAATGGTCAACGATTGAAAAACGGTATGCATGGAAATAAACGTTGCAGGCAGCCCATCGCTGGATTACCATCTAAAGTACCTAAAAGCGGACATACATACATCGGCTCGAGACTACATTAAGAGGGAGATTGCGCAACAGAACTCAATGCCCGGATTCAAAAAGGATGGCTTAAATGGCGAAGTAGATTCGTTGTAATGTGCGACAAGAAAATGCTAATATGGTCGAAGAGCAAAGTTTACAAATCCATCGTAAGACTGGTGGATACTATAGATATATAACATGGGCATTAAACACCACGGAAGAAAAGATATTACAAGCTACGGAGATGAGAATGGTACGGTTGAGCTTAGGGTATACTAAGCTCGACCATATGACGAAAGACTTTCTCATGACAAAAATGGATATTCATCCTATTTCGGACATAACTAACAAAAATCGGTTAAGGTGGTATGGGTATATACTAAGAAGGGAGACGAATGATGTAAATCGAAAAGAACTGTATAATAAGATACTCAGGAAGAGAGGAAGAGAAGAAGAGGACGACCTCGTGTAACGTGGAAAGAGCAAGTAAATAAAGTTATGAAAAGAAATTAGTCAAAACACGGCACTTACCCTTTCAAGTTAGAAGAAACTCATTAAAACAAACCCCACGACTGTGTGACCAAATAACTGATAAAGAAGAAGAAGAAGAGTTAATCTAATTATTGTAATTTTATCACAAACAAAAGAGCTAAAAATAAATTTATCATAAAATTTGGTAAAATAAATTTTAAATATGATATCCATAAGGGGCTAATTTTAAGCAACCCCCCCCTGACCAGTTTATGGTTTTATTAGTCCACGGTTGAACACATCGTACTTTCAATGCTAGATCCCATAATTGGTATTTCAAAATACCACAGTACGAAATACCACTGAATCTCACGTTTTACGAATCTCACGATCGTGAGATTCGTAAATCAAATTACTTATTGCGCAAGTGCATAATTTCCATTTTTATAATGCGCATGCGTATCATTTAACAGACCAATCAGATAGCTGCGCATTTTAATAATGCGTATGCGTATTTAACAATTATTGCTGCACTATAAAACTTTAAGGGACAGGGTTAAGGTTCAGGGTAGTGTTTTAGGTCAGCGTTTTAGGTTAGGGTAAGGGTTAGGATTAGATGCACATCAAATTCCCTCCCCATTTGAGATTAAATTTTTCGATATTCAGTCTGGCATTTCGGACTGTGGCATTTTGAACCCACTTTCCCATAATTTGATATTTATCAGCTGTGCTCTATTTGATGTACTAAATGAAGGTATTAAAATTTCCAAATACTTAAAATTATAGTTCATGGTTTGTATAAACACCTCATTTTTTTCGTAAAATTTGGTATTTAATTATACTTAAAGCGTTAACTAGAGCATTTTGTTTTATTTAATCTTTAATTAAAATTGATGATTTGGTCGATTTTATGAGGATTATTTCTTCTACCTAAAACGAATCATAGTTTAAAAAGATTTGTTGTGATGTACATTTTTCATAGTTTAAACTATTTATCACATGATATACTTTTATATGCATATACAATTTTATTACAACACACACTTATTTAGTATATTTGCTATTAAACTTAGACATTTTTTATAAAAAATTTGAACTTATTTTAGGAAAGTATGTTAAACAATAGCTTACAGAGTTTGTATCGTTTGCAAGATAAAGAAAATAAAGTAAAAAGTCCCAAGGATCTTCATATGTTGAAAGATTTAGAATTACTAGGACATACTACTACCAAAAATGTGCTAGGTATATTGTTGACTTATATCATTAAATTATTTTCTAAGCTAATTTTCTTTCTAAAATATTTTAAAGTCAGTGTATATCAATGATACTTTTATAATTTATTAGAGGTCCTCACCTATAATCTGTGCATTTATGTTTTATTAATTCCCATAAAATTTATGGTTTCCTTAAATAGTTTTTGTTTGAAACATTAATTCCAGGTTATGAACATTATTGCATAGTTTAAGTATGGGCTCCATTAATTCTCATCTGTATATATACATGAGGGTAGCCAGCATTGGAATAAGAAAGGGCAAATGATTTATGGAGCACAAGATGAACATTTTTGAAATTTTAGCCATAATTTTAATTAATTTCTTCGGATTTATAGGGGAATGCAGCTGCCTCCCTCCCCCCTTGTCTATGCCCATATATATATAAAAATGTAACTCGATTTTCTTTGGCCGCTATGATCTCAGAAATTTTCGACCAATTGTGACCGATTTTGGCCAGATCATTGCCTTATAGATGGTTTATACATACTTTTTATACACCTAGGATAGCGGGAGCCATGTTTTGAAAAATAGAACTGCCATCTAACGGACACTAAATTAAAACATTCTCCCACTAATTATTATTTTTTGTTACACCATTACTCATTGCCCTGAAAGTTTTTCCCTTATTGTTTTGCCATTTGTGCCTCGATTTTTCAGTCACCTACTCGCAATTTTAACTAATAAAAAGTCTTAATTTAAAAACCATCACCATTTTGTTAATGTAAAAACAACGCGCGCTCTCAAAAACTTTCTCCCCTTTCGTGCTTTTTTCCAGCACGGATCTCTCTATACCACATGGCCGTACGCAAGGGGCAAGGAAGGGGTTTGGAAATTTATTGATCAATTAGCCCGTTCTATTGTCTTTACCTTAAATACCAATCATATTTATTTACATTACACAACATAATAATTTTTTTATCATAAAGTCTCTTTTATGATCCCTATTTTATCTGAAACTAATTATTTCTCTGATTAAGGACTATAGGTCTGCATGGCAAGCTGTGCCTGACCCAAAGAGGACTGTTTAAAAAGTGCGGACAGGGCTTAGGCTTATACAAGGAAAACAGTTAAAATTTTATTTTGCCCTCTTTAACATTTTGAATATGAAACATAAGAATTGCATGTAGTAATTTAGGAAAAATAAAATTTGGTCTAGGATTTTGAATTATATTAAATATTAATTTATGGAGAATTATGAATTAGTAATGTAAGTCGTCTCATAAAAGATAAAAAGACCAAATTAAAGCCCCAATAAAATAAAAGTCTTTTATTTTTACACGACAATTTTAAATCTTTGTGCGCCGTACATTAATAACTGTACATACAACGTTTTTAGTATAAAAATAGAAAAATGTAGGTCTGAATGCGGACCTGGTGCGGCACAATTCCATGGTTAAATCTGCGGGCTAAGTCTATATTTGGGCGGGTGTGGGCTGGTTCTCAACTTAATATTTCGGCCCGTGCAGATCTCTATTGAGGACTATAACAAAGCAAGCTTGGCCGGACATAGCTAGATTTTATATTTAAGTATAAGCTTGAAAATTTCAAACAAATTTAAATGCTTAAGTGATATAAATTAGATGGTAAAGTGGTTAGGATGCAAAGATATATTCATTTAAACTAAAACCATTACTATGTTTTTGGCTGATAAACACAAATTTATAGTTGGTTAAATCTAAGAGGGCACAAAACAAATGCACTATTGGGGACCCGCTGTACCTAAATTTAACTTGTCATCTTTTATCCCAAATGATTTGTTAAGAAAACAAAACGCGGTTTGGGCACAAATGATTTTGATAAGCTGACTTTTGTTAAGAAGTATCTTAGACGTTAGCTGGATCGCGTCAATTTACTGGCAAATTTGGCGTCTCAATTAATTAAATTATTAATATAATTACTCAAACTATCTAATATACGTGAACTAAAAAACTTTCCATCCAAATTTACAAATCAAGCCTTGTGTCTTTTAAATATATACCGTTTTTTAAACGGTTTATGCAATCTATCCTACGTTTTGAATATTTTTAATTTTTTAAATACATTTTCATCAATTAGAACATCTTCCGAAAAACGATTTGCCTGCCAATTGGTCAGTCCCGCAAATAAATTTCGCATCTTTCGTGTCGTACGATGAAGTCCTGATCAAAATTTGTAAAAACTTGCTCCACGTATCCCACTCACAATTATATTTAAGGATGGGCGTAAAACCACCAACGGGCCTTTTAATACACGGCCCCCCTGGGACCGGGAAAACTATGTTAGCCGAAGCTATTGCAGGAGTAAATTCATTATGATAATATTAAACGGTTTTTTATGGGCTTAAACCCTTTTTAAATGTGTGTTGTGTTGTTATAAATTAATTAAATAAATGTATAAAAGGAGCATGCCTCCAGTATGAATCTGTTAACGCTTTGTAGTTAAAATTTGCAATTATCTCATTAGGAAGCAACATCTTTAAAGAAACTCAAACCTTGGCTTTGGACCTTAATAAGGAGACTCCACCGGGGTGCGCGAATAAGTATGTTGTGCTCTTCATTGACAACATAAACGTATTAGCGCCCAAGAAGGATAACATGCAAAAAGAAATGGAAAAACGCGTGGTCGGGCAACTCATCAGCTGCGTTGATGGTAAATGATGTGTAAAGTATATTACTTAAGTTTTATAATTTTCGAAAAATGTCTTTTAAGTACATTACTTATGTTTGTCGTTGTATAACAAATTGTTAGTTGCATCATAGTTATGCCAATATTAAAGGGTCCCTGCCTGTCATTTTTCTTTTAAGGCGCTTTAAATGATAAGACCCATGCTGCCATCCGGGTCAATTTTATTGTTTGACTTGATGCAGATTGAATCAAATGATTTATAAACTTTGTTAATATTGATGTCCCACAATCGTATTTACTTTATTAATGATGATTTGTATTGCCATCAATAATGGAGAAATCTGGAATTTTATGCGAATTTAAGAATATTGGGACACTGAGGCTAGATTTTAAAATTAAGGACTATATTTGTTCCAATACCTCTACGCGGGCAGTTTCTATTATAAGGCAATGCTAGAGAATAATGCTATGTGCAATCTGCCAATTAAATTAGGAATTAAATGTAAATTTTTGTTTAAAGTTTCGCATTCTGAGACTTAATATGTTTCGAATGGGCCAGGTACGATGGTGAATTTAAAGTCATCTGTCAGCTCAGAACAAATTAAAACAAAAACGACCATGAACGACTTGAAGCTTAAAACTTTTTAAACTTGCAGAAAACTATCATAGGATCTACCATTCAAATAAGTACAAAAGACCCCAAGTTCAAATGTAGTGGGTGCGAATTTAAAAGAACTTGTTAAAGTAATTTGTCAAAAATTAAATGAACACGAAGACCATCAAAGAGACTGTAGTAAAATGTTGAATTACTATAAGAGCGAATAACACACACATTAGGCTAACAATAACTAAAAAACCTTATTTTATATTCGGATCTTTTAAATTTGTGTTTAATATTGCTTTAGTTTATTTTAAGCACATTCAAATGCCCACCAAAATGAATACCGTTCTAATCTCAATATTTGTTGTAGAAATACCAGTTTTGTTTTAATAAACATGTTGTTATATTTAAAAAAAATTAAGAAACATAAATATTTTATTCTAATTTAAAAATTAGTTGAGGCTTTGTTTTTAGTAGCAGCCGGTTAAACGATATCATACGCATATGAATAGTATCGTGGATATTATTATAATCTTTTTATACATTTCTTTTATTTTTGTCAAAACGTTATTGCCAATTTAACAGAATTTCGCGCAAAAGACGGGTTATTTGCCGAAAGCTTTATATGGGATAGTGCAAACTACACTTAACCCTTGACGTGGTGGAAAGGGTTATGCACGAATCAACCCTTGTCAGAAGTTGCTGTAAAACATTTTTCGATTCCGGCCACTAGTGCCACGGAAAGAATTTGGTCTACGTTTGGAAATTCACGAAATCGGATCAAGAATGGCAACGTCAAGAAACTAGTTTCTAAAAGACACACTATGCACTTGAACAATACTGCCAGTTTTAAAGCAAAACGCTATCATTATCTTCTTCTGATAAATCAATTTCATCGCTTAGTGACGATAGTCAAAGTTCAAATATCTTTTAACTTTTATTGTGATGTTAATTTGTGATAAAATATTGTATTATTGGACAAATAAACTTAATTAGCTTTTAGTTTTAATATTAGCATGTTTTTTTTACAAAATTTTCATCTTGTACACTATATTATCAATTAAACTTTTTATTCTTCCTATTAATTCTTCTAAATTCCCGTTTTTTCCCCTTATTTTCCCCTAAATTCCCGTATTTTCCCGGGAAAATTCCCTTGTTTAAAATTCCCAGGAAAATGCCCAAACTCATAATAGCTAAATTTGTCATACGTTGAAGGATAAAACACTGAGCGTGGCTCCAAAAGCGAAGGGTTTTGAGCGATTTGAAAAAGAATCTTCGTACCGTAATATGAATTTTGGAAACGTTAACTTGTAGGTTCTTAATGACTTGCGCCACCATTTTCTCAACAAACGAATTGGGCCCATTCCCTTGCGCATTTTCTTTACAAATAAAGATACATTCATTCATTGTCAGTTTTGGGAAAATACGAAATAATTCTCAATAAGTGCTGAAGTTTAAATTATAATAATAGGAAAATTTGCAAAAAAAGTTTGATTAAAACAAGGTAAGAATGTTTTTAATGGAATTACTAATATTTGGAGTTTGTGTGTCATTAAGTTTAAAATTTTTTTATTTTAATAAAATCGTTGCTCTTTGTTTAATGTAAGCACTCGAAAAATAGGAGTTCGGTTGGATACAATTTAAAAAATATAGAATATTAGATATTGCTTATGTAAAGTACAAAAATGTGCCTTAAATTAAATTACAAGCCACGCCTTGTCTTTTAGCTTTCGCTAACTCTTGTTTTTTCTTTGCTTCTTCGATTTTTTCCAAATCTTTTTGCTTAATCTCTTGCCGTGCCTTCTCTTCTGCTTGTTCATCGTATTTAACAGCTATATTTAAAAAACAAAGCAAAATAAATTAAACTGTTAAAAATGGATAAATCATATATAATTTAATCTAGAGATTTGTGGGACATAAGCAATTGTTTCTATAATCAAAATTTGATAACAAAAAAGATTAACAGTATTAAAGCAAAAGTTTTTAAAACAACTTGGTGGATTAAAATATTTTTGCCATTTTTGCCATAACTGTGAGAGTGATCAAGTTATAAAGTGAAAAAATGACATTTTTTTTATTAAATACAAATGTTAGATATATTTACATAAGAGAATATACAGACTGACCCCCTTTTTCTATCAAATATCAGGCAGAAATAATACTAACTTATGGCTTATAAAGGCAACGCACCCATAAAAATCATTAAAACGAACCGAAGGGAAGCAAATAGAATGTCAAAAAAAAACATGAATATATCTTATAAACAAAATCGCTTTTAAAAACTATAAACTAACTTCGTCCTTAATTATTTTACAACTTTATACGCGGAATTATTATTCATACAATTTGCGGGTTGCACCATTGAAAATGTTGTTTATTTAAAAGTTG
This sequence comes from Gordius sp. MW1, assembly GCA_964036665.1. NCBI lineage: Eukaryota > Metazoa > Nematomorpha > Gordioida > Gordea > Gordiidae > Gordius > Gordius sp. MW1. Next base: position 19,682,301 of record OZ038533.1, read on the forward strand.
AAACAAAGAAAGAATAACACAAAATAAGACAAGAACTTTATATCGCTAGTTAGTATAGTTTGAGTTAAAGACCGATCACGCTAAATATTATTTTAAGGTTAAAATTGCACAGAAGGAGACGATTTACTATTAATTTTCCTCAATGTTAATATTCATGCCTCATAATTTCTTTCCGCTATTTAGAAAAGTTAAGATTTAGACTTAATATTAATTCCTTCATTAAAGTTGTTCATAAATCTATTTGGCGACCTTTTATATTAATATACCCAAATAGAAAGAAAAGTATGTAACCGTATAAAATAGTAATCATTTACTATTTTGTATCCTTGATTCATAAGCTTTAAAAATATCAAATTTTAAATGCAAAAATAATATTACTATTTCACTATATTTGGTAAAGGTATAGGTAACTCGTTTAATAATGATTAGAGAATTAGTTCACTCCACTTTCAAACATTCAAATTAAATAAAGTAGATTTGAACTATTTAATTTTTTAGAAATAAGATAGATTCACAAATTATTTGGTGTTGTTAATTTGTTTGATGGATAGATTTGATATTTAACTAACATAAAAAAATTTTAAATAAAAAAATAGGCTTGACTCTTCGATAAAAATAGAAAGCACGATTTTAATTTCAAAAGTAGCATCAATTTAACTTTTCTCTCTTCCCCCCCCCCCCCCCCTGTGCATATAAACGAAAACCAATCATCCTAGCGCTAAAGCGACAATGTTAAAAATGTGTTCTTTTCCCTATCTCCTATAATAGGGGAGACCGGGGCTATCTCGACCATAAATTTCAAAGAGGCCTGGACAAAAATTGTCAACCGATTTTCATAAACTTTTTTTAGAAAAATGTTCTTGTCCACAGTGTTTATCAAAGGAAAAAATATTATAGCAACACAGTTGATAGATTTTTCGTAATAAGGGTTCAAAAAAAAGACAACTCGTATAAATTTTAAAAATGACCGGGGTTAAGGCGTCCTTCAAAAGGGGCTATCGCGTCCTCTCTTATATTAAGTCCTAAAACTATAAAATATTTATTTGCATGTGCTTAAATTGCCAAAATATTAAATGTATATAGTCTTTAGCAACTTATAAAATTTAGTGTTTTATCTATGATTTATATGTTTAAATTATGATATAGACTAAGTGCATGGCATAAATTGCAAAAACATAAGTTTATACAGGCTTTATAAAGTTTCAAATGATAACTTTATTATTGGATATTTGTGTTTTTTATGTTAAAATTAATGACTTAAGTGAATTTGCTTAAATTGTAAAAATACTAAAAAGTTTATAACCTATTAATATAAAGCTTTATAAAATGATTTAAGAAGCCTTTCCTAAGATTTTTGTTTTAGAATCAATTATTTAAATGCTTTATTGATACCAAAATGTCATATAAAGTTGATAATTATCAAAAATGGAATTAAGATATACAATTATTGCAAACAAAAATATCATGATTGCAACATGAGCCATGAATTTTCTGGTATTCTTTTCTTGGCATATGGCCACCTTTTGCCATTTTTTATTTGGCTATTATGTGAATATTGTTGATATTTGCTGTCTAATGGAAGTCTTTCTAGCCAAAAGAGGATGGGATAAAGTAATTCTCTTGATTATTGAAAGTTTGATATACATTGAGATTAAATGATTCACTTGCATTGGAGGAATATAGGGTTTACACTTTCTTCATAATAAATTTGTAGGTTAAATGGCCAAATACCACATGATGTTAATCTTTTAAAGATAAACATATTACTAGTGGTAATTACCTGTTTCATCCATGTTATATATATCACAGGGTAAATATTTATTGATGGTTAATAGAGCTGAATAATTTTTAAAAAAGGCATCAACACTTAGCATATTGAAGCTTGTGGCCCTTGAAATGCTAGGCTTGTTTTTCGGTGGTAATTACGCACCATAATCAATAATGAATGAGTGAAAGGGAAACGATAGCCCCGGCCGCAATAGCCCCAGCATGATGATTGCATTTTAGGTTGTTTTTATAGATGATTAAACTCGTCAAATTAATAAATTTACACATAAATATAGTAAAAGAGTCAATACTTATTACTTTAGTATATGTTTAAAGTTGGCGGAACAATTAATTTGAATAATTGACAAAATTCGAAAATTTAAAAAGGGACGTTTTAGCCCCGAAAAATCTTATTTTCTGCATATTTTTTTGTAACAAAAGTTAACCTAAATATTTTTTGTGCCCAATATGTGCCCTAATAGAGTACATTTAAGATTAAAATTTGAGGTCAAAATAAGCATAAACGACAAAATTAATTGAGAGGACGTGTATAGCTCCGGTAAAGGATTAGCCAAAGTTTCCCCTACGCCTCTTTCTAGACCAGCAAGAGTTTTTGGATGTGATTGTTATAAGCAGTAAAGACCACATAACATTGCTATTGTGCGAAGAGTTTTATGTTCTATAGAGATTTTACGATTCAGCACATAATAATAAAATTAGCGCTAAAGTGATAAAAAAAAGTCTAGTTCACTTTTTGCAGCCAAAGATTTCCAAAACTGTAAAAAAGGAATGATTGATACATATTTAACGTTAAGAAAAATAGAATTTCCAAGAGGTTACCAATGTTAAATTAAACAATATTGGTTATTGTTGATAAAGAAAATATACTACTTTCAAATCATTCAAACAGACCCTGGTTTGTAATGAGATCAATGAATATATAATTCACAACCCATACTTATCGAACGAAATACTAAATAAAAGTCAATAAGTTTTGGGTAGTTTGGTTGAAATCAATAATACATACGACTCTCGCTCGAGGGCCATTTAATTATGTAAGTAAGGAGTGTGTTAGTTAGTAAGGGCGGGGTTATCTATAAAAAATTTTTTAATTCAACAATTTGTAAGAGCGTGCTCTATATATCAGGTTTATTAACATAAGGAAATAAATTGTTTTTCGATTAGTAATGTATTATTAATCTTTCTAAAAACTTTATACGCGATACCATAATCTGATTAAATCGTAGTTTAGAGACCAAAATTGAGGCAAACCCCTGGCCCGTTTGAATTAATTTTATTTGAAATGAGAACGATAATCCTTAGATTGTCAAGAGTCATACAACAATTAAATATGACGAGTCTATATAAATGTTAAATTAAACGTTCGATAAAAAGCGACGATCATGAAATCCTACGGCCATAAGATCTACATACCACTAAATTCAAAATAAGTTTTTTTTAAATTATAACAGACTAAAAAATAGGAAATCAAAGATACAAATATTTTAGTAGTCCACAGAGGATTGAAAAATCAATTTAATTTTGAATTATAAAATAAAGTTGCAACTTAAATAAAGACTAAAAAGATTTCAGTAAATTTAATTAGGCATCGTAAGATTTAGGTCTTCTAATTTGTCTTCATTTCTATTCAATTCGTGTACATTCTTATTTATTCAAATATTATCAAATAAATAGGAATTTTAACAGAAGTTAAGCATATTACATAAAATAATCAAAACATCACTCTGTTCCATATATCTCAGCCATATCATGAAGTGCTTATGCAAGTTTGGGTCATTAAAATAATAACTATTTTTCGCGTTTATTAGTTAATAAAATTCCATAAACAAAAAAAATATCTTGTCGACCAAACAAAATCAACCAACACTAAAGTCAATATACATACATTTGGGGTGAATTAAAATCGTAAAGTTAGGTAATCTTTTGATAAAATAAATAACCAACATTTTCATTTTATACCACCGTTAATTGAGTCTAAACGTTATAGAAGCACAATTAAATTTGAAAATTTTTCTGCATTAACCCGATCACGTCCAATTATAAAACAAAATTGCCCGCCCGGCCTTGCCCAAGCCCCGGAATGATGAATTCCAAATTTTTAACCATCATTTCTTCATTTTTCGTGATATTTTTCAAATTTAATTTCTAGTTTTTGGGGGGAATAAGAGCTAATCAACTCGTCGAAAACCATCTTGCCGAAGTCACCCTGGGACATTAAAAACCATCTTCCCATTATCATAAAGAAAGCCCTAAATTCTGTACCTTTTACAATATAATTATCAATTTTATTATAATAAATACCTAAATTATAACTTCTTTAATCCGATATTGAATGATTATTAATATGCTTTTTTGTTGAGGGACATTTTTTAACCTTGGGAAATTCAATTCGGCAACATGGTTTTCGGTCAGTTTTAACTTTTAAGGACTACCAAATAAAACAATTAAACACAACAGTGACAAAATAATAAACTACATATATAGCAATCTCATTAAAAGTCTAAATTGCCCGAATCTTGATATGGTGCCCGACCGAGCCCCCCTTACCAGGCCTGGCCCGGGTTTGAGCAACGCCGGACCTGAGGTTTGTGGTCTCTGTAAATAAACCACGCTACGATCATTAAAATGCTCAAAACCTACCATTTTGAGTGAGTTGATCAACTAGAAAGTCCACTGAGTCCGCGATGACATTCCCGGCCGGGCTGAGGATACAAGCGACAATTTTGAAGCTAGGCGCCAGGTCGAAGTCTACGACAAAAGGTAACACGACCGTTTGAGTATCATTGCCATCAACTGTTTTGACGTGGACCGTCCGTCCCCGACTAACAAAAATCAGGGTTAGAGTTGTAATGGGAATCGAAGCGGTAGCTTTAACGGTATGCTCAGAGCCGAGCTAATTCAAAAAATATATTAAAAATTAATATTGAAAATTATTATGTCAATCGTCACACCAAAATAAGTGGAGTCAATTTACTTTATAGAGATTTAATATAACTAATAAGATACTTCGCAACTTAATGAACATTTATCCAAGAATTGACTCTTAACCAGTCTATTGCATTACTAGTCTACGATGAAAACAAAATATTTTAATCTTTAAATCAGCTAAAGCAAGAGTAAATATGGTTTTCAAAATGCCATTCCGCTTATACATTTATATGAGAACTCTATGAAAATAATAATTTTTGAAGTGGATGACTTTCCTATTAATCGCCATCGTCGTTATAATTTTTAATCGTTATCGATTTAAAACCCACTATTTTATGTGTTTGTAGGTAGAGTAGTGTTGTAAAAACGGCTAAATTTATGTTCTAAGACTAAAGGTCATCTCTGGTCTGTTTTTTAAATTTCGACTAAGCCTAGAGGTCGACTAGCAAAAATAGACCAAAAACCTTTGCTTCGTTCATATTTCCGATAACTTCAAAAATAAGACAGGTTTCCTATTGGGGAGAAAGGGGGTAGAGGGGTGGAATAGCAATATAAAAATATAGAATCGCTTATAATTTTGCAATTTAATGAACGAATTTAAAATCTTAACATAAATTCTCAAGCATTTACTTTAAGAACTTTAGACTCTTGAGTACTATCGCTAAGTTATAGGTAAACTTCGGAAGGTTCTTCGAATTTATTTGCAGACCGCGAGTACGTTCTAGGTTGATTCGGGTATTAGACCTGTATAAAAAACAAATACACCATAGAAAACAATAAATTAAAATTAAATTTTTATCTAGGAAATAGTTTCAAAATTTTAATTTAATTTCTCCTTTTAAGTCCGACCCAGACTTTTTAGTTAAAAGGAAAACAAATTAAAAAAATGAAATTTTGCTCATAGATCCGACCCGCGACCAGGAAAATAATCAAATTTTCACTAAAATTAAATATAAAATTTAAAAAAATAACACCCTCACCTTTATAAGCGATTACCTTGAAAAAAGGTAAATTTTTGCTTGGCCCATAACACAAACTTAAACCACAGGGCGAGCTTATAATCAAATATACCTGGACTGATTTCTAAATTTGCCACCTTAATTAGTATTTGAATGCCATTTTTAAAAAAAAAATCACAATCACATATCGCAAAACTCGGTTATTTTTCCCAATTATATAAACTTTTAAATAAGATTTATACCAAATATTGCAAAAATTGTCAATTTTATGCCTAGGGGTAACATAGACTGCCTATCAACTTCAAATGTGTGTACCACTTTTCCGCCATTTTGAAATGCGCAAAAATAAGTGAAGAAGGACATATAGATTATAGTAATTTTGGCTAATTAAAGTGTTTTTAAAACGTAACGAAAAAATACTAAACTCGGGGTAACACAAAAAACATCATTTTAAAATATATATCATTTAAGAAACTCATAAAAATAAAAATACTCTGATGAAGTGATGTTAAATCAAATTAATGCCATCTGCATTTTACTAAATAATCATTTATTAACATTCTCCTTTATTTATTAACTAATGATCAAGGTAAATTCACTTTTTCTAAACAATGGGGAACACTGCAGTTAAATTCAAAATGGTGGATTTATGAAATATATGACACGAGCAGTCTATCTAGTCTATGGATAAAACAGTGTAAATTTCATGGTGGTAAACCAACATCGAAACTATGTCTATAGACGTTAGAATCAGTATCGTTGAAGGAGAGGTAGACTTTAGAGCTTTGGGAATCTAAGGTGACTTCAATTTTTTTGCCGATTTCGTTGACAAAAGTGTCATTCGTTAGGTAGTGTGGTTTAGAGTAGGCAAAAATCTTTTTCAATTCGATCTTTCGGTAAGCTAGCACGTCCTGCGGACTTAAAGGTTTGCCGTACACTTGCGTGGCTTCGATCTGATGCAATAGTTAATTTCAAAATTTCAAAGGATTTTATAAGTCTTTTTAAAAAAATTAATTTTATGTAAATAAAAAGTTCATTTGTACGAAAACACGGTTACAAATATATAAGCTAGAGAGAACTGCATAGTCACTTTATTTAAACCCGAACCCGACCCGAAAGCATTTTAAAATTTTCGGGGTTGGGTCGGGTTTAGAGTGACACGTGCAGGTCTATACCTAGAAGCATAAAACCAAAAAAAAAGAATATTAGTTAATACAAAGAACTACATTGAAGATTAACAAATCCATAGGTAAATCTTATATCCAAGGATTTATTGGCCATATAATAACTAATCTAATTGCTTATGCTGTAATAAGACAATTATTACACAATAATAGAATTAGAGGCGGGGGAGGGGGGGGGGTAATAATAATTTAGGAGGAGGGGCAAAATGATCACTTTTTTAAATTTTAGCCCCATATTTTTAATAAATTTCAAAAAAAATTGGTTTTATAGGGGGGTTGGGTAATATTTTTTGCGAAATTTATGTGAAATATCTAGCGAACAGCTGTTTTTCGCAACTTAGGGTGCCATGGGGGTAGCCAAGGGGGGGGGGTCAGGGAAGGGGGACTGCCACCCTCTAAATCCAAAAAAAAATGTCGAAATTTATTAAAATTATGAGACTAAAATTTGGAAAATTTTGCCCCTCCCCCTAAATCATTATTACACCCCCCTCTAATCCCAATGCTAGCTACGTCCATGGCCACTAGTCAATAGGAAACCAAGATGATGTTTAAATGATAAAAATATAGAAATACTATTATATAAATACTATCTATTAGTACTTAAATACACTTTTAATATTAGTGAGTCTTATATTGAACCATTCTAACATAGATAAATCACCTGTAAAGATTCCTTAAAACTTTTCACTCTTTGACACTAAAGGGATAAAAGTCTGAGAAAACTTACGGAAATTTATTTATAAAGTGTGTAAGAAATAGTGCATATATTAGCCTTTTTTATAATGCACTTAATCGAACAACTTCAAAATAATATATATTATCAACCAACCTAAATCATTCGTAATTGATGCTCCAAAATTAAGTCTTCTTTGGAAAAATTCCAGATTAAATATAATAAGAACCTCTCTTAATTACTTTAATTTTTTACGAGCAATTATAAATGTTAAACCCGTAATTTCATAACGATTTAAAAATGGTAACGGCCCTTAAAATATTTAACCTTGAGTGCGTATGACAAGCCCGGTTTGTAATAGGGGGGACCTTGGAGGGTCAATTGCAAGGGGAAGGAGTAAACTTGTATCGTTTGAGTGGTCGTAGTTGATTTCAGAGTTAAGACATCTATGAAAGTTACCGTAAGGCTATAGGCATGCCCGTATATGAATGTGTCCACCCTAATTAAAAAAAGAAATAAAATATGCAATTCCTGGACGAACTTTTGGTTTTCCGTTTGTCCCATCCTGTTGAACTCCTAACTTTTATAAATCTCATTGCCGTGGAAACTTATACGGGGATTTTTCGTGGCAGTGGAAACTTATGCTTCTGTAATTAAGACTTCTTTTTTTTCGCTTCGCATCTAGACTAGCTATTGACCACTCCTTCTTCTTCTTCTTTATCAGTTATTGGGTCCCAGATTCGTGGGGTTTGTTTTAATAAGCTTCTTCCATCTTGACCGGGTGAGTGCCATGTCTTGACTAATCTCTTTAGTTTTCATAACTTTATCGACTTGCCCTTTCTACGTGACACGGGGTCGTCCTCTTTCTCTCTTCCTCGGTACCTCCATGTCCAGTATTTTTCGATTTACGTCATCCGTGTCCCTTCTTAGTATATGCCCATACCACCTTAGCCGATTTTTGTTAATCATGTCCGCCATAGGTTGAATACCCATTTTTGTCATGAGAAAGTCATTCGTCATATGGTCGAGCTTAGTATACCCCAAGCTCCACCGTATCATTCTCATCTCTGTGGCGTGTAATAGCTTGCCTTCCGTGGTGTTTAGTGCCCATGTTTCACTTCCATATAGTAACACCGGTCTTACGATGGATTTGTAAGCTTTGCTCTTCAACCATATTGGCATTTTCTTGTCGCACATTACATCGGATATACTTCGCCATTTAAGCCATCCTTTTTGGATCCGGGCATTGACTTCTTTTGTGCAACCTCCCTTTTGATGTAGCATCGAGCCGAGGTATGTAAACCTGTCTACTTTGGGGTACTTTAGATGGTCATCCAGCGATGGGGTGCTTGTACCATTCATTTCCATGTATACCGTTTTTCGATCGTTGACCTTTAAACCATATCCAGCTAAACGCTTCGACCACTTTTGGGCTTCTTCGAATACTTTGTGCCTTGTTTCCTCGCATAGTATTATATCATCGGCATATAGCATACACCATGGCGATGGCTTTTGAATGTCCCTCGTTATCGTGTCTATAATTATATAAATAAAAAGGGACTTAAAGCAGATCCTTGATGTAATCCAATTTTAGCCCGAAAAGATTTAGAGTCTCCAACTGTCGTCGTAACGCAAGAGTTTGAGGCTTCATAAATATTTTTCATAAGCCGTATATATGCGTCAGGAATATTTTGATTTCTCAGGCACCACCATATTAAATCGCGAGGGACCGTGTCATAAGCTTTCTCCAAGTCGATAAAGACCATATGTAGGTCTTTCCTCTTTTCACCATACTTATCCATTATTTGTCTTAGTGCGAAGATTGGGTCGATTGTGGATTTGCCGGCCACAAATCCGAATTGATTCGCCGATATTTCCACCTCGTTTTTCAGCCTTGTTACTAAGATCCTTTCCATAAGCTTCAAGGAGTGGCAAGTTAGCTTGATACCTCTGTAATTGCCACAGTCTTGAGGGTCTCCTTTGCCTTTAAATAAGGGTAAAATCGTGCTTGCTCTCCATTGATTAGGAATTCGCTCTTCTACCAATATCTTGTTAAGATGGTTCGTCAGTGGTGACTCCTTCTTCACGACATCCGAGCAATGCTTCTATAGGGATTCCATTTGGGCCATTTGCTTTTCCTTTTTGCCTCTTGTTCATTTGTGTCCTAACTTCATCCTGCTGAAAGAGTTCGACCATACTTATATTTGGCTCAATTTTGGGAAGAGAATCCTTGTCATTTGCAATATTCATAAGTTTCTTAAAATATCCTTTCCACCTTTCCATCACTTCTTTTGGTTTGTAGAAAATTGCACACCCGAGACCCGACCCTTCCTCCAGACCCTGCACAGCTAGCACGTTGGTTCCAAAAGGATTGAGCAAAGGCCAAAGGCAATGTAATTTTGTTCACCAACCCTGGAAGAGGACTTGCTAAGCACAGCAAAAGGGTAAAAGAATGCGCGGTGGTGAAGTGGACATCCAATGTACTCTGTTACCCCAGACATATAGGGAGGACTTTTAATGCGGGGAGGTTCAGATAAACTGGATAAATTTTAAAATAATAGCGGAAAAAATAAAATTATGATCCTATAGACCAATAATAGGTGTATAATATTCTATAAACATTATTATAAATATAAATTTTCAATGGCGCGGGAATATGGACTCTTAAAAAAGCCGTTTTTTGCACTTTTAGCCTCAATCACAAAATCCGGACAACTAGAAGAAAAACTAAAAGCATATTAAGGTTCAGCGCCAAATTCTCAATCATAATTAGTTGTCAGATCGCGGGATACAATCACAAAGTCATTATTTGTAGATCCGTGTAATTATGCATTTATCACCTAAATAAATTACAATGGGTGTCAAGATGTTCTGACACAATGAAAACGGCGTAATTGACATTTATGGAAAGTAGAAGGCTTACCTTAGATGTTCAAGGATGTGTATACATCGTGTCTCTTCTCGTTATACTTCCTTTCTTATTGTATTTTACAATTTCCAAGCATAATCATCTTCACCCTCTTTAAACCCCATAGGCGTAGCCGGGGGGGGGCAGGGTAAATGGCGAATAGACAATTTTTTCAATGCAAAAAGCCTTAAAAATTAAAAAAATTATGTTTTGCTCCCCCCCCCCCCCTAATTGAACTTTTGAACGTTTCGCCCCCTCCCCCTAATCCAAAACCTGGCCAGGCCCATGTTAAACCTTCTAATAACAATTATAATCAACTAAAAACAAATTACTAAAGCTTTATCTTTTTATTATCATCAAAACAAATGATAGAATTTGATCATTTAGAATACATAATATCATTAAAATAATTAGGAAAATCAGTGCATGTGACAAAAGGTTTATGTAAGGGGTCGATTGCAGATGTTATATCCTATAGAAAAGCAATACATAAGTCAATAAGTTTCTGGAATAGGTCGATTACAAATGTTAGATATTCTGGGTCCACCAGCTCTGTAAGGCCATTGACAATTGCATTGCTGATAATGGTATTGATTATCCAAATTAGGCATACTTTTAGTCGAGAATTCGTTTGTTCGAGCGAGCGGAATATTTATTTTGCAACATATTACTGTAACCTTCTCCCGCTTCAATTTTATTATTGCGTGTTTAAACCTAGGTCAGGTTTTCCCGACGTTCAACCTGAGGTCGGCTTTAGGTTCAGGTTTTCAAAAACCTGATAAGGTTTTTTGAACACCCGAACCTTAACCTGAGGTTGATCCCGAAAATCAACCTGAAAAACCTTCAGGTCAATTTTATCCCCAACCTGAAACCCCAGCTTGACCTCAGGTTAACCTGAAAAAATCTCTTTTTTTATGCGATAAATTTGAGAATAAATTTTATATCTTACTTAAACTATTTTCCTTTTTCAAGATGCATTAAACTTTTTAAGTATTTACAATTATAAATGAATAAAAAAAATTTTTTGTTATCATTTAAAAAAAAATTAAGATTTTTTTTAATATACAAATGATTTAAACATTTAACATGATATATGTGAAAGGTGTCATCTATGTATTAATAAATTTTCATAAAGCGCTGGGATGCATTGCATTGCATGCATATACTATGCTATGCGGGATAGCAGTGTTAGTCTTAGTAGTATATGTTGTGTGTGTGTTTGTGATAAAATTATGGGGCTGTGTGGGGTGTGTGTTATATGCGTATCCTGCAAACCTTACACACTAAATATTCATAAATCAACAAAAAAGTAAGTTTTAATGTAGATTTAAAATGTTATACTTATTTTATTAACGCTTTTAAAATTTAAACCCGACCCCACCCGAAAACGTTTTTAAAATTTCAACCCGACCCGACCCGAAAGCGTTTTTAAAATTTTAAACCGACCCGACCCGAAAGCGTTTTTAAAATTTCAACCCGACCCGAAAACGGTTTTAAAATTTCAACCCGACCCGACCCAAAAGCGTTTTTAAAATTTCAACCCGACCCGACCCGACCCGAAAGCGTTTTTATTTCAACCCGACCCGACCCGAAAGCGTTTTTAAAATTTCAACCCGACCCGACCCGAAAGCGTTTGTAAAATTTCAACCCGACCCGACCCGAAAGCGTTTTTAAAATTTCAACCCGACCCGACCTGAAAGCGTTTTTAAAATTTCAACCCGACCCGACCCGAAAGCGTTTTTAAAATTTTAACCCGACCCGACCCGAAAGCGTTTGTAAAATTTCAACCCAACCCGACCTGAAAGCGTTTTTAAAATTTTAACCCGACCCGACCAGAAAGCGTTTTTAAAATTTCAACCCGAACCCGACCTGAAAGCATTTTTAAAATTTCAACCCGACCCGACTCGAAAGCATTTTTAAAATTTCAACCCGAACCCGCTCCGAAAGCGTTTGTAAAATTTCAACCCGACACGACCCGAAAGCGTTTTTAAAATTTCAACCCGACCCGAAAGCGTTTTTAAAATTTCAACCCGACCCGAAAGCGTTTTTAAAATTTCAACCCGACCCGAAAGCCTTTTTGAAATTTCAACCCGACCCGACCCGAAAGCGTTTTTAAAATTTCAACCCGACCCCACCCAAAAGCGTTTTAAAATTTCAACCCGACCCCACCCGAAAGCGTTTTTAAAATTTCAACCCGACCCGGCCCGAAAGCCTTTTTAAAATTTCAACCCGACCCGAGCCTTTTTAAAATTTCAACCCGACCCGACCCGAAAGCGTTTTAAAATTTAAACCCGACCCGACCCGAAAGCGTTAATAAAATAAGTATAAAATTTTAGATCTACATAATAATAATAAAACTTACTTTTTTGTTGATTTATGAATATTTAGTGTGTAAGGTTTGCAGGATACGCATATAACACACACCCCACACAGCCCCATAATTTTATCACACACACACACACAACATATACTACTAAGACTAACACTGCTATCCCGCATAGCATAGTATATGCATGCAATGCAAATGCATCCCAACGCTTTATGAAAATTTATTAATACATAGATGGCATCTTTCACATATATCATGTTAAATGTTTAAATCATTTGTATATTAAAAAAAATCTTAATTTTTTTTTAAATAATAACAAAAAAATTTTTTTATTTATTTATAATTGTAAATACTTAAAAAGTTTAATGCATCTTGAAAAAGGAAAATAATTAAAGTAAGATATAAAATTTATTCTCAAATTTATCGCTTAAAAAAAGAGATTTTTTCAGGTTAACTTGAGGTGAACCTGGGTTTCAGGTTGGGGATAAAATTGACCTGAAGGTTTTTCAGATTGATTTTAGGGATCAACCTCAGGTTAAGGTTCGGGTGTTTAAAAAACCTTATCAGTTTTTTGAAAAGCTGAAGTGAACCTAAACCTTCAGGATGGTTTTGATCATCACTATGGCCCACCCTTTTGCGAGGTTTAGGAATGGGATCACTTATTGCCGTTTTAATGTTATTTTCCTCGGTGACCATAACGCTAAAGTAATTTAAAACATTAAACGCTCTAATTATATATTTTGCACCTATTATAAATATGTTTGCAATTTAATAACAATTACCAATTTGCCTTTAAAATTATTTCTCTAAAACATTGTTTTGCACAAATAATTCCCTGGCCAAACCAACAATCTTAAGCAGGCTTCGCTTATCCATACGCGCAAATCTAACGCATTTCAAAATTTGATTGGTGTAAATTGATCTTTCGGGTTTATATTTAAGCCAATTGAGAGCTGCTTTAAATACCTCCATTTCGTTATCAGCAATCAAGTCATCGTTGGATAAGATTGCACATACCGTTTCAATGTCAAGATCCATAAAACCGTTAGAATTTACAGCACAATTTATTGCTGGAGGATTGATAATTTTGGGACTGTAACGCATTTGCTGATATCCTAAAGGCTGTGGAGCAAGTAGGCATCTAAGAACAGGAGAAGCAGTAATGTGTGGTATTGAGAAGGATTGATTCATCATGGGGAATGTAGCCGGCATCGTACTTGCGGAGTTTAGCATATAATTTTGGGTAATTTGAGGCGGCGGAGCAAAAGGATATGAATTAGTTAATAAAGGGTTAAAATTTGAAGCTTCTTGCTCTATTGATATCACGGGAATATTGTTGGCATTGTCAAACGGGAATGGCTTGAAGTTTTGTATGTTTGGCATCATGTTATATCCAAGATTATTACTTGACCCACTGTTGCCTATATTTAAAGTCGGCACAGAGGTTATAACATTTGTGTTTTGCTGCCTATTAGGGGCATTAAAATATTGTCCCATATCACCTACAACGTCTGGTAAACGTTGTCCCGTTGTTTGCTTAATACTATTAATCGCATTTAAATTTTCCGCAGTCGTTTTGACGGCGTTATAAGGTTCCTTAAAATAAGAACTTTCCAACGATCCTACTAATTGTGTCATTTTTGATATAACGGCGGCATGATATATGGCGCTAGCGTCTCGAGGCTCAGCGTCATGTACGTTGGTATACATGAATTTTAAAAGTTTATAAAAAGTAGTCGCCGAAATATCGTAAGATTTTGGTAAAATAATTTCTGTAGCATAGGGCGATTTGGCGAATAAATCAGCAATATAATAGCTATGACAGGACAAAATCATCTTGTGAGCTCTATATGACATGTTACCTATAAAATAAGGAATCGAAGTTTAGTAAAAATAATTTAGCAACATGTGCTTTACGATTTAAGTTTTTTTTAGTCAACCACAATTACGATCTAATGACTTAAAAGTTTTGATCTAATATATTAATATTAATGAATGTTTTAATATTAGAGGTTAGAAAATTTTATTCTAAACTACGACCCAAAATTTATTACTAAAATATGCTAGGTATCTAAATAATCGTTTTAGTTCCTTGTCGGAAAAAAGGGCAAAAAGTGAGGGGAATTAACGAATGACCATGATGGAATTTGATTAAATTTAAAAATAAGAGTTTTTGCGACTTTAGTCAAGGTTTTTAACGTAACTTACCGTAGAGGGTGTTGGTGATATGGCTGAGCTCGTACCATCGTTAGAGTTCGAAATCTTAATAGAGGGAGACGTTGTCGATGTGACAGCACTGGCGCTAGGCAACTCCACGTTGGGAACGTTTTTTCTCGAGACCGCAACACTTTCAGCTGTTTTGGATGCATCGCCGCACTCCGCCGACTGCGAGATGATGGGTTGAGAAGGAGGGGGTTGTGAAACGAAATTCAATACGTTTTGGGTGGCTGATGGAGGGGAACTTTTAACACCGCGGCTACTCGCCGGTTTGTTAGTCTCCTCGCCGCCTAGTAAAGATAAAAGGCAAGCGTCGATATTGAGCGTTAGCCTCAAGCACAGCCTGTCAAAAAATCTTTTCGAAATACTCGATATAGCTAGATACCGTTAAGATTGTTGGTTAATGTTATAAAAACGGCTGCGTAGGTTTTTTGGTCTGTTTTTCTTAATCGACCTCTAGGCTTAGTCGTATTTTAAAAAACGGACCGTCGACATTTGGTCTTAGTTAATCAAAGATTGGCCAAACAAAACCCAGACGTTTTTATAACACTACTATTTATACTTCTAAATATTTACATTGATTCGCGGGTTCAACAAGAAAAATTAACAGGCAAACTGTTGGTTTAAGTTTGAAAAACGCCAAAATCGCTGTTTTAGCAACTTTTCAGCGATTATTTCAAAAACTTGACGTATAGGGGGATAAACTAAAAATATATTAGTGTTCACCGTAAAAAAACTCTATCCAGAATCTGCAAACAGTTTGCCGGTCAAGTCGATTGTTTCCTTAATGGGCTAGCTATTGATCAAGTTCTCATTCTTTAATTTAGAGTAGCTGAAAATTAATTACCTTTAGTTGTCGGATGTAAAATTATGGGGGTTGTATCGCCGGCCCGATTCCTGACACCATGTGATTCCTCGCGGGTGTAGAAACTACTTCGAGCTGCACAGAAGTGCTCTGCTGCGTTGTTTTTATAGGATGGCTGAGCGTAGTTGAAACGGTAGATGCTGTGGTTTGATGTATGAAAGCGGAAAGGCCCCACGAATTGGATAGGAGTTGCGCCGAGTTTAAGCCGCCGGACGAGGCCTATTAATATGGGGTTATAAAGATACGGTAAATTTGAACTATGTGTAACGCCAATATTCTTAAACAACGGACTGAACGTTTGTAATTACGTGTGACCACATATAAGGCCTACCTGAGATTACCCAGCCCAATTTTTTTTTAATTATTTACTTATATTATCTCAAAAAAAATAAAATTTGATATTATTCATTCAGACTAGGTCTGAGTTATGTATGAATGATTTATAATTGAGCACATTATCTTACATGCGTAGTGTGAGGGGGGCCTTGATGAGCGGCGCTATTCGTAAACTTCAACGTAGCAGGTAGATTGTGAGCGATAGCGGCGCTTGACGAAATTTCTGGTAAATATAAACAACGCATTTTATAAACAAAATTGACTAAAAATTGGAATGGCGTTCTAAAAATAAAATCAATCGCTAATTATCAAACGATGAGAAGTAATATATATATATTCGGGTGCCATCCAAAGGCGTCATAGTAAATCGTGATCTAAAAGTGAAAAAAAGTTAAGAGTCGCATCATTTTAAGACCATCTTATTAAATCGTATAAATGATTACTTCAACCAAACAAGGTTAAGAGATTAAAAGCATTCGAAAATTAAGATTGTGTAAACTCACTAGCTATCAAGTTATTCGGCTTTGAGGGACCCTTAGTAGGCGCCATAGAGGCGGTGGTGCTAGGAGCTAATTTGAGACTCGTACCCACCACGGAATTCAAGATTCCGTCATGAGAAGAGTTCGAAGTAAGGGGTAGCGAGAGGTGACAATTACCACTGGTCGCCGCGGTATTGACGTGATTACCGCCGTGTTGCGTGGTCGTACAAGAGGCGGCAGCCTGGCTTTCTTCCATGGCCTTCGCTATAACTTTCTTCACGTAACTGGCGCACGCTAAGGGATCCGCCAGGTCCGATGATATTAGCTGTTGCTGTTGTTGTTGAGGGGCGAGATGATGTTTAGAAATAATTTGTTGGAAAGGAGCAGCTGTGCCTGATAACAATGTTTGGGAGGCGGGCATTGCATTACTACAACTAACCATTCTGAGTTGAGCGGCGCCAGGGGTGAGTTTAGGCGCGACCGAATTCCAAGACAAAGGGAGGAGGGGAAGGGCTTGTGGGTGTAATTTGTTTTTGTGGAGGGTGGTGGGCGAACTGGAGTTAAGATGTTTGGTCGTGAAATAAACCGAGGAGAGCTGTTGAAAGTGTCGAGGACGGAATGATCTTTTTTAGCGGTGCCGTCGGGCGCAACGTTGAAATTTGGAGGGGCGCTGGCCGACATCAATTTAACGGCGCTAGCTAAGTACATGTTGTTACCACAGCCCGCGGTATTGCTATTGTTGAAGAGAAGGTGCCGCTATTGAATAAGCAGTGAGCCGAACTGGAGGCAGCCTTGAAATTGGTGGGCAAGAAGGGGGCTTGAGGTCTGAGAAGGGTTGAACTGGCGTGAGGCGCGCTGTACGTTGAAAGAGAAATATGCTTGTTACTATGGTCAAATCGAGGCTCTCGATAAGCAGAGTATAATAAAAAAGTTTGCCAGCAAAGTTAACTGTTTTGCCAGCATAAAAATTGTAAGCGTATTTTTACTTGGAGGAATGAAGGAGCTTGTTGACGATTTGCTCCCTGTAAAATTGAAGGGGATTGGCAGAGGCCCCGGCGGGGTCATAATAATCTTTTGCCGTCAACGCGAACAGCTTCTCGCGCTAAAATCAGAGTTATTAAAGAATGTCAACGTTAGTGTTTAAGAAATAGCCTAAACGGAGATTTTGCTCGCTGAATCAAAACCTAAGTTGCGTTGAGCTAAACAGGGGTCTGGGGGCGAAGCCCCCAGTTACGCCCGAAGGGCGTATTTTTAAGGGTTGGCCTGGGTTTAATAACACATAAACTTCGCATGACTAAAAATCGAAACAATTTTATAAATACTGTACATACCATCGGTAGGACTTGTGATGGTGTTAAAGGTAGAATCGAAGACGATATTGCCCCCGGTGCTGGGGAGCGTGGTGAGAGTGGGAGTTTTGCCGTTGGGGCTGGCGGTAGTCGCAGGGACTGTGCTCCCCACAGAGGTGTTGTACTTGAAGAGGGTGGGCGTTGAGCTTGTGACTCGGCCTACTTTCTTTGTTACTCCGTTTAAAAAAGCGTTCCCAGTTGTTGCTAGATTTTTGGCCGCCGGCGGCATCCCTTTTAGCGGACCTGTGGCGGGCAATTAAAATTTTTATAACGAATCGCATCATTGAGGCAGTAAAGTGCCAAGCGAAAAGTTCATTGGGACACAACTTAAGAATATTCGAGAAGAAGTAAAAATTGCATCATTATAGGCGTCATCATCTAAAACGCTCAATTACCAACCCTAACGTCTCTTTAAATATAAAAATGAACGTTATTTAGGCGATTAATTTGTCACAAAGAATAAAAATTAGAACAACCCAATATTGATCGTGTTCATTGCTTAATATGGTACTTGTGAGAATCGGATCGTTCGTAGGGGACGGGGGGAGAGGAGTTAAAAAGCCTAATTTTATATTTTTAGGTTAAAATTAATTTATAAATAACGATGTTAATTTAAATTTTTTAAAAACACATACCTCTCTCAAACAGCAAAAATTTTGTTACTTTACTTAGATGAAACTAATTTCAACGCATAATAAAATTTTCCTAATAAATTTTTTTATCATATTTCTACATTTCAATAAAAATTTTAAATATTTAATAAAGCTTTTAATATAAAAGTTTGTCAGTTTTACGAAATAGTTAAATAATATGTGGTAGGCCACTTTTACCAGTGCCATAAAATTATTTAAATATATGACAATGTGAGTCTATAAAGGCACGAGAGAATCGTTACAAATTTAAGCAAACATTAAATTGCGAAAATGGCAAACATTAAATCGCGAAAATGTATAAAGCCAATAGAGTAGCTTTGTCTTTTGCAAAGTGCAAACTCTAAAAAATAATAATAAAATTTTCAGCTTCCATTTATATGAACAATTTTTGCCAAAATAGTTATCAACAAAATTAAAGATAAAATATTGCCTTATGACGATCCACCCTAGAACAATTAATTTTCAAAATTAATACATAATTATAAAACTTAATTTTACCAATTAGCCCTGCTTATTTGATTGCGATATTCGGGAAACATTTTGAACCATGCCAATGTCAGCTTTATGGCTAACATTAATTCCTCGGTAGTCATGCACTCAAAACGTACGCATTTCTTGACAGGGGTAACCAACAAATTTAACTCCTCTTCTCTACGTCTCATCAGCCAATCGAGAGCTGCTTTGAACATCCAAAATTCACTTGGGGCTATAATATAATCGCTAGATAAAATGTTTGTGATATATTGGATATTATCATCGGAGTGTGATAGGTTGCTCCCAATTTTGACTGGGTCGTTGGCATATCTATTTGTTGATGCGTTGTTTGGCTAGCAGGTTCTAGTTGTGGGCATGATTTAGATTGAGAGAATGTGCGTTGGACAATGTAATATCTAAGACCTCAGTGTACATATATTTAAGTAGTGTCAAAAAAGTGAAGGCCGTAATGTGGTAGGTATCCGGGATCACTAAGTAAGCTAATAATGGCACCCTTTTGAATAACGCATCAAAATGTCGACTATGACACGACATAATAAGTTTATGTGCAGTTAATTCCACGTTTCCCACTCGTAAGGTAATGTCAGTTATTAACTTGCGCCCCTGGTACCACAATGCTTTAATAAAATCTTTGAAAAACTTGTTAGGGGAAGGCTCCTCCTTTGCAGCTCTATTTTCGATGACTTCCAAAGATACTAATCCAATACGATCTCTGCGCTTGCGAAAATCTTCCGATTTTTTGCGCCTAATGGCTGTCTTCTCCCACTCGTCACAGAGTGATAAGGCTAATGGAATTTTCAGAGACTGGGCGGCCTGTTGGAATTCAATTATATTCTCTTGGTTTATGTGCAATTCGCCGGTGTACATAAATTATAAAATTTCCATCCATACGTCATAAGTTATGTATGTTGATTGATTTGGGTAATTGCAAAACCTTTGTATCCAGCTGTTTAGAGAGGCAATCGGAAAAGTATTGGCTACAAAACATTTAATATTTTAGTTTAAATTGGTAAACCCTTAATAAATAAATGTGTAAATAATATATATTGGATTTCATTTTACCTATTAATTATTAATACAAATTTGTGTGCACCCATTTTTTCTATATCGCCTATATCGATAAATATAATGGGTGTCCATAAGGGGCCATTATAAGGATAATAACTCCAGGTCGCTTGATCAATATGATTCAATAAATGTTTTAAGTCATGCTTATATCGATGTCTACTAAGTTAAAGCTGTAAAGATTTTTAAACATAATAATTAAGCTAATACATTGAAGAAATAAATCATTTATAAAACGTCTGTTGAAATGCAAGAGGTATTTAATAAATGCAATAATCAATTTTTGAGTGGATAAAAACATAACTATAAAAACAATAAATAGGAGTGATTGTTAATTTATAAATATTATAATACAATAATACGGGGGTGACGTCACATATAAAATGTTTAAATATAAATTCACTTGCGATATGATGCATCATAATTTAACAATGTTCATAATTATAATTCTTTATTGGTTATAATAAAGTAGCGCGATCTAATAAAGTTTTGGATTCATCCGAATCAGCCTCTGAAAATGAATTTAGACCTCCAAACGATGAAAACAGCGTTGATAGTGCCAGTCCACTCCCTCTAAGAGCTGGGTTTGGTCGGACTTGTATACCGAAAAAATTTAATTTTTCAGATAGCGAGATGACGCTTAATTTTTAATCGTTTATACATTCTCTTTGATAAAAAACAACAACTACTGTTCTTGTCTAAATACCCTAGATTTTTAATACGTATTTGTCCTATACTCATCTACAATAATTAATACGTAAATAACATACATTTATGCTGTTTTTAAAATCTACCCAATACAATTTTTTTTATTTACCTTTTTAAGATTATTTCATTTGCGAAAATTACTAATTTCTATATGATCACCACTTTACCATGTTAACATCAAAATGGTGGAAAAAGGTACACATTATGTGCGTTGATGAGCAGTCTATCGTCTATGCGTGATGATTAAATCGAGAGGAGCATCGTGGACAATTTAATATTGAAATAAGCGAAGGGGTTTAACGTGCTAATTCGCTCCCTAACTAGGGGCTCCGTTTATGCAAAAAAATTTATTCTAATCACACTTTGGCCAATGGGCATTTTTCCATTGCTCAGTTGTGCAGACGGTCAATTAATAATGTTATTAACAAGAACACTTTGAAAATTGTGATATGCTATTGGGCCAAAAATATTAAAATGCTTTCGGGTCGGGTTCGCGTTGGTTTAAAAAAATGTCGGGTCTAAAGCTATAAATTGCCTATCTGTGACAAGACCCTTGTAAGGGAGGGGGTGCGGTGAGACGTGGGTATATAAGGGCATGACACTTAATACATGCTAGTCGTTGCAGCGACATGCAATAGCTCCGCTATTGCCTACACCGACCGCGCATTGGTCAGCAGTCAGCAGAGGGGCAAAAAGCGAATAAATACATAAGAGCCATACATAGAAAAAATAAGAAATTTTGATTCATACTTAGGCCAATGGTCATTCTTTTTTATCAGTTAATGGTAGCAGACGGGCAAAAAGCGTATAAATACATAAGAGCCAAATATAAAAAACTTTTTGATTCACACTTTGGCCAGTGGTCATTTTTTCCTTTGGTCAGTAGCCAGCGGATGGCCAAAAAGCCAATATTATTAACCAGAACAATATATTATCAATGTTATTAAATAACTTATTTTTTTTTAAAAAATACATATTTTGTGAAGATGAGATAAATACATAAAAAAGTTAAGAATTATAAATATTGGGAAAACATTCCGCCCTAATGAATTATATTTACAGATAGTTATGCCGATTTTCTGTCGTGTAAAAAACGATTCGCGATTATCATGGGATAGTAATAAGATTTGTATTGTTAACTTCAGAGTATTTGGAAATTTTCAGAGCCTCGGCCGAAGACAAGGGATCTTTTTTGTGATTAGATGGGGCAAATACGTCAGTACATGTATAGTCCCATGCTAAACAGAGTCCTTTTTCCCAAGCGCCTATAGTTTGGCCATCGGGTCGTTTGTTATCTTCACAGAGGCCTGGGTTAATAAAGAAAAGCAAAAAAATTTGCCCTTACCGAAATTCGAACTTATATCAGTAGAGGCATAGGCCCTTGTTCGTACTCAGGATGGCTTAATCGAAATTCCAAGCGGTCGCAGTGGTAAACACGACGAAATATGACGTCAATGTTACGTAGGCAAATCGGGGCATAAACGAAAAACGTGGCAATTATTAAATAAAAAAACAAAGTGGAGCAACAAAAAGGGAAGTAGACCGAAATTTGCAGTAATCAACACGACAACACCCTCGCCGACTCAGCGAACAGGGGCAAACGCAAAAAAACGGGATAAAAAAACAAATGGAAAAAAGCCCATAAATTGCATAGCAATTATTTCTAAAACCAATATCAATTTTTACATTTTTCTCAATAATACTATAGAAACTCAAATAAGTACTATAATAAAGAGGCTTTTTTATCATAACATTCTTTTTCCCGTATAAATACATAAATATATATAGGAAATGTTCAATACTATTATTTATGTACAACGCAGCAATTATATAAGTTTACTATAAATATATAAATTAAAAAAACAATAATATTTAGTAGAGAGGGGCTTAGAACCCATAGGGTTGTGGCCTTGCAGATATTTTTGTCGGTTCCGCGAATTCAAGATTTTGAAAGTGAAGTTTTGCGTTTTTGATATTTAACATAGTAAGAGATGAAGCTGAAAAACACACAAATTTTAACATAAACACATAATACATGAATAAAGAAATATTTTTTCTCAGTAGGATATTAAATGTGGATTTTTACACTATTTAATTGTTTAAAAAAGGTCTGAAAGCAACATTAGACTTACGGACTTCAGGATCAGACATGACTACCATAACATAAGTGTTTGTGGTGAAAATGTCAACGAAAGCTGCAAAGTTAGAGTTCCTAATTTCCATAGCATTAAAAGAAGTGCCCAATTTGCTAAATTAAATAAAAAATTGTCACCATTATTTTGATTATATATGAATCTCCAAATAACTTTTAATATTTTAAAAACATATAGAATTAAGGACGGACTATAAGACATATTTTTTTTGAATATAATAGATATTGGTTTAATTAGAAATTGTTTGTTTTTATCCATATTTCTATTTAAAAAAAAGATTTTGAGAATGCTAAATAATTTGTCAACAATTATTTATTATACATGTGGTAGGAAATTAAGGGTTAATTTATAATATATACATGCAAGTCATAGAATCAATAATTTAGGAAAATTCATTAATTCCATGATAATATGATTTGCAATGTCTCAGATGAATTTCACAATTTTTTTAAATATATGATTCAATATTTTAAATAGCTATCAACAATAAACGTTAACAGTGTTACCTGCAACTTAATTTGAACTGTTTAATAATGTTGGAAACTTTTTCAAAACGGTTTGGATCTATGTGTTCCTTTCTTTGACAATACGATATGACCTATTATAAAATAGTGGATAATATTACATATTAAAAAAATTATTTTATGTTGTAAAAAAAAAAAGAAGTTAATTTATATGTACCAAAAAAGTTGCTTTTTCAAATAATAATATCTCATCAGCATCTATAATGGAGGCAAAGTTACTGAGGCCTTTTTCTATTGCCCTTACATTAGGTATAAGATTATATATAATTGCTGACCACGCCTAAAAAGTTTAGAAATTGAAAAACAATTTTTACTCTGTATAAACTTTCATCCCATATAGAGGTGGGAAAGCAGGTTATATGCAAAGGTTTTGATAATTGTTTCAACTCATCACTCCTATCTCTAAAGACCTAAAATTTTAAGTCATAAATTTTGTTAGCTTATTAAACACTTAATCAGGTAATTTAGATTTCAAAAATATTTACTTTTTGCTTGTCAGATTTAATTAGATCCATTTTATGAACAAGACAAAATATTTTGGCTGATGGTGAATTTTGAAGCATTGCTTCAAGACATGATTGGTAATAATGATGATCCTTCTCAAATTCTCTACTTTCTACATCAAACACATAAATTAAGATTTCAACATTACAGAAAATATTCTCTCTTTGGCTAGCAAAATAATTTTCCATAAAAGCTTCCTGACTATGTAATAACATATTTAAAACATAGTTAAAAGTGAGTTATATATCATATTAGTATAAATAATATTTAAGAAAGTTAATTAATTGGAAAATAAAATTATATATCTGATTACCCTCCACAGTCCCATAAGCTTAAAACTAAATTACCCAAGAATCTCACATGCGAATGTTCAACGTCAACTAAAAAAAATATCAGAATAAATATTATAATTATACTTGTTGCGCCAATTCTCCTAGTATCTCTAGCAATGTAATTGGCAAATATTATAGATCTCATTGATGTTTTGCCAGCACCGCTTTTGCCCATTAACAGAATCTATTAATTATAGCACATAGTATAATTAAAAATTACTTTTTGTTTCATCTTTTTAAGGGATTACCCAGATGATTGTCAAGAATGCGTCAAATCCAGAACCAGGCTATGTATTCTCGATTTTGAGTGATAAATAACAAAACGTAAAACGCATTTCTTAAACGTTCCATTCCCGAGCGCAATCATCGCGTTCGAATTTGTGTGTTATTGTTTAAAAATAATCCTTTCAAGTCAAAATTATCTTTAAGGGACAGGGTTAAGGTTCGGGGTTAGGGTTTTAGGTCAGCGTTTTAGGTTAGGGTTAGGGTTAGGATTAGATGCAATGGAACGTTTAAGAAATGCGTTTTACGTTTTGTTATTTATCACTCAAAATCGAGAATACATAGCCTAGGCCTCAAATCCAGTCCAAAAGACCGGTGGCCCGTCAACTCGCCGAAAACAATCTCGCCGAAAATAATGTCCCCCAGCTAAAAAATGTCCCCAAAATGTTACCAAATTTGTGATTGGTTGATGGGTTAGGGTTAATAAGCTTGGGGACCTTTTTTTAGGGGGACATTATATTTCGGCGAGATTGTTTTCGGCGAATTGATAGAGCACCCAAAAGACCAAGTTAATGTCACTCATGCACATCCGAAATGCACATGTGGCGAATTTACTAATATTTAGGAATCACTTTTTTTCTTTTTCACGAATGACGCATCGCCTAAAATGGCGGAAAAAAGGAAAACAACATAATCATCTTGAAATCTATACAAATTAGTATATATCCCTCAAAGGATTTGGAAAAAGTTGCCGTTATCGGAAGTTCTGCACGAAAATTATATTAATTCTTATTATGCACTACAAACGGAATCCTCTACTATTTAGCTAGAAATTCTTCATGTATCACTTATCTATTAACATTGGTACATTACTTATCCCTATTTTATTAACATTCATAGTTCTTTTTACAATACATATTTAGGCCTAAATTTATATACATAAAAATAAATATTAAACATAAGTCCACATACAATGCAACAATCACCTTTTTCATACACATATTATCCTTAAAATGTTCAGAGGTTTTTTTATAAAACTAATATCTATATAATTTATATATATATTAATAATGGTTCACCAAATGCTTTAATTCCTAAAATAAGTTAAAAATGGTTTCAACTAAATCCTTTTGTTGTACATGCAAAAAACTTATTAGCCTCAAAAAAAATAACTGTTTTATAATACATGGCCACCCTTCTGTTGTATCTCCTCTGGGAAATTCCCACCTGCTAGCCCTCTTATTCCACCTCTTGCCTCCATAATAGAGGATGCTCCTTATAATGCCCCTTGCTCGTCCAACTCAGATACTCAATCCTTAGACAGCCCCATTATTACCACTTCTTTGGACTATTCTTGGAGTGATTCTTTTTTAGCCTTAACCTTCCCCAATACTATTTCAAGAAGCCCTAGGGGAGCTCGCCCGGCTTCTCAACAGTTTTTAATCAACCTTATAACTTCCATAAAAAACTCTCCCTCAAATCTTACTAACTGGGATAAACTTTTCAGGCTTACCTTTCACACCTTATATGTAAGAGGATCCAACGGTGAAAATCTGTCCAAACATATTAAAGACTCCTTTTTAAATTTCAATATTGATAAAATTTTTAAAAATACCCCCCAGCACAAACAATCCCCAAACTCCTCCACTGCCAAGCAAACTCATAAACTAATTTCTAAAAAAATTTATAACTTTAACCCCAAAAGTGCTCTAAGAATATTTTATGACAATGACTCAATTGCTCCTTACTCCCTTGATTCATACCAACAACTCAAATCTAAACATCCCCCATCCTCATCGGCAAATCGACTCCCTACCTCAGCCTCTTCCATAAAACTAGACTCATCCGACATTCGGGAAGCCATCAATTCCTTTCCCATCGACTCTGCAGCAGGCCTTGATGGTTTCCGCCCTGTTTATTTACAAGACCTGATTAACCTCCAAAATGTGAGCGCTGCAATTTTACTCAACTCTATAACGTCCCTATGCAATTTAATTGTCAACGGTAATATTCCTACCGAAATAATCCCTATATTGTTCGGCGCTAAACTCATCGCTATCAAAAAACCTGATAATTCGGTGAGACCCATTGCTATTGGCAGTGTTTTTCGACGTATAATATCAAAACTCATTTGTAAGACAATCAAATCCAGTTTAAGCGACAAGTTAATTCCTCATCAATTAGGATTTGGGGTTAAAGGCGGCTGTGAGGCTGCCAGTCACGCTGCGCGGATAAGTCTAAAACAAATTCCCTCCAATCACTGCATGGTTAAACTGGACTTTGCCAATGCTTTTAATAATATTCGCCGAGAAACGATAATAAATACCTTCATTGATGAGTTTCCAAAGTTTTCAAATTACATCAGTTTAAGTTACGGTTGTATATCAAAACTAAAGTTTGGGGACTTTTTAATTGATTCGGCAGAGGGTATTCAACAGGGAGATTCCCTAGGTCCACCTCTGTTTTGTCTTGGGATCAAAAATTTAACTGAATCCCTCTCAAACCAATGCTCATTATCATCAAACGTCTGGTACCTGGACGATGCTACCTTATGCGGCCCTCCTGAAGAAATTTCCAAGGCCATTCTTTTAATCCAACATTATGAAACCTCCCTAAACTTGAGATTGAATATCTCTAAATGCGTAATATATCAGTGCCCCCAACAAATTTCCCATTTTTAAGCCCTTTTTAAAAGTTGAATTGATGAGTTTTACTCATCTAGGCTCTCCAATAGGTGGGCAAATCGCCTTAAAAGAATTTTTACATAGCCACTTATCAACTCTTACATCGAAGATGGATATTCTTAATACCCTCACCAAACACCACGCATTTTATATCATTAAAAACTATTTTAACATCTCAAAAATTCAACACTGCTTCCGGTCCTCTTCAGCCTTTTTATTGCCCGAGATTTTAAAAAGCTACGATAGCTTCATGAAGAATACTTTAGAAGCAATTCTTAATATCAAATTCAGCACTTCCTCGTGGCTTCAAGCCTCTTTACCTACTAAAGCTGGCGGCTTGGGCATACGCCCAGCTACCTCAATTTCGTTAGCTGCGTTTATCTCTTCTTATAAATTGCCCAAGGATTGATCGACCGTTTAATCACAACAAATGAGGATCCGTCGTTTGTAGAAGCCCTAGAAGTCTGGTCAGCCAACCAGGGACCCCCTTCCCCATAACCTCTAGACAAAAGGATTGGGATGCTGGCCTCGTATCGCGCTCCGTTGATTACCTCTTATCGAGTTGCGACGCCTGCCAGCACTTCAACCTTAAATCTTTAGTTTTTGACGGATCGGGTCACGAGTGGCTTGAAGCTTATCTTAGCTCACTTTCTGGATTGAAGTTGGAGGACCCAGAGCTAGCATACGCCATCGCCCTCAGACTAGGAATTCCCTATTCAAAGGAATATTCCTGCCGCAACTGCTCCCAGAGCATAGACATTTATGCAAGGCATCCCCTACACTGCCTTTACAATAAATTTAAATACATAAGGCACGAAAAGGTGAATAGCCTTATCCAAGCCGCTTTTAAAAAAGCCAACATTCCCTCCGTTTTAGAGCCGTCAGACCCTTCGTTCGAGGGAAGGATGCGACCAGACGGCTCTACCCTTATCCCTTGGCAAAATGGTCTACCCCTTAAATGGGATTTCACCTGCATAGACATTTTCGCCCCCTCTAATCAAAACTACAACGAACTACAACGCTCTGACTCTCGCCGAACACCGCAAAACGGTTAAATACCAGGCCCTCCTACCATCTAATATCTTTACCCCTATCGTTGCCTCGTGTTCTGATACTTTTGGTCCGGCCGCCATTAAGCTTTTTAAAGAAATCAGCCGTCGCTGCCCGCCCTCTAAATATTCCACTAATTTTTTACTTAAACAAAAAATTGGTATTTTTATAGCTAAGTACAATTTTAAATCCCTGGCCGACAGTTGGCCACTTTTACAAGATGACACATGCGACATTTTTGAATCATAATATTTTTATTTTGTTTTACATCCGCTATATTTTTCGAATTTTGACACTTCGTTTTTATAATGTTCTTACGTTCAAATAAACAATATATACATTTAATAAAAAAAAAAAAAAATTACGACAGTTCATAATACTGACAGGATAACAAATTAGACATTAAATCTAAAATCAAAATTAGCAAAAAATATATGAACATATTGAATGTATTTATGTACTATCAATCCATTATAATTTATAAAGTTAGTTTCCAATAATGGTAGTTTAGGATTGATAAAATGCGAGGGTGGAAAAGGGTTTAGATATTTCGGTCGTCCAGCGACCATTATCAATAAAAAAAAAAGAGAAAAAAAAGAGAGAGAAAAAAAAGGTAACTTACAAGTGATGTGAATTACCAATGAACGAGAAGGTGTCGACAAGTTTTAATTTATAAACAAAAATAATGAAAACTAGTTGAAATAGGAGGGTGAATAATAGCGAACACCGGTTGGAACAAGAGAGTTAACACTTATTGAAATAGTGGGATAATCTTATGGTTGCTATTGCTTCATTTTTATAATCCCCTTTTGTATTTTACCTTATCCTTTATCTTAAAGTTGTTTACCCCATCTTTATCTTAAATTTGTTTATCCCACTATTTCAATAAGTGTTAACTCTCTTGTTCCAACCGGTGTTCGCTATTATTCACCCTCCTATTTCAACTAGTTTTCATTATTTTTGTTTATAAATTAAAACTTGTCGACACCTTCTCGTTCATTGGTAATTCACATCACTTGTAAGTTACCTTTTTTTTTCTCTCTCTCTTTACCGAAATATCTAAACCCTTTTCCACCCTCGCATTTTATCAATCCAAAACTACCATTATTGGAAACTAACTTTATAAAATATGAACATATGTTTAAACAAATATATGGACCCCGAAATTTAATGGGACCGGGTCAAAATAGCAGAAAAAAACAGCAGAATTGGTCAGAACTGGTCAGATCAAGATTGGTCAGGAGGGTTAAGGTTTGGGTTAGTGTTTTAGGTCAGCGTTTTAGGTTAGGGTCAGGGTTAGGATTAGATGCACATCAAATTCCCTCCCCATTTGAGATTTAATTCTAATATATTGATTATCTACAATCTTGTTCTGACCAGTTCTGACGAATTCTGCTGTTTTTTTCTGCTATTTTGACCCCGATTCAATTTAATGCTACACTTGGCGCCAATTAACATATTGTAAAAAATATGCAATCATATAATCAAGCTTTTACTCAATTTTTGGTCGAGAGAACAAATCAAGATAATACAGAAAATATAAGTAAGCTTACTATCTAAATATTTATAAATTATCTTTAGAATATAAAAAGACAAATAGAAAAAATTTAATTCTGACCCATAAGGACTTGGATTATACCAAAATTACAAATGGAAAACTTGGACAGGTGTATTACAAGTGCAGGTAATGTGCTATATGTCATTGCCCAGGAAAGGCTATACTGAAGAATAGTAATTTTATAGTCACAACTAAGCATTCTGGAAATTGTGTTTAAGGTAACATAATATAGCTTTACTTATAAAAGTTCAAATAAAAAACTAAGTGGAGTTATTACTGAGAATTGCTTACTAAAAGCCAATGAGAAGACCCCTACACAGGGTGATGATCAACCAACCCCTGCACTAGCTGAAAATTCACAAAGTAGATTTGTTTAGTTTTAATTAGTATAACCCCCAAATAATTTAGATATAAAATTTTTGCTATCCCAAAAAGGAAAAACAAACTTTGATATATATGTCGCTGACAGAATTACTCAGATCACAACCTACTATAGATGCAAAAATTCAAAATGCTCTTGCAGATTAATATATTGTAAAAATATAGCTAAATTAAGAAATAATCACAACCTGAAACAGATGAGTATCAATATTTAGTGACAAAGTATAAATTAAAGGATTCCATAAATAATAATCCTATGGAATCCATATGTATGGTAATCCTAATGTATTTAAAATTAGAGAATCATTAATCCTATTAGGTATACAATGATGTACTTTACCAAAGACGCGAAGAAGTGGAAGATATATGGCAATAATCACATGCTCTACCATCTTTTAAGGGGGCCGGGTCAAAATAGCAGAAAAAAACAGCAGAATTGGTCAGAACTGGTCAGATCAAGATTGGTCAGGAGGGTTAAGGTTCGGGTTAGTGTTTTAGGTCAGCGTTTTAGGTTAGGGTCAGGGTTAGGATTAGATGCACATCAAATTCCCTCCCCATTTGAGATTTAATTCTAATATATTGATTATCTAAAATCATGTTCTGACCAGTTCTGACCAATTCTGCTGTTTTTTTTCTGTTATTTTGACCCGGATTCTCTTTTAAGTCAATGAAATGAACAATGAAGAAAACATTGCATTCACACATTTTAAATGTACAGCATTCATCTATATATATAAAAATCACGTGAAACGGTGTTAGGCATTAAACTCCTCCGAAACGGCTGGACCGATTTATATGGAAATTTCCGCGAATGATTGGTAGGTCTGAGAATAGGTTTTTAACTATATTCCAAATTTCTAAGTCATAAGACGGTCAAGTTATTTAGCTTTATACGTTTTGACGTTTACTAAAATGTCACTCAAACGCCACCTCATGACGTATACTGCGTATCTATCGTGTTGTGAATGTATTCTTCCGCACGCAGTATTTGCAAAATATTTGTTATACATAGCAAAAAAGATATTTGTTATTTGATTAAGATGGATTGTACTTCGCTGACCTCATCTTTATAAGAACTTTTAATATATTCAATTTAGAAGGCTTATCGAAGTAAATTCCAAAATAATTTTTTTAGGTTCACAAAAATTTGCAAATGTCTTTATTGGTTTATGGTTTTTTATTTCCAAAAATGTTTCATACGGACCAATGTACAACCTAACAAGTCAAATACATTTATCAAGAGAGGGAATATAAATTATATCCTGAAGACGATTTCTATCAGCATGCTCTTAATGCATGAAGAATATAAGAAATATTTGGATTTCCATACATTTGCTACTTAAATGGAGGAGGGTACTCCTTAATCATCTTAAATTAAACTAACTAATTTTGAAATTTATATCTATAAAAGTTATATGAAATGCTGTTACAATTTATTTTTGTATAGATCATAAGTTTATTATTTCTTTAACTACGTATTTTTCTAAAAGCTTAAGTGAATTTACAATATATAGAATGTCAAACAACATGTGTTTTTTTTAATTATTTTCTTTAACTGCTTTATTGTGTCATTTATATTTATTGTTTGTTAATTCATTAGATAGTTAATATAAATTCTTTACTCAATATTGTTAAAGATGAAATTACTCCCACTTAATCTTGCTACTGGCATTTAAGATAACTATCATATAAGGTTATTATTAAGTTTTAAAAGTAAGGTATATTATTATAATCGGTTTGCATTAAGAAATATTAGAAGAAATTTTATTGGTAAGGGAATGGTTTTTAGAATATATTTCTCTAAATCCCACATCATATCTTATATTGTTAAAGATGAAATTACTCCCACTTAATCTTGCTACTGGCATTTAAGATGACTATCATATAAGTTTATTATTAAGTTTTAAAAGTAAGGTATATTATTATAATCGGTTTGCATTAAGAAATATTAGAAGAAATTTTATTGGTAAGGGAATGGTTTTTAGAATATATTTCTCTAAATCCCACATCTTATCTTATATCATGGGCGTAGCCAGGTTTTGGATTAGGGGGGGGGGGCAAAACGGGTAAAAGTTCATTTAGGGGGGGACAAAACATAAATTTTTTTAATTTTTCAATGTTTTTGCATTGAAAAATTTTTTTTTTCATAAATTAGGGGGGGGGGCAAAGATGAAATTACTCCCACTTAATCTTGCTAATGGCATTTAAGATGACTATCATATAAGTTTATTATTAAGTTTTAAAAGTAAGGTATATTATTATAATCGGTTTGCATTAAGTAATATTAGAAGAAATTTTATTGGTAAGGGAATGGTTTTTAGAATATATTTCTCTAAATCCCAAATCTTATCTTATATTAATGGCCCAACTACTGCTATTTCATTTAAGCAAATGCACAACCTGTCATCCTTTCTCCCACATATTAAGGATAGAGCCCTATAATTCTCATTAAAGAGTTTTTGCTACAATTTAATTTATATATAGTTTTTTTATGATCTAGCCCCCCCCCCGGGAGAAAATTCTGGCTACGCGTCTGATTGACCTTGAGCCTTATTAATTGTCAATGCGAATGCCAATCTAATTGGAAATTGAATAGTAAAAATATCATTTTACCCTTCCCTAAAATCAATATATATAATTACATGAATATTTATGAAATTAAAATATAATTTATATATACCCAGTAAATAATATATTTAAAAAGGAAAATGTCTCAAAAGATATCTTAAAAGAAAGATGTACCTTTTGCCTAATAATAATGTAAGATAAAAAGACTGAATGTCATCCAAAAAATGCAATTTTATATTTGTTGCTGAGGGGCTGAAAATCAACAAATACAAAGCCTTTTTAACTCTAAAATTTTTTATCCCTTTGGTCGCTTCGTGTTTGGGCACCTTTGGTAAACAGGTTTCAACCTATTTTATGTATTTTTTTTATATTTCCGCAACTATTTTTATACATATTCGAACTCCTCCCTCCCCTGAGACCAATCGCACATATAATCCCTTACAATTCTAAGGATCCTTCTCAAGTGGACTACGCCGATTTATAATCAACATACGTATCCACGGTTCTTTGGTGTTAGGTAGTGCCCCCGGGCCCCGTGTTGTTTTTTGTTGAGCATTTAACCTAAACTCTTCTACACTTCGTTGAAAAACATTTCATTTGCTGTGAAATTTAAGCAGGGGAGAAAACGGACCTTTATGTTTTAGGGCTTGGCTACGCATGCTTATACCGGTTGATTCAAGTTTTAATTAATTATCTGAGTACACTGATAGCTTATTGACTAAAGTAAGGTTTGTGGGCAATTTTAAGCAAACAAAAAAGATCTGCTTAGGAAGTTAGGGGATATTCGCATGTTTCGGAAATAACCGAGATTAATGATGTTGCTCCAGGCTCGATTCGGGCGCAAAAATAAAAATGGCTTTTTGCCTCGGGCCGGACTACTCATACAAATTAACGTAAAACAGTGGTCATTTTATGGAGCATTTTAAACCTCGACTGTGGATTAATAAAATAATTAAATAAAGATAGAATACATGTGAACAACAAAGTGAGTTAAAAAAAACCTTATTTTTTGTCGAACTTGACATTATGAAAATAAATTAAATAGGAATTAAAAATTGATTTAAGAATGGGCATTAAACACCAGGGAAGGAAAGCTTATAAAAGCCACAGAGATGAGAATTCTACGGTGGAGCTTGGCGTAAACTAAGCTCGACCGACTTTCTCATGTCAAAAATGAATATTCAACTTATGGCGGACTTGATTAACGAAAATCGATTAAGGTGTTATGAAGATATACTAAGGGGGACACGAATGACCTAAATCGAAAAGTGCTGGACATGGAGGTGCCGGAAAAGTGAGGAAGAGGACGACCCGTGTCACATTGAAGGGGCAAGGCGATTGTTATGAAAACTAAAGAGTAGTCAAGACATGGCACTCAACCGGTCAAGATGAAAAAAACTTATCAAAACAAACCCCACGACTGTGGGACCAAATAACTGATAAAGAAGAGGAAGATTCAAACAAAGGCTTCACACCTGTACCCCGGTGGGGCTGCCCCTCTAAACCTTAAACCCCTGTCTACTTGCTGTCTTTGTGTCGCCTTATTAGGGTCTTCTAAATTCGTATGGGA
The DNA here is from genome assembly GCA_964036665.1 of Gordius sp. MW1. Taxonomy (NCBI): domain Eukaryota; kingdom Metazoa; phylum Nematomorpha; class Gordioida; order Gordea; family Gordiidae; genus Gordius; species Gordius sp. MW1. The sequence continues at coordinate 19,716,783 of OZ038533.1, forward strand.
GCATTCATTTGCTATGCAATTTAAGCAAGAGAAAAAATTAACGGAGAGGGAATTGAGGGTATAGGGTCGGGCTACGTCTATAATGGTACCTGTTGGCCTAAACTACACAATATTACAGCAAAACATGATAACAATGAGACCTTACTGCAATAAAGCTCGGTTGGCGGCCAATGATATACCTAAAGTTTCTAAGCTGATGTAAGCAGAATTGTAGTTTGCCCAAATAAGTGAAAAGCTGGACGCGCTTAAATATGTTCAGGCGCAATAATAAAACAGATTTTCAGGACGGGTTGGGGTTTTGATTGAAGTTCGAAAACGGTCATTTTCCAGAATCGTGATTTTGCGGTAGGACCAAAAAAGGTTTTTAGCACCTTTAAAAAAACAAACCTGTGGCAATTTACAAATTAAATAATTCTTTAGATATGTATGAATTTATTTGACAGTATATTTATATAGGCAAAATGTGTAAAGCAAAGCAATAAAAAATTTGATGTTAAGTACTTTGCTTTATGTGTTTATATTTTGTATTTAGCGTGTAAATTCTTTCTACATTAAGTTCGTGAATTATTCGTAGGACAATTACATTTTAATCGCTCATTATATGATCGAGGCAAAACGATGAGTATGCACATCACTTATAGTATTTTCAAGAAATAATGTATATTGCAAAACAACGTTTGCCGGGTCAGCTAGTGTTTTATATAAGAACCAAATGATACCAACAATTTATAGTATTCTTCCCAATAAATTTTCAAAGACATGGGTAGAATTTCTTACAAGCCTTTGACAAGTGTGCAGTTCTATAGGGCTTACATTTAATCCTATGTTTTGGCAAGTTGATTTTGAGATGGCATTTGAATATAAAATTGTAAATAAATAAACTGTATTAAGACTGCATTAATATGTTGTAGATATTGAAAGTGCAATTAAGACTATATTTTCATTTGCTTGTAATTAAACATATTTGCAGCCCTTTTAATTTGAGATGGAAAACACCTTGAATATATTATTAAATAAACTGTCTTATAAAATATTAAGATAAATAATCATATTAATATTTGCAATTAAGACTATATTCATGTTTGCTTGTAATATTTTTAAACATTAGTTTACTAAATGGTTTATTAAATGAAATACATTGTTTTGAATTTTTAGATTTGTAATTATATAAAATTGTAAATCAATAAACTCTATTAAGACTGCATTGTTTGTAGATATTATAAGTGCAATCAAGATAATATTTTCATTTGCTTGTAATTACATAAATTTATTATTTGCAATTCAGACTATATTTATATTTGCTTGTAATAATTTTAAACATCAGTGTACTAAATGGTTGATTGTATAAATTTAACAAATTAAATGTGATTCATATAAATTGTAAAGGTTGCACCCAAATCTAGCTCTTGAATTGATTGAAAGGAATAATTATAAACATTAGTGTACTAGATGGTTTATTGTATAAATTTAACAAATTAAATGTATTCGTACTAAGTAAATTGTAAAGGTTGCACCCAAATCTAGCTCTTGAATTGATTGAAAGTACATGATAAAACTTTAAGGTATCGTTTCAAAATGTCACAGTCCAAAATGCAACAAAGCCACATCGTGAGATTCGCGTATCTCACGATCGTGAGATTCGCAATTACTCATTGCGCAAGCGCATAATTTCCATTGGGTAGTGTTTTAGGTCAGCGTTTTAGGTTAGGGGTTGGGTTAGGATTAGATGTACATCAAATTCCCTCCCCATTTGAGATTTAATTTTCCGTGATATTCGTGTGACATTTTGGACTGTGACATTTTGAACCCAAAACAACTTTAAAATTAAAAAACATATGGAAATTTAAAAATCGTAGCAGTAGCATTATCGTAGCTTCGGGATTGTGCGTTTTCGGGATTTAGCCTGTATAAAAAAATATATAGAATTATATATAAGCAATTTATACACATGTATTATAATATATTAAACACTAAATTATATAATTAACGAATACAAGTTAGTTTGGTAAAGAGTAGTCTATAAACAAGAAATATATAATAAATTCAAGTATTATATACAGGATATCATCCGAGTGCTATCTCATGCCTCAAGATTCTTATTTACAAGTTGATAGTGGAATATTTAGAACGTTAATGGACATAGTTAGAGAGTATAATCACAGCAAGTAAACATATTGCTAATGTTCTTTGTACTTTAATAGAGAACATATTTAATTTTAAAAGGCCATTCTCTTTAGCCATTAGATTAAATAGAAATTCATACAATTTATGATGCTATATAACTTAATTTAGATCACTAGAGATTGTAAAGGGGATGATTAGTATCAATTTTTTGCTATTATTTTAAAGCATATTTATATAAACTTAAATCTTTAACTATATCTACTTCTATTTCTATTAATGTTTACTTATTGATGTACCATTTTATTGATATATATGATGATTGATGGATTCAAAATAAGAAACGCTTACCCCAATTTTTTCATTTAATGCTTACCAACTAGCAAGAGATTGCTTTAAAATCTTGTTTAAAAAAGATCTAATTAGAAAATGATATGGCAGGTCGTGAAAATCCGATAGCTATCAATAACCTTTTCAAGAATGTGAAAAATTTTATTTTTTACCAAACTTAATTTCAAGTGATATGAATAATAAGTTTAGATTTTATAGCATTTCAAAATTTAAACTCAATAATCTCATTTCAGAGTTTTGTGCAGTTTTTTGCCAGAGATCTTAAATGAGAAGTTTATTTAAAAAATAGTACTTTTACAAACCCCAATTAATTTTAAAACTTTGACTTTGTCTATGCCAACTATATTACAACTTAACATCATATATTGTAAACTTTTATTTGGTATCACTATCATCGTGTGTCTCGTTCATGTAAAATAATAGAAACACTAGACAAATTATTAATAAGGTAATTAATAATATGCCCTTCATACTCTGAAAGAGGTGGTATGTTTGTTATAAATTTTGGTGGGCCTATTTTGGCTTGTCATATATAAGTATGAAGAGTAACACAAGATTACTCCTCCTTTCTGGGATTAAGATATTCTGGGGATGCCACTAGATTAACAAATATAAATAAGTTAATTATTAGTTAAAAATACATATTTTGGGAGGATCAATGCAACACATAAAAAAAATTAAATAGCAGAGATATTAAAAAATACCTTTATGGCTTGTGTCCATTTGATTAGTAAAATCCAGTGTTTGTGGAGTATTAGTAGGGACACGTATTAAAGGATGTCTATGGTTGTTAGTATGGACCACATTTGCTGAAAGAGATATAAAAATCCAGGCCTATAATACTTTCTGGCTGTCCCTGCCTAATTAAAACTCCAGGCAGTAAGTGGAGTATTAGTAGGGACACATATTAAGGGTGTCTATGGTTGTTAGTAGGGCCCACACTTTACATCTAAAAAAGATTACGAAAATTCAGGACTACAATACTTTGTGGCTGTCCATGCCTAACGAAAACTGTAGGCAGTATTCTTGGACGGTTGGTAGGAACACCTATCGATTGGCTTCTTTGTGTGTTAGGAGTGGCCACACTCTGCTAATCTAAAAAAGATTCAAAACAGGACTACAATACTTTGTGGCTGGCCCTGCACAATTAAGGCTCGAAGCAGCAGTTGATTAAATGCAGAGATATATGGGTGTCCATTCTGGCCTAGATAATATAAATCTGAAAATAAATGAAAATATTGCACTTGTAGGTATGAATATTATATGGTAAATGTTGAATCTATTCGATTCGACTTTATTAGAAATCAATTCACTTTACAAGGAACACGCGCTAGCAGAAACATGCGATTAAAATAAAGTACGCGATAAGGAAAAAGGAATAACAATCACGCGATAGGAAAAAGGAATAACACGTGTTGCATGTCTTTTACTCCACCAGTATAATAGAACTTAAGCGTACAGTTCACATCGTCAGTTATCCTCTACACATCCCCCCTTTTCACGAAGATAATGCTTTAGGTAGCTTGGGGCCTGTCGTATCCGGCGCGGGTACCTAATCTCGGGTGGGGCCTTGTTAAGCTCCAGAGCCATGGGAATGGCAGTGTGTTCAATCGCTTCTGTAGCGGCATTGCCATTGGGAATCATTGGCAGGGAACCTTGACTGGACGCCGTTGGCAAGGAGCTTGCATCTATTGGCTCATTTGCAATGGGGCTTAATCGCGCGAGCGTATCCCGGTTCGGCCTCCCCCTTCATGTCTAACCATTCTCCAGTCCATATTTTCCTTGGTCTCAACTGATCTCAATGTCGATGATGACTTTTCCCTAGGGCCCTAATATTGAAACGGGCCGGGCCGGGCCTGTTCGGGCAGCGGGCCGGGCAGGGCAATCTGGTATCTGTTCTCTATTGTCAAGGGTATTGGCAGCTATACGGCGTCCCAATTCTTTCAGATGGGCTTGGGTTTTAGGACCTATTGTTGTAAGGGTAGTGATCACTATAGGGGAGAAAAGCAGTGTGGAATTAAGTTCTGCGTATTTAGCGGACTTTAATCTTTCAGAATCAACAAGGGGGTCTTTGTTTTGGTTTGAGGGAGCAAAGGCGTCCGGACAAGTGTAGTCCCAAGCTAGGCATAGCTTTTTTGCCCATGGGATGAGGGTCTGTCCATCAGGTCTCTTCTTGTCGCTAAGGCAAAGACCATTAGGCTCCAATTGGGAGGGAAAGCCCGCCTTTTTGAATGTCTTCTGTAGAAGAGCATTAACAGATAGATGTGTGCCGTAGAAATCTGGCCTTATTAAATTTGCAATGCAGGCCGTGGTGACCTTTTGTACTAACGGATGAGCCACATAAGTTGCATTGATGAGAGGCAACTATATCACATCCTAGGCGGAGTCCTGTTGCAATCCTGAACTCGTTGTAGGAGAGTTGAAGGTCATGAGTCCGATTTGGGATGGCCTCTGTCCACTCGTGGCCGGACCTTGCTTCTTAAAGCTGGTAACTCTTCCAACGATTTAAATATTTCATATGATCCGAATTTCTGATTCATGCATACAAAAATTTTACTGGATGTACCCAAATCAAAGGTTTTACATTAAGATCACATGGTGATGGCCTACAAGTGGGAAGACAATTAAGGGTTCCTAGGCACAATCCCGAGTTTTAAAGTTTTATCACATCCCCAACAATATTATGGAAAATAAATTTGACGCAATTGGTCAATTTAAACCTAAAAGCCATAGATGATCTTAAAAAGATGCTTGGATGAAAAGCTGTTTTTATCGGTAAAGTTGCCAGTCACCGTTATTGCTTGTGAGTTATCATGATTCATCTTGCACCTAGACATAAGCTTTTTGCCTCTAAGAATGGGAAAGATATTTAATATGCTTACAGCACTGGAAGCAAGTAAGCAAAATTCAGGAAAACCCATTCAATACCTGCCTTTATTTGGGCATGAATCCATAAAACTGACGTTTATCCTCGATATTGAGGAATGGACTAATTGAAACTGGAGAGATTCCTCAATGGGGACACTAATGGAGGAAAAACTCAGCAACAGGAACAAACTTCTGAAACAATATGGTTTTATGGTCAAGGATATCTAAGACAATCAATAAAACGAATTATCTTGACTATCCGTGAGTCGGAGTTTGACGCCCAAACTAGTTGACCATGGAGAGCCTTCTAGGCCTTTCACCACAATTTGAATGGAGAATCGGTAGCCCCTCAACCCAACTGCATCGTAAATAAGCCCCAGTCCGACGCCCAAACTGCTGACCATGAAGAGACTTCTAGCCCGTGTACCACAATGGAGAATCGGTAGCCCCTTAAACCAACCACATCGTAAAAAGACTTTCTTTCCACACCATCGATCCGTGAGCCCGAGTCCGATGCTCTAGCAAACAATGGAAAACCTTCAAGTCCTCTCACCACAATCTCAAGGAAGTGTCGTATCCTTAATATTTATATGCGTATATTAGTCTCGTGCATGCTCTGCTTTTTGCTTTTACTTTATTCCTACTAATAACAATACTGATCTTCGCTTTAGCATACTAACAAACTAACCACTAACCTAGTAACAACTGAACACTAACCTATAATTAGCGTGGCCCGAGATGCACCAATGGTGTCAGATGGGACTCAATCTTAGCTTGCCGATTTAGCTGTCATCGGGGCTTATACATACATACAAACATACATACAAACATACATACATACAATGCATACATACATACATACAGTCAGCAGACCGTATGGCGCACACGTCACAACAATAGTTACAGCTGTCACTGGTCTAAAAACTATATAAAACCATCTAGAAGAATCCGGTACAAAAATGATTACACTAGTCAACAAATAATGGTCTTGTGTAAATAACCGGGAAACGGTCAAGATATTTCGATAGAGTTTTTTGTGGTGAACACAAATATGTTTTTCGTTTTTTTCCTATCCGTCAAGTTTTTTTTAGATATTTCGATTCAAAGTTGCGAAAATGACCGTTTTCGACCCTTTTCGATGCTCAATAGAGCGATATTGAATGGCTAAATTTTTTTTAAACCTTTAAGTGGTAGAACCAACTTAGGGTAAAACATTGAAAAATGATTTTTCCCTATTGTTTTTGCTTTTTAATATATATCAAAAATGCAATTAGTTTCTATGCAAAATCGCGGCTTCCTTTCAGCCTCCCTCCCTCTCTATCTAATTGGCTTATATGCTTATATAACATAGTGCATGTAAGTGTTGATGAGTGTGGTGGGTGCAAGAGTAGTGGGTTAATACGAACTATTCCTACTACTACGCCTGTCATCCTTCCTCTCTACTAGAGGAATAGCTCGTATTACGCCACTACTCTTACACACCCACACCCCCACATCATCCATTAATCACTCACATGCACCAAGAATATAGTGTTTTAAACCCAATTAGATAGAGAGGGAGGGAGGGAGGGAGGGAGGGAGGGAGGGAGGCTCAAAGGATGCCGCTTCGCATAGGGACTAATTGAAATTCGATATATTGGAAAAAGTAAAAACAATAGGGGAAAAAATCATTTTTCAATGTTTTACCCTAAGTTGGTTCTACCACTTAGAGGTTTATATTTTTTTTTTAGCCATTCAATATCGCTCTATTGAGCATCGAAAAGGGTCAAAAACGGTCATTTTCGCAACTTTGATTCGAAACATCTAAAAAACCTGATGTATAGGGAAAAAACTAAAAACATATTTGTGTTCATCACAAAAAACTATATCGGAATATGTTGTCCGTTTCCCGGTTATTTTTTTTTGTTGACCAGTGTTATTAATCGCTAAGAATTTATTTATATATAATTGTATCATTGTATTCAAATATAAAACCTATAATGTCTGTTGTGTATTTAAATTATAATGAGGGGTGTAAATAGAGTGATCTAAATCATAAAGGTACCAATGTTCTAATTAGATAATACTATATTATAACAAAATAAGTAGTTTTATTGTGTTATATTTTTATTAAATGGCTGACAGGGTATTGTCATAGACTACATAGACTGCTCATCACGGTATAAAATGTGTGTGTTTTTTTCCGCCATTTTGATGAACACTACCGTCCTATATCACATAATGGCGTTTTGCGCTCTGCCGTTTTTTTCGAACAGGAGAGGTAAAGAAAAAAGGTTTTGATTCCATAAATAAGTAAGATATTACTAAATATATGATATTTTTAAAATTTTTAATATCATTACAGTTTTTACATTTTTAATTTATTGAAATGTGTCAATAATAAATTTTTTAAAAATATCATATATTTAGTAATATCTTACTTATTTATGGAATCAAAACCTTTTTTCTTTACCTCCCCTGTTCGAAAAAAACGGCACAGCGCAAAACGCCATTATGTGATATAGGACGGTAGTGTTCATCAAAATGGAGGCAAATTTCACACACAATTTGCCATATGGAATATATGACATGAGCAGCTAAGTAGTCTATGGGTATTGTAGCCTTAAGAAAAAGCACCCACGCTGTTAGTCTCCTTTTCTTGTGAAGACATTCAGCCAAGGTGTGTTACAAACCGACCACTAGTGTATTATTTTTTCATAGAGACCCGATGGACCATTAGATATATGCTTAGGGGGTGTTAGCTAGTTGCTATTGACATCATCATTTACACAATGTGTGCTGTTGTGCGTACAGTCAACTATAATACTAAGTTATCTGTTTCTGTAAAGTGTAAACTGATATTAAATTTTAATTGCTATGCAATTTATGGGCTCGCTTTTTGTTTTCCGTCCGTCCACCAAGTTATTTTCACCGGCTTTCAACTTTCTGACTTGCAGGTTCGAGTTCAAGCCCAGGAGAGGACAAAATTTTTTTTTAAATTTAAATTTTGTTAATACCATTGATAATATGACTTTTTGACCGTCCGCTGGCTCCTGACCAATGAAAAAATGACCATTGGCCAAAATAGAATTTTTTTTCCGTTTTGAATTGGTATATTAGGTTAACATTAATAAATACCCTATGTCCTTCCGTAGATGGGCCTATGCCTCTACTGATGTGGGTCCCTGTGCTTCTACAAAAGCCTATGCCTCTACTGATGTGGGTTCGAATCTTCGCGAGGGCAAATTCTTAATTGCTGGTTCGAATCCCGGAGAGGGCAAAATTTTTATTTTTTTTAAATTAAATTAATATATTGTTCTAATACCATTGATAATATGACTTTTTGACCTTCCGCTGGCTACTGACCAATGAAAAAAATGACCATTGGCCAAAGTATAAATTTTTTTTTTCTCGTTTTTGAATAGTTATATTAGGTTAACATTGATTAATTACCCTATGTCCTCCTTTACAAGGGCCTATGCCTCTACTGATATGGGTCCCTGTGCCCAAAAGCCTGTGGCTCTACTGATGTGGGTTCGAATCCCCGAGAGGGCAAAATTTTTATTTTTTTTAAAATCAAATTAATATATTGTTCTTGTTAATACCTTGATAATATGGCTTTTTGGCCGTCCGCTGGCTACTGACCAATGAAAAAAATCACCATTGGCCCAATTGTAATTCGAAATTTTTTTTAAAATTAATATATTGTTTTTGTTAGTACTATTGATAATATGGATTTTTGACCGTCCGCTGGCTGCTGACCAATGGAAAAAAATCACCATTGGCCAAAGTGTGAATCGAAATTTTTTTCTCTTTTTTTGACTCGTATGTATTTATAGACCGTCTTTTGGTACTGACCAATGGAAAAAATGACCATTGGCCAAATTGTGATTTAAAATTTTTTTTCGTCTCTTATGTATTTATATCTTTTTTGACCGTGTTTTGGCTACTGACCAATGAAAAAATTCTTTATATCTTTTTTAATTTAATATTTATTTAAACATATTACAATAATTTTTAAGTTATTGGCCATTAGTTATCATATCGTATTTCAACTCTGCGTGTATAAGCTCTAATATATATTTACTCAAAATTTATTCACATAAAAATGTGAAGGTAATAATAAAACTTTTTTTTAATTTTTGATTTTTCACGGCTAAAAGTGTAGTGTTGTAGCCACGACATATAATATTTTTTTAGATTATTTAAATAAATGATATTGTTAATGCCAAGCTGTCAAATAAAGGCATTTGAAAATTTTTATATTAAAACATCTAAAACTAAACAATACATGGCTTTATATTATATTATTGTTCAAGTAAATAGTCTATGATATGTTATACTCGAATTGATTTGGCTTATAATTTTAATCTGAAATTATTTAATTAATAATTATATATTTAAAGTTTTAATTAGCCTACATGGTTATACCTATAGATTCTATATGAAGGCATCCTAATTTTAATATTTTGCTATATTCTCATCGCCGTGGATCCGCGAGTTCTTATCGACAACCCAATAATAGGTTTTGTTGTGGTGACCTTGATAATTTATAAAAAAAACAACCAATCTTAAAGCCTAACCTTCCACTCCCACTCTCCCCTTTATAATATAGGCACGGTAGAGTAAACCTTAAATTTAATCGATACTGCATATACCGAGGGTATGGCTCCATTTTAATTTTTAGTTGGTGTAAAGGGGGGGGGGGGGTGGGGTTGTGCAAATATATCTATAATATCATCAGGGGCAATAACTTCTAAATACTCATTTTCAAACGAATTTTAATTTCAAAATTAATTAATTGCTAGGCAATTCGTCCGTGTTGATGTAACTTTATATTTTATGATGCTGTGCCGAGATATTCTTATTTATATGACTAGGACCATAGTAAAGTTTAAAATAGAAAAGTTAATCCTTTTATATTCTTATTTTTAAATGTCACTTAATATGTTACTATATAATCAATTTTAGATAAGGGTGCATAGAAATAATCTTGATTATATTGTATAATTAAAATCAGCATTCAAAAAATCATAAATTTTATTATTATATTTAAGGCCTAAACTTTGTACTATTTTAAAGTTAAAATTTGAAATGTTGATTGATTGAGCCTATATTGTAAGTAAAATTTACATGGGCGCAGGCAGGGGGAGGGCCCTCTAAATCCAAAAATTTGTTGAAATTTATTAAAATTATGGCTGAAATTTGAAAATATAATTATTTTGTCCCTTCCTAAATCATTATTGTCCCCTTCTAATTCAAATGCTGGCTACTACGCCCATAAAACCTTCTAAAGACCTATATAAATTACAATAAATTTCTGCAAATCTTATGTTTAATTCTGCTATTATTAATTGCTATGCAATATATGGGCTCACTTTCTATTTTCCGATGTCTTGTCACGCTTTCCCTCGTGTTTACCACTAAGCCCGCTTGGAAGTGGGTTCGATACCCGGAGGCCAATTTTTTTTTAATAAATGGAAAATTTGTATTAATAATTAACTAATCATTTTGCATTTAATACCCCCCTATAGGCAATCTCGCCCCTTCCCACCGTTTTCGCCCATAAATTGCATAGCAAATATGCTACGTTTATACGGCGTAGATGAGTTTTGTTCCCCCTTCCCTCCTGCACCTCCCTCCCCCCTTCCCACGAGGGCCCGAGGCCCGAGTTTGTTAATACGATTGAACAACCTTTTACTCCTTTTATAACAATTAAGCCAGGGGCGTACGCAGAACTTTATTTTTTTTTGGGGGGGGGGGGTTAAAATTTTTTCTTTAAATATCAAATAAATTTTATAGTAAAATTTTGCAATTCGATTAAAGATTTATATACATAATGTAGCATCCATGTGATAGGAGTTTGTCGAGTAAACTTTAGATTTTACATTCTCTTGGGGCCGATGTAAAGAAGATGAGAATATAAAAAGCTAATTTGGTATTAAAATTTTTTAACACAACACATTATTATGTTGACGTAAAGTCTCACTTTACAATTGTTTTACATTTGTTCTAAAACTAATTAAAAAACCAAATTATTTTGATAATTAATACCCGCTTATAGAACTAACAAGAATCTATTAAACTATTTTTCATTTAGTTTTCAAGTGTTTCTATTTTATGTTAAAAGAAATTAATTAGTACAAAGTACCTCCCCCTCATGCCTGAGTTGTTTCATCAATGTGATATGATGGTTAATGTAACTAGAAAATATGGCATATGTGGCGGCTCTATAAAAACAAGAGGGCTCGCCCCATAGTACTTTTATCTACAATTTAGGACCATGGGGGTGGGAGGTAGCAAAATAAAAGGCCTCAACGGATTATGGACTGTATTTAAATAAAGTCCATTTCAAAAAATCTGAAAAATATCAAAGTATAGGGTGAGAGAGGAGGCATTTCGGCTCATAGCAAAAATTTTTCATATAATTTGTTTGACATGATGACAATAATTTAAACATTTGGGTTAAAAGGGTATGTATAAATACAAACCTGGTTTTGCAATTATCTTAAAGCATATACAGAATTGAAATGAAATTTTATCTTTTTTTCTATAGCTATCTGTCACACTTGGTGGTCACTTCCTCTGTCAATTTTCACGTATTCCTGCACTTATACCGGTTTTGCGTTGGCTCCTACCTTTTCAAGTCCATGCCAGTTTAGTCTCCCTATCTTTCGCTTACCTCGACTTGTACCTTCTTGATATCCTCCAGTCTCTACAAATCGCCATAATCAATCTTCTTACAGATTACCCTTCACAGTCCTATAAGCTTAAAACTAAATTACCCAAGAATCTCACATGCGAATGTTCAACGTCAACTAAAAAAATATGTTATAAGTTATACTTGTTGCGCCAATTCTCCTAGTATCTCTAGCAATGTAATTGGCAAATATTATAGATCTCATTGGTGTTTTGCCAGCACCACTTTTGCCCATTAACAGAAACTATTATTTATAGCACATTGTATACTTAAAAATTACTTTTTGTTTCAATCTTTTTAAGGGATTTAACCAGATAACTGTCATGAATGCGTCGAATAAAGTCCAAAAGACCAAGTCGAATCTGGTTTGTTAATTTTTTATTCAAACTGCAGAGTCTTTTTGTGCAATTCCAAGTTTTATATTGAATTTGCCAATTTTTTTTATTAAATGATAAGATTTTGATTTAAGGCTGAGAGAGAGTAATTAATTGTTCAGAGATTTATCACACTTGCCAAGTTTTGCATGCAAAATGTTTTTAAGCTTTAAATAAAAATCGATGTCTAGGGGATTTAAACCTAAAAGGTATGGGAGTGAGGCCTACAATAAAACGACTGAGCCTTAAAGCTTCAAACTGTATATTGATAAATATCACTTATATATAGTTACACTTGCTGGAATATAATTAATTATTGCGTTGTCATAATTTTCTATAATTAAAAAAATTTGATCTAAAATTTAAGCATTAGTTTGATTTCAATATACTAGATTAAAATTAGGTACTTAATATAAACATAATTTTTAACAATATACAAATTTAGAGTGAACTTGCAACAATTTTAAAAGCTCTCTTGGGTTTACACAGCTCAATAATGTTCTTTAAGCCTATAAGGCCTTTAATTAAAATTTTAACGCTATTCCAACTGAACTGCTAAAAACTTTTTTAATACCAACTCAGCATATTTAAAAAAAGCTTAACATTTTTTGAAAAAAACTGAATATTTCTGAAATTTTCTGAACACTTTATTATAAAAAACTGAGCACTTTTTAATTAAAATCTGAGCGTAGAAAAAACTAAACATTTTTAATTACAAATGAGCGCATTATGGAATTTTTCACAGTGCACATAAATAACACCCTATTTATATTAGTATGGCATCCCTCCTACGCGCCAGGTGGTGTGCTATTTTATATCTTACTTTTATACTATTTTAGACGCTGTACTATTTTATCCTAATTACGCGCTGTACTACTATTCTAAGAAAGTTCTTTTTATGTCTATTTTGCTCGCTACTATTATATATGGGATATACAACCATTTCCGTAGATATTTTATATATGGGGTATCAATCAATTCCGTAGATATTGTATATATGGAATATATAACAGATTCCCATAGGAAAAAATTAATGAATAACATAATGTGTTCACCTCTGATAATATGTTGTGTCGTGTCTCTTTAGCCAGTTGTTACCCTCACTCATATCTTCTACGTTAATATTCTTTCTTAGATATCTTTTGTCCAACGCTTGTCATCGTCTAGCCATCTAGTAATTACAATTCACATCTGGTGGCTAGTTCTCAACTTCCCCCTCCCCACCACTCATATATACGACAGCTACCATCTCTTTCTTTATATAATTACCGACGGTTATTGCTTTGCTTTGGTGCATCGTGTGATAGACGATAACGAGTCTTCTTTATCAGTTATTTGGTCCCACATTCGTGAGGTTTGTTTTGATAAGTTTCTTCCATCTTGACCGAGTGAGTGCCATGTCTTGACTTATCTTCTTAGTTTTCATAACTTTATCGACTTGCCCTTTCCACGTGACACGGGGTCGTCCTCTTCCTCTCTTCCCCGGTGCCTCCATGTCCAGTACTTTTCGCTTTACGTCATCCGTGTCCATTCTTAGTATATGCCCATACCACCTTAGCCAATTTTTGTTAATCATGTCCGCCATAGGTTGAATACCCCTTTTTGTCATGAGAAAGTCATTCGTCATATGGGCGAGCTTAGTATACCTTAAGCTCCACCGTATCATTCTCATCTCTGTGACTTAATAGCTTTCCTTCCGTGGTGTTTAATGCCCATGTTTCACATCCATATAGTAACACCGGTCTTACGATGGATTTGTAAGCTTTGCTCTTCAACCATATTGGCATCTTCTTGTCGCACATTACACCAGATAAACTTCGCCATTTAAGCCATCCTTTTTGGATCCGGGCATTGACTTCCGTTGCGCAACCTCTCTCTTGATGTAGCATCGAGCCAAGATATGTAAATCTGCCTGCTTTTGGGTACTTTAGATGGTCATCCAGTGAGAAGGTGCCTGTAACGTTCATTTCCATGTATACCGTTTTTCGATCGTTGACCTTCAAACCATATCCAGCTAAGCGCTTTGACCACTTTTCGGCTTCATCGAATACTTCTCCCTTGTTTCGCATATTACTATATCATCGGCATACACACAATGGCGATGGCTTTTGAATGTCCCTCGTTATCGTGTCTATAATTATATTAAATAAAAAGAGACTTAAAGCAGAGCCTTGATGTAATCCAATATTTACCCGAAAAGGTTTAGAGTCTCCAACTGTCCTAACGCAAAGATCTGAGGCTTCATAAATATTTTTCATAAGCCGTATTATATATGCGTCAGGGATATTTTGTTTTCTCAGGCACCACCATATTAAATCGCGGACCGTGTTGTAGTCGATAAAAACCATATGTAGGTCTTTCCTCTTTTCACCACACTTATCCATCATTTGTCTTAGGGCTAAGATTGGGTCGATTGTGGAGGCCACAAATCCGAATTGATTAGCCGATATTTCCACCTCGTTTTTTAGCCTTGTTACTAAGATCCTTTCCATAAGCTTCAAGGAGTGGCAAGTTAGCTTGATACCTCTGTAATTGTTACAGTCCTGAGGGTCTCCTTAGCCTTTAAATAAGGGTATTATCGTGCTTGCTCTACAGTGATTAGAAATTCGCTCTTCTACCAATATCTCGTTAAGGAGGTTCGTCATGGTGGTGACTCCTTCTTCACGACATCCGAGCAAAGCTTCCATATATTCCATCTGGGCCATTTGCATTTCTTTTTTGCATCTTGTTCATTTGTGTCCTAACTTCATCCTCCTGAAAGAGTTCGACCATGCTTATATTTGGCTCAATTTTGGGAAGAGAATCCTTGTCATTTGCAATATTCATAAGTTTTTTAAAATATCTATTCCACTTTTCCATCACTTGATTCTGCTTGAATAAAGTTTGACCCTTCTCGTTTTTGACTATATTAAGAACTCCGACATCGCGACTTTTCTTCTCCCTAATCTTGGCCAATTTGTACATAAACCTATCGCCCCCTTTATGATCCAGTTTGGCCATCTCGGCGTACACGGCATTCTTCGCTTTTGCATCGGCCTTATTTGCGGCCTCTTTGCGTCCCTATACTCTTGCTAATCCTCCGACTTTTTTGATTTATGCCACCGTCTATATAGATTTTTCTTTCTTTCGATGTGATCTTAACCCGATTGATCCCACCACCATAGTTCCCTATTCATAGCTTTGCATTCTTTGGTCTGTCCTATAACACGAATCGCTGTTTCCTTAATGTCCTTAGATAGCGTCTCCCAATCGTCGTCTACGTCCTTTGGCAACTTCCTTGCACCCAAGAGGGAGGAGGCTTTTTATTGGTATTCTTCGTTCGTCGATGTATCCTTTAGCCTTTCGTATCAAATTCGAGGTTCATAGACCTTTCTTCTTTCGGGAAACCCTCTTCTGTCAAGATCCATAACAAGGGGACGATGTTGCCTGGCGGTTTCTTCTCCCGGTATTACTTTGCAATCCTTGATACTCCATAAGTCTTTTCGCCGTACAAGCAAATAGTCAATTTGACTGAAATGCTTTCCACTTCTATAGGTCACAATATGATCTTCGCGCTTTTGAAAATACGTATTAACGATCGCCATGTCATATGCTTGGGATACTTGGAAAAGTTTTTCCCTTTCTTTGTTCTTCAGACCATGCCCATAGCCTCCATGATTGCGTTCATACCCGAGGCGACCTTTTCCTACGTGAGCGTTGAAATCGGCCCCAATAATTAGCCTTTCTTCCTCTTCTATCCCTTGTATTTTCTTTTCCATTGAATCAAAGAATATGTCTTCTCCAATTCATTACACCCAATTTGGGGAGCATACGCGCACATAACGGTTAAGAGGCCCCCTTGATCTGCAATCTTCACCCACATAAGCCTGTCGGAACAACGCTTGACTTCCACCACCCTGTCCTTGAACGATTCGCTTAGAACGATACCGACCCCGTTTCTAAGATTTGGTGACCCACTGTAGAAAAGCTTGTATCCTTCTCCTAATTCCCGAGCTTTCGTTCCGTTCCACCTCGTCTCTTGTAAGCAGGCGATGTGTACCTTTCTTCTTTTTAGGCAACCTCGATGCTCTTCCCCGTCAACGTGCCCACATTAAAGCACGTTGTTCGCATTCTTTTAACAACTAATCTCCTTAACCGCCTTCGTTGTGAGTTGGGCAGTAACCCTAGTGTATTTTCACATTGCACGGGCGAGGTATGCAGTGCGCGTCGTTTGTGGGACGCCCTAGCCTTTTCTTGTATTTAAAACTATCATAATTTTGGAGTTGATTTTTATAGCCGGTTTCCGACCTGACGCCAACCCTCCACTTTTTGCACATGGACTTGAGACCGTCGTAGGTAGTGTTATAGACGATAGCGAGTGATGGAATTAAACATGGAGGAAATAAACATCATGACGGTTACCGAACAACATCTGCACAATCCGATTTTACTCAACTATTATTATTATACTCGAGATATTATTACATTTTTCCCCTCCCAATCAATTGGAAATTTACGATTACTCGAAACACTATTATATTCGAGTTATTATTAAATTTTTCTCCCCAATCAATTGAAATGAAAACTCACGATTACTCGAGATACCATTATATTCGAGATATTATTCCGTTCTCCTCCCCAATCATTTGGATACTTACGATTATTCGATATATTATTATATTTGTAAGTAATTGTAAAGATTCTTTATAAAAATAAATTATTATTCTTTTCAATTAGTATCTAAAATCATATAATATTTTAAAATAGCATAGCATTTATATTGTTTCACAATATATTATGTTACTTTCGTTAGAAGAATAAATTATAACAATAAACATTAGGCTATAATGGATTCATAATTGAATGTTATTTTAAGTATTTATTATTAGATATTTGTTATTTTACACTGATTTTTTTAAATGACTATAAAAGAAAATATGTTATTTAAAATAATATAAGTTAAATACCAAAACAAGTAACATTATATAAGGGGAGACCGGGGCCTAAATAGCCACAAAAAATTAAACCACTTTCAAAAAAAACTAATGATTACCTTTTCAATTTTTTTGTTGGAACGTATTTTAAGGTCTATTTTTACTATAGGAAAAAAATTCGGATTGAAAAAATTAATAGTTTTCTCACATATTAAATTAAAAAAAAACAAAAATTTAAAAAATGCCCGGGGCAAGTTATAGCCCCTTTCGTGGGATAGATTATCCCTTACGATTTCACTTTCTATTGGTGTATGCTAACTCAAATCAATAAAAGGATTGTTTTATTACAAAAAAAACATAGAGAATGCAAATAAAAATGGTTATATTTTAAATAATACAAATAAAAAGGGGTCAGGAAGACAATCTGAAGGTTCCCATAAAAGACAAATTCTGCAATGGAAAAATCTTTAAATAGTCTATAAATAGTCCAAATTACACTAACATTAATTATTATTAAACAAAACTATTGTTTTTTAAATCTTGACATTTGTCTACGCAATGAAAAATGGCTACTACTAGCCCCTCACCGACTAGCCCGCCCCCTAATTTTTTATACAAATAATATTTATCATATTATATTGCTAATAAAAAATTTAAAATTAGGCAATATTTATAGAGTAAATATCTCTTTATAAGATAAAACTTAAATTAGTCCAAAATATGCAGGCTAAAAAATTGTATGCGCAAAATACAAAATTTTGTCAAGGCTACTAACAGCATCAAAAATCGTTTTTCCTCCATACAAATTTCAAATTTTATTTTGTCTAAACAAAAGATTTTATACCTTATGGAAAAATACACATATGGTTTAAATTTTAATTGTATATTATTATTATTTTATAAAATAATTACAAAGATAATAGTAGCCCCGGGCTACGACTAGCCCCGGTCTCCCCTACATAAGAATACACTCATTTTTTAATGTTATCTTAAGCAAAAATGTTAAATATTTGTTATGCTATACTTTTTGTTTAATCAATATATGAAAAATATGTTATTTATAGTCTAATATAGGCTAAAATTAAAACAAATAACATATACTACATAAAATAAAATTAATATTTTATATTATCTCAAGTAAGTAAATGTCTTAACGTTTATGAAGCAAATGAGGTTTTTTTATTCAATTTAATGTAATTTAGTGATGTACAAATCAAAGACCAGATTGCCCGGCCAGGCCCGCTGCCCGAACCTGCCGGGCAGGGTCGGGCAGGGCAAATGTCCTAAATTTATATTTTTGGGCGGGCCCGGGCGGGCACGATGATAGGATTCGGGCTAGAATTTTTTTAGATAATGTATTATTTTGTTTCTTTTTTATTTGATTGTATATTAAAATGCTAAAAGAGTTAACTAACTTGATTTCGCCATCCGTCCCCATGTTATTTTTATAATTTTTGCCCGAACCACTCTATTTCCATAAAGTCCCTATCCCTATCTACGTTCATGGAAAGGATTGAAATATTTATATTTATGTAGCCCTTTCAATGTTCGTAATTCACATGTGCCTAGTGTTTTCGGTCTCGAAAACAAAATCTCGTCTCGTCTCGTGAGCGATTCAGAAAATCTCGATCTCGTCTCGTCTCGGTCTGGAAAAATCTCGATCTCGTCTCGTCTCGACTTTTAAAAAAATATACGGTTTTAAAATTTCTACTGTTTTATTAAAATATTAAATAAGTTTTAAAAAATCCAAATGGCCAACTTTTATATCTTTTGAAAAACTTTAATACACACTTTTTAAAAATTAGCGGGACACGACATTTCATTGACAATATAAAGATATATATTAATTCAGAAAGATAACATTTTCTTAGAAAAGTGCAGACTAAAAAAACTATAAATAAATTTGAAGTATAGTAAATTAAATTATTTTTTTTAGCAAATTATAACATTTGTATCAAATTCACTGTGCCAGTTAACTAGAAATAGACTTAGAAAATTATAAGCTCGCTTATAGTTGAAGTTGCATAATTGAGCAAATTGAGACCCTTTAGAAACCCTGGCAAGAGCTTCAAAGAGGCCTTAATATATTAAGGCAAACGTTTAAGTCCATTGATATAACCATCATAAATTATAGTCCATAATGTTTATTGCATGTTTACTATAGCATTATAAACCACAAAGTGCGATTGACTTTTAATGATAATATTATTATTTACAGAATTGATAACTAGTTGCACACATTAAAACGTTGTAAAAAATAAATAAAAGCAGCATTATTATAAGATTAAGAACATAAAGTTCTACACTTTACATTAAAGTGCATGTATTTAAATTAAGGTCAAAAATTATTATAATCAAATTTTTATTCCAAATAATTACCTTCCAATACTAACTAACTTTGCCATTAAATAGTTATATTTATCGAATACAGTATAGTTTCGTTTATTTTTTTTATATTGCACAATTATAGAAATTAGTAAATTTGAATGAACCTGCCAACCCAGCTTATAATGTAAAAAGTAATGCATAAGCCAAAACTATGAATTAAAATGTCTTATTAAGTTTAAAAAAGGAACGTATACTACTAGTTGAATCATAAAAACTTCTACAAAACTTATGATTTAAGATTTAATCAATTACGGTGTCATTAAATACTCTTTTGTACTTTTGAAGTCGTTAGCCAGGTGCTCAAAAACATCGAGCCACCTTATCTTAACTTGTATAACTATTCAAACTGATTGATCACCAATTTATAACTACAGCATCATGCAGGATGAATAACTGCAAAATTAAAATATGGTTTAGTAATATTTACAAAACTCATTCTAAGTTTAAAATTTTGTAATATTTAATAATGCTATGGATACAAATATGTGATAAATATATTATAAAATTATTCACATACCCTAAAGGTCAACCATATTTAGGTTAATGATTGCCAAATTGACTTTTAGCAAAAATATATAATTAATACACTTAAATTTTTTTAATATCAAATATATTCCATATATATTGATTTACACTTAATACCTTAAATTTAAATCATGCAAATTTAAATACACAATAATTTGCTAAAATCTAAAGATCAATAAAAAGTCAAGATCTCGCCGAAAAAATCTCGTATCGTCTCGTCTCGACTCAAAATTCTCGTCTCGATCTCGACTCCATCTTTCAAATTCTCGTCTCGTCTCGGTTTTTCGAGACTAGACGAGACCGAGATTTTTCTCGGTTTTTCCGCATCACTACATGTGCCGTCTCTACATATCACAAAAGCGTCATGCTGAAATTGACACAATGCATGCAAGTGTTAAATTTTTTTAACAAATCTTATTTGGTTTAACAAAGCTTCCCCAATACTCGTTGCTATCGCTAAGCATAATTAATTTCTATACCTTATTTTTTTTGCTTTAAATTAAAAAATTTTCCATAAATTACATTTAAATTCTATTGATAAATTATTGTTTTTGTGATAAAAAAGTAAGTTCTAAGAGCACATTGACTAATTTTATTCATTAAAAAGTTTATTTATAGGGCAGGGCATAGACGGGTTAATCCAAAAGGGGAGTATAATTTGTTTATTGTAAGATTATTTTTAAAATATGTATACTTTAAACTTAATTAAAACATTGCTACACAAATATTTTCATGGACATCGGCTGCATTCAATTAATATTTTGCTTATATATGATTTTTAAACGTTCTAACATGTTTGTCCCTTCTATTAAAATATTGTGACTAGAGCGGTTTTGCCAATGCTACTAATATTTCAAAGATCTAAACAAATTTTTTAGAAAGACCTAATACTAACTTTTTTGACTTATCAGGAATAAAATTAAAGATCAAAAGTTTCATTTTGAAAAATTATTCGACTTTTAAATAATATAGGAAATTAGATTTTGTCCGGGATAATAAAATATATATTTGGTTTATTCAATATGCCATTAATTAAATGCTTATTTTTTAAGTGTTTGAAAGAATTTGAGATAGAAAGATTTCGGGCCTAACAGGCAAATTTAATATTTCGAGCCGGGCATTTCGGGCAGCTCTAATGTTTCGGGCGGGCCCGGGCGGACACCTAGAAAGTTCGAGCGGGCAATGAGGGTAAGAAATTGAACCGGACCGGGTTCGGGCATCCAAACAAATCTGACCTTTGGACAAATGCTTAGTAAGTTGGCTAGTGCTTGGCGCCTTTCAATGTAAAACGTAATGCCATGAAAATTAATTTAGGTCAAAATTCAAATCAATGCTTCCCCTAACATTTTATTTAGAGGGGCTAACGCACCACACCTTTTAATATCTGAAAGTAAGGGAGGGTGGAAACCACTAGATTAACTTAGGGAAGGGGACCAAAGCTTAAGTATTATCCTATTAGAATCTGAATGAATTATTAAACAATTTTCGCAATTTAAATTGCAGGTATTTCTGTTTTCGAGTATACCACTAATTAATGTCTTAGGGATAAATACACGTTTTTTTTCTTTATTATAAAGGCGACCGTACAAAAATGAATAAAAATTCATTAAATTAATTTTTACAAGATTCTTTATGAGCTTCAAGATGTATATAATTCGCGATATTGTCAGAATACGAAAAAATATCAACATTATTAATATCAATTTTATGTTCATTAATCAAACGATTGATATGAAAATTGAGCCTTTCATATTTTCTATTCTTGTAAAAATTATGTTTTCCTTGATTAATGGGTAATACATTAATATCGTTAATTTATTGAAGGGCTAACAAACTTTGGATAAATTCTAAATGGTGAGATGGGCTATTGCAATTAAACACTATATCGCGTGATAATAACCCTCTAAATTTGTCAATGGACGTTCAGCCTCCAACCTTTGCAACATTTTATAGGGGAACAAGGGCCCTACCCATGTATCTTCAATACAATCAAACCAATCTAAAGCTTCCGACGCCACAAAAATTTGAATACAATCATTGTACAATAAAATAATGTGTTGGGATATTAAAAAGGGGACTGCCAAAATTCTTCTCACACATTTTCGGCGGAAAATTGTGTTTTTATTGCACTACTCGTCCTCATTTTTCTCAAAATAGCTAGGGAAAAATGGAATAAACATCCTTTATATATATGCAAGTAAAAATTAATATACCTTTAACTGCAGCATTAGGAAAAGAATCACACAAAGCCCTTAATGGTTTGCTCAAAATTAACTCGCACATATCGTGGGAACAATGATAAGGAATACTCACTGCATAAATCTTTAATAGTTTTAAACAATAGAGTACAAGATGTTCTGGACTTGTCTGGTAAATATAACTGGCAGCACATGGTCCCAAAAATTGCAATGAATTGTGTAGATCTAGGGCAATGAAAATAATAATTAATCTATATAATATGTATACTTGTTCAAAGAATTGAGGACATACCTAGTATGTCCCATCGGCATATAAATTGCCACTAATAGCCAATTGTAGTGATTATGTAGCTAAAATCATCCAGAGTTAAGAGAATTTATGTTTGGGGTGAAGTATAATTTAGCTCTTTATTTTTGGAATTGGATGATTGTTAAGGCATATTCTTCTTAGTGTGTTTTTAACTGATGTTAATGTTGGTATTGCTTTCGGATAGTTTTTTAACTCTGGCACATCTCTCAGTCTTTGGGCAATGACCCGGTGATATATAGAAGACATTTTTTCTGCAGAGTTGTTTAAAACCTCAGTTTTTAACATATTAATTGTAATTATATACTCATAATCACCACGAGGAGGCTCGTGGTTATGATTATTTGTGACATGGCAAACCTCAGTCACCTGAGCTTTGCCATGGCACGTTTTAGACCTGCATTTAAAGTAAGTTTTCTCTTTAAAAGTATTTTGTTTGGTGTATAAATAGCCATTAAAATGGAGGATAGCCCCCTTTTTCTGAGATGCTAAAAATCTCATTGCTAAACAAACATTAAAAATAGATTAAAATATAAAAATAAGGATAAATTACTTGGTATGTTATTTGTGGAGGAGCATGAAGCCATAGTTAAACTTGTACCATTTACCACTATAAAAAAATAAAGAATAGCACCTTAAATTACTTGGAATGTAAGAATCTGTGGAGCATGAATCCTTAGTTGAACTTGATCCATTTACTACTATAAAAAATTAAAAATTAGTATGTTAAATTACTTGGAACGTTAGAACTTGTTGAGCATGAATCCTTAGTTAAACTTGTACCATTTACAACTATAAAAAATTAAAAATTAGCACCTTAAATTACTTGGAATGTTAGAACTTATGGAGCATGATTCAATAGTTGGACTTGTACCATTTACTATATAAAAAAATAAAAAATTAGCATGTTAAATCACTTGGAATGTTAGAACTTATTGAACATGATTGAATAGTTGAACTTGTACCATTTACTAATATAAAAAATTAAAAATTAGCACCTAAAATTACTTGTAATGTTAGAATTTATAGGGCATGATTCAATAGTTGGACTTGTATTATTTACTACTATAACTAATTAAAAATTAGCACCTTAAATTACTTGAAATGTAAGAATCTGTGGAGCATGAATCCTTAGCTGAACTTGTAGCATTTACTACAGTAAGAAAATTAAAAATCAGCACCTTAAATTACTTGGAATGCTAGAACTTGTGGAGCATGAATCCATAGTTGAACTTGTACCATTTACTACAACAAAAAATTAAAATTAGTACGTTAAATTACTTGGAACGTTAGAACTTGTTTCACATGATTCAATAGTTGAACTTGTACCATTTACTACTATAAAAAAGTTATTAAATTAGCACCTTATATTACTTGGAATTTTAGAGAGACTTGAGGTCAAACATTGGATACTAGTGTTTAGCATGGAATGTAAAATTTCCGTGCTGAAAACTATAAATATTTTAAGACTGTTAAATTTAACACATAAAATTACCTCTTTTACTTGTGATATTTGAAGTAGAAGGCAAATCTTGGGTCCCATCCATTAAGCTTGTACAATATACTACTTTATCAATTAATTATAACAAAGGATGAAATACTTGGTATATTAGAATTTGTTAAGGAGCTTGAAGGCATGGTTAAATTTGTACCAATTACTACTATATGAAATTACAAATTAGGATTAAATTACTTGCTATGTTAGAAATGTCATTAAGTGATTGGGACATGGAGATGATTTGTCTTAAGCCTGCTAAAAAAAATATTATACTTATGCCAAAAATTTATACTTGTATGTGGGATATTTAAATGTTCTTTAGTAATAAAAAATGTATTTCCATCTTTTATAGCTCTGCCCAAACATTTACTGTTGCGGCATCTAAGGTATATTTGGGAATTTTTTCCTGTTTTGTATTTCGTATAGTAAAAATTTTCATGGAAATACAGTGGTTGTTTTCTCTGCGTTAACATTTTTTATAAAGCAAATTAGAGTGATATAGGTGGTGATGAAAATGGTGACAAAATTGGGTGGTAACTCGTTATTTAAAACTTAGCCTAGGCTATGCATTCTCGATTTAAAGTGATAAATAACAAATCTTAAAAACGCATTTCTTAAACGTTCCATTCCCGAGCGCAGTCATCGCGTTCGTTAATTTGCATGTTATTGCTTACAAATAATAACGCGCCTCATTTTTTTAAATCTGAAATTTTTGAAGTTTTACAATCCACATAATATCAAATATTATTTTTGAATCATGGTTGAGGCAATGCTTAGCTCAAAGAAATGGATGTGGGATTTTTGTTTCATTTAAGATAACATCAAGCAATAGTTCTCATTCACTTGATCTATACAAGTTTGATATATGAGGTTAGCCTTAAACTTTTTAAATTTCACCAACAATCAAGAATTTCACAATAGAATTCTCAAAACTATAATCAAAAAGTATTAATCATTGAATGAATTTTTTCTCAATTATATTCTTTGTATTAATTCATTGGACATCTAGAGAGATCACTAAAGAGTGACGGAAGTATACTCTAAGGGCACACAAGTGTTTTTACCTGAGAGTGCATAATCTTGCTTTTGTGATTTATCGGCTAATTATTCCTTCAACCTTGTCCTGGAGCAAATCAAATGAGATTAATTCTATAACAAAAATTTAGATCACTTTTTGATAGATGTTCAGCTCTTTAACATACAAAAACTACATGCTCATATGGATTCCAACTAGCAATTTTATTACTGTGTCTACACATTATTAAGATGAGGGTTTGGAGATATTTTCCACCTTTAGTCATTAATTACGTGTAGCAATGATTTACTATAATTAATATTATGGATTAATTACAATATGGGGGCTATGAGAATATATTGTGATAATGATTGCGATATGTAATGTTGAAATAATGATGTTGAGATAAAACACGTTATTCAAATAAGCAAGCGGAAAGAAAGTAATGAATGATACGGTCAAACAGCTGGTGATACAACGCGTGGCACAAGGATAAAGAATTTACATCATATCTTGTCAACTCGTATTTAATATCCTACAAATAGTCCCCTAAGTAGACGTGGAGCGTTACATAAAATTGCAAAACTTCTTGGGCCAATGGACATGACGGCTGGACTTGGTGGTAAGGTTGTCTTTAAGCGATCAATTGAAACGGTGTCCTTTTTCCATTGTGGTCTATGACAAAATAAGAATGCCTTTCGATTACCTTGTAAGGGCCTTCGTACGGAGGAACTAAAGCTTTCCGAAGCCGGTCAATTCTTACAAATACGGGCTGTAACCAAATTGTTGGTAATCTGTTGTTTGATATTTGATGGTCGGTGGGTGTGAAAAGAACGTGATCAAGCTGCTCCTGAGGTGTTGGATGTAATCAGCGGCATTTATGTCGCGCTTTGAAGGTTGCAAAAAATCTCCTGGCAGTCTCAAAGAGGTGCCGCATACCAGCTCAGCGCTCGAACAGGATAAGTCTTCCTTGACGGTGCTTCGGATACCTAGGAGTAAGAGGGAAATTCGATGAGACCACTTGGTAGCTTTTTGCGGTAGAACTTTTTAGCTGTGGATGAAATCGCTCTACTATACCATTGGCTTGTGGATGGTAAGCTGTAGTGGTTATATGATGGTAACCTAATAAAACAGATAAGTGTTTAAATAGGGCAGATTGGAATTGGGGCCATCGGTCTGTGGCTAATGTAGTGGGTACTCTGTAGTTAGCTATCCAATGCGTCACAAATGTTCGGGCTACAGTTTCAGCTGATGCATCCTTGATTGGGATTGCCACGGGCCACCGGGTAAAACGATCGACTGCGGTAAAAATATAGATGTGTCCATTAGAAGGCGGTAATGGGCCCACGAGGTCCACGTGAACATGACTGAATCTTGCGTCCGATTCCGCGAAAATGGCTGGGACTGTGATTGTGTCTATTAACCTTGCATTTTTGGCATGGATCGCACTGTTTTGTCCAATCTCGCCCTCTTTATTCATTCCCAGCCAGACGAAACGTTTGAAATCTGTTTTAATGTTGGCGGGAGGCTGGATGCGACAGACTATGTAGGTGCTCAAAAACTTCGCGTCGGAGGCTCTTGGGTACTAAGAGTCAATCGTGGTGGATGTATCGCAGGTAAGGGTTAAACTCGTACCTGGAATTGAACATTGATTCAATTTAAGGGATCCAAGCTCTTCAGTTGTATATTGTTCCCGCTTTTGTGACATAGCTATCTTTTCCGTTATTGTGGTATTTGTAAGTTGTATGGAGTCTATCTATGTTCGCGAAAAAGCGTCCGCCACAATATTTGTCTTCCCTTCGATGAACTGAATGTCGGATGTAAATTGTGATATGTAATCTAGCTTTCGTATTTCCCGTGGTGAGTATTTGTCAGACTTATTAGTTAAAGCATAGGTCAGAGGCTTGTTATCTGTGTAAACTGTGAAGTCTTGCCCTTCTAAAACATGTCGATAATGTCTTATAGAGAGGTAAATAGCAAGTAATTCCCTACCAAATGTGCTGTAGCGCGTCTGGGCCTTGTTTAATTTAAGCGAAAAAAATGATAGACCACTACTTTCTCCATTTATTGTTGGTATAGGGCGGCGCCGATGGCGGTGTTTGACGCGTCGGTTAATAATGAGAGAGTGGCGCTTTCTACTAGGTGATTCAGGGTCGTAACCTCGTCAAGCGATTCCTTAGTCTTGTTGAATGCATCATGTGCGTCTTGCGTTAAAACGAGGGGTCCTTTTGAGTCATTGAGCAGATCAGTTAATGACCGGAGGAGGAGTGCGCAGCTAGGTATAAAACGTCGGTAAAAATTTACTATACCTACGAAGCGACGAAGTTGTGTCATGGTTGTTGGGGTGGCAAAATTTTTGATAGCTGAGGTTTTGTCTGGTACCGGAGTTAGACCTTGTGGCGATACATGGTGGCCAAGGAAGTTAATTGCAGGTTGTCCCCATTCACATTTGCTTCCGTTAGTCTTGAGATCGAACTCAGGTAGGCGTTGGAAAACTTGACGGAGATGCTCTAAGTGTTGGGTGGTTGATGAGCTTGCAATTAAGATATCATCTAGATAGGCAAATGTAAAGTTCAGGCCTCGAAAGGATTGGTCGATGAAACGTTGGAAGGTTTGAGCGGAGTTACGTATCCCAAAAGGCATACGTGAATATTCGAATAGACCGAAGGGTGTGGTAATTGCTGTCTTTTTGATGTCGGCGACGGGAATTTGGTGGTAGGCTCGAACGAGATCTATCTTGCAGTAGTTGTTGTGCCGGCTAGGATGAGTGAAAAGTCGTGGAGGTGTGGGAGAGGATATCGATCTGGTACGGTTTGAGTGTTAAGGGCTCTGTAATCACCGCATGGTCGCCAATCCCCGTGTACTTTCTTTGGGACCATATGCAGAGGGGAAGCCCAGGGACTGTCCGAAGGTTGGATTATACCCAATTCAAGCATATGCGTAAATTCTTGTTTAGCTATTTTCAATTTAACGGGGTCTAGACGCCTAGGCTTGGCGTAAGCAGGTGGGCCTTGGGTGTTTATGTGATGGGCGACGTGATGCTTTACGTTAACCTTGTAATTAAGGGGGGGGGGGTATAAATTTCAGGGAATTCCTTTAATAAACTTGCGAATTCATTCACTAACGGTTGGGAGCAAGACTTAATTCTTGAAGATGTTATTGAGGTGGGTACACTATTTGATATTGTTGCTGTCTGTGGGTCTATCAACCTTTTCCTTCTTAAATCTACTGTGAGATTGATAAAATCAAGAAATCCGCCCTTAAAATGGGTGTTTTATTGTCTGCGATCGTAAATACCCCCTGAACGTTTTTCGCAAACCGAGATCAAGCGGTAAAGTAATTTGACCCTTTGGTTTCGATACAGTTGTTGTTGCTTGTAATTGAAAAGGGGCAGGTAGGGAACGTTGATTTGATTTAGGTGGCAGGACGCTGATGTCCGCGCCGACATCGACGAGCAAACGGTGCCCGGAAAGTTTGTCGATGATATAAAATAGGATACTACGATGAATATGACAGAGCTCGGGCGTAGCCTTTCCCGGCTGGTCTAGGGATTTATATCGAAAAACGGAACGTGAAGAAGCAGGGAGGGGTAAATTTTTTGGCGTTGCTTTTAAAATTTTTGTGGTACCAGCACACGTCGCTGGCGTTATTATCGTTAAAGGAAAGAGAGCGACGTGAGTTATAGAGGGGGAACAGCCGGTGAGTAGAGGACCTGGCAGAATTTTCCGTTAGTTTCAGAACTTCCAGTGATAATTTTTTCACCATCTCTTTTAGACTTGAAATTTCATTGTTAGTAGATAAGCTATGTATGGTGTTGCCCTGATTTGCCTCTGCGATCCGATCAGCCGTTTCAGCTAATTTTTACGTACATTGCTCAGCAGCGAAAACTGCGAGAATGTTGGTAAAATGACTAGGCAATTTATTAAGCCACATTCGCTTTAAAATCTCATCGTCCATGGTATAATTTCCAATCAGCTGTTTTATCTGTCGCAGCAACTGCGATGGTGATCAATCCCCTAATTCCAAATTATTTAAAAGATTTAATTGCTGCTGGTCGGAGTTTAGAGTACGACGAATTATTGTTAGCTTGTTACGTTCGAAGGCGTCGTCTTTGGTAATGTCCTCGAAAAGATCTTGTAATTCTGTACAAACGTTTTGAGGTAATGCCTCAAGTAGCAGGGCCAACTTACTTGAAGGATTGCTTACTTTGCGCAGACGAAATAATGTTTCTATTTTTGCGACCCAAGCTCTGGAATTATCAGCGGCAAAATCGGGAAGTTTGAAAAATTGCTCCATCGCGTCGAGTTCACCACTTTGGAGATATTTTCCACCTTTAGTCATTAATTACGTGTAGCAATGAATTATTATAATTAATATAATGGAATTATGGATTATTCACGATATGGGGGCTATGAGAATATATTGTGATAATGATTGCGATCTGTAATGTTGAAATATGATGTTGATATAAAACACGTTATTCAAATAAGCGAGCGGAAAGAAAGTAATGAATGATACGGTAAAACAGCTGGTGATACAACGCGTGGCACAAGGAATATAGAAGTTACATCATACCTTGTCAACTCGTATTTTATATCCTACAAGGGATTACTCAAATATCCCATTATTTGATATCCAACTTTGTAATAAGAGATGGAAGAAAACAAATCCTATTATTTTATTATGACTATCTAAATGTTTTAATGCAAAAGCCATAAATTGTAGATGATTTTGTATCAAGTTACTTATAAAGCTTCCTTGTATAGAATATAATGATTATTTTAGGTAACGATTCTTTTAGGCAATCTCCTCTTGCTTCAGTATTATTATCAAAAGATTTATTTGATGAAGTTGTTATCCACATTTATATACAAAATTGTAAAATTTAGTTGTAAAAGAGGTTGCAAAAAATACATTAACCATTCAAATGTTCACATTAGTGTTGTAAAAAACCAAGGGTTTCTATTGGTCGCCTGCAAGCGTTGACGTTTATTTTCACCCAGCCTTATCAGTGTGTAGAAATAATACAATACCATTACCGGGGAAAAGGTTTTCCCCGGCCCTCTTAATTTCCTATCCCCCTTTCCCAATATTTCCCAATAACTTTCCTCAGATCTTCCAATTTATTTATGTTGATGATTCCCCTTCTCTTAGACCTTTTTAGTATTTAAATCGTATATTCTAGGAATACGATATTGGCGCCGGAAAGGTGGAATCGAACCACTTCGCCGTTAAGCGACTACAGGTTTGAAGCCCATTCCCCTTCTCTTAGACCTTTTTAGTATTTAAATCGTATATTCTAGGAATACGATATTGGCGCCGGAAAGGTGGAATCGAACCACTTCGCCGTTAAGCGACTACAGGTTTGAAGCCCGCACATTTTTCTGTTTTTAAATAACATGATGAAATCTTTATATCATTGTTCAGGATGGGATTTAAGCTATGAGGAATAGGAATGAGGGGAGATATTGAACGAGCTGCATAATAAAGGGACACCCTCCTCCCATTTAGGAAGAGGGGTAAAATTATTAAACTCCTTTTTACTACATAGAATTTTACCTAATATATTTTGTATCCGAGAATTAAATAATTTATTAAATCACACAAGAATTAAAATTATCAATCCGATCACACGCGTATATTGAAAATCACTCGCGCGTAAGAAAATAACAAATACGTATAAGCATAAGCGCGTCGGGGGGGGGGAATATACGCGTACTAGAAATTAAATGTACAGGAATAGAGTTCTATGTACTACACATTAACTAGCATGTCCATGAAAGGCAGATGGTGTCGTAGACTACTACATTCTGAAGAACAAAAGAGAATAAGAGTACCTCGCGTATTATCATATACGTGTTAGAAAGTTAGCGGCGTTGTATGGGGGGGGGGGTAAGTATCCTCGTATCGAGAGATACGATACAGTGTTAGGTGAATTTCCTTGGGGGAGCTTTGGCGTTTGGCGTTTTTGTAAAAAAGACCTAAAGCGTTCTGGGTGAATGTTTCGGGGTGACCTTTGGCGTTTAGGTTTGGGTGTATTAAACACCTAAAGGGTGTGGGTGGATAATATTATTAACCTTTTGGTTTGGTTTTGGTCGTTTGGGGTGGGGCATGCAAAGATATCAATTTTAGGTAATAAACTTTTAATTTAAGAAAATAAAAATAGTTATATCATGACGTCACTGAGTTTAAACTTTTCCCATTGTGACGTCATAATGAAAAGTATTGTAATTTATAATCTAATCTCTAGTAAATTACAGTTAATTATTATGCTTTGCTTATGCTGCATTATAGAAGTAATGTTTTATTTATGAAAAAAGATGGCTAAAATTCGTTTAATGATTTCAAAAATTATTTTTTAGACATGCCAAAAATTTTATAAAAATTTATAAAAGTGGGAAATTTCGCTTTGTAGAATCTTCTATAAAGATGGCTAAAATCTGTTTAATGATTTCAAAATTTATTTTTTAGACATGCCAAAAATTTTATAAAAATCTATAAAAGGTGGGAAATTTCGCTTTATAGAATATTCTATAAAGATGGCTAAAATCTGTTTAATGATTTTAAAATTTATTTTTTAGACATGCCAAAAATTTTATAAAAATTTATAAAAGGTGAGAAATTTCGCTTTATAGAATATTCTATAAAGATGGCTAAAATCTGTTTAATGATTTGAAAATTTATTTTTTAGATATGCCAAAAATTTTATAAAAATTTATAAAAGGTGGGAAATTTCGCTTTGTAGAATCTTCTATATAGATAGATGGCTAAAATCTGTTTAATGATTTAAAAATTTATTTTTTAGACATGCCAAAAATTTTATGAAAATTTATTTAAATATATATTTTTGAATTTTCTGCCTCAGCCAGGTGGTAACAATTTTTTTGAACATTTTAATATGGTTTAACTATATAATTTACACATTTGCTAAGCAGATTAATTGCGATTAATCACAAAATTTAATTTCAAATATATTTTGAATTCCTCGGCTCTTGTAAAAGATAAAGACTTATTAGTTATATAATGTCCCTTTTATTTAATATTTGTAGTAGTGTTGTAAAAACAGCTGGCTGGTTTTTCCCAGCGTATTGCTAAGCTTAGTTGTAAAGTTGTAAACAAGCTAATTAATATTCCTTAATCTCAGCATTTTACCCCTCTTTATGACAGAGCTTATGCGTCCGAGCACATATGGTAGCTATATATTTTTTATGATCCTTATAAGCATTGTAAACGCGAGGTCTAAGTCAACAGAATAGCATGATATGCTTTTTGGAAATGCCTTATTTATTTTCTTAACACTTGAGAGGTTGGGTCACCCTGCCCCCCTCTCCCCCGCATTAGAAAGAGGGTAAAAAAATAGGGGGGGGGGGAGGCAAAACACCCCACCTGCCCGCCGTTCCTCCCCGAATTTAAAATATATTTGAAATTAAATTTTGTGATTAATCGCAATTAATCTGCTTAGCAAATGTGTAAATTATAAAGTTAAACCATATTAAAATGTTCAAAAAAATTGTTACCACCTGGCTGAGGCAGAAAATTCAAAAATATATATTTAAATAAATTTTCATAAAATTTTTGGCATGTCTAAAAAATAAATTTTGAAATCATTAAACAGATTTTAGCCATCTATATAGAAGATTCTACAAAGCGAAATTTCCCACCTTTTATAAATTTTTATAAAATTTTCGGCATGTCTAAAAAATAAATTTTGAAATCATTAAACAGATTTTAGCCATCTTTATTGAATATTCTATAAAGCGAAATTTCCCACCTTTTATAAATTTTTATAAAATTTTTGGCATGTCTAAAAAATAAATTTTGAAATCATTAAACAGATTTTCATCTTTATAGAATATTCTATAAAGCGAAATTTCCCACCTTTTATAGATTTTTATAAAATTTTTGGCATGTCTAAAAAATAAATTTTGAAATCATTAAACAGATTTTAGCCATCTTTATAGAAGATTCTACAAAGCGAAATTTCCCACCTTTTAAATTTTTATAAAATTTTTGGCATGTCTAAAAAATAATTTTGTGAAATCATTAAACGGATTTTAGCCATCTTTTTTCGTAAATAAAACATTACTTCTATAATGCAGCATAAGCAAAGCATAATAATTAACTGTAATTTACTAGAGATTAGATAAATTATAATACTTTTCATTATGACGTCACAATGGGAAAAGTTTTAACTCAGTGACGTCATGATATAACTATTTTTATTTTCTTAAATTAAAAGTTTATTACCTAAAATTGATATATTTGCATGCCCCACCCCAAACGACCAAAACCAAACCAAAAGGTTAATAATATTATCCACCCGCACCCTTTAGGTGTTTAATACACCCAAACCTAAACGCCAAAGGTCACCCCGAAACATTCACCCAGAACGCTTTAGGTCTTTTTTACAAAAACGCCAAACGCCAAAGCTCTCCCAAGAAAATTCACCTAACACTGATAAGGCTGGGTAAAAATAAACGTCAACAACTAAGTGTAATGTTATATAACTTATGTTTATATTCGTTATTTATAATATTTTTTAGTTATATATACCTTGGGGATATGATTATTATTGTATCATATGTTTTGGAATTAGAATAAAGATTTCTTATTACTAAAGTGGCCCGGTTGAAGGAAATTATTGGCTAGTGTTAATTGATGCTTTATCTAAATGGGTGGAGGTAGCAGTTATATCTTCTATAACTGGCTCGCAAATTGTGAGACAACTACGTAGTTGGTTTTGCAGATTTGGGATACCATCGAAAATAGTATCCGATAATGGACCCCAATTTGTTGGCGGTGAATTTAGAAATTTTTGTTTGGCAAACAACATAAAACACATAACATCAACTCCCTATCACCCGAAAACGAATGGATTAGTAGAGAGGGTAATAAGAACGTTAAAGTCAAGGTATTGGGCTGGAAGAAAGGGTGGGAGTGATAAGGAACTTTGTCTTTTGCAAATCCTTATGGCTTATAGGAACACTCCACAGGCGACGACAGGTAAAGCACCTTCGGAACTTTTATTTGGAAAAAGGTTAAGGACAGCATTTGATTTAATTCGTGCGGACCCAAAAGACAAAATGAATCGAAACTTGTCAAAACAAAAATTTTACCATGATAGGAAGTCGGTAGTTAGGCGATTCGGGGAAGGAGATTTAGTGTGGATTAAAAACGAAAACTCCAGGTTGGTATAAAGGAGTGATTATGGAACGAAATGGCGAACACTCCTATAGCGTTCGTACTAACAAAGGAATTCGAAGAAAACACGGAGATCAGTTAAGAATGCGATACATGTCAACAATTATACCAACGTCCGATTTTACGATCGAACAAAATATGGAACCGGAAAGGCAAATGATGGAAGAGGTTCCGTTAAGAAGGCAAACAATGGAAGAGGTTCAGTTAAGGCGTTCGACCAGAAAGCGGAATCCTCCGTTACGTTATCATGAAGAGTTTTAGCTTTTTAAAGTGGGAAGAAATGTAATGTTATATAACTTATGTTTATATTCGTTATTTATAATATTTTTTAGTTATATATACCTTGGGGATATGATTATTATTGTATCATATGTTTTGGAATTAGAATAAAGATTTCTTATTACTAAACTAAGCTTAGCAATACGCTGGGAAAAACCAGCCAGCCGTTTTTACAACACTAGTTCACATATTTATCTCATCTAAGAATGTTTCAATCAATAGTTGTTATTCACCCAATTTGTATCTTATTGTTTAAAAATAATAAAGTGCAGCTGACATTTGTTTATTGTGCCTTAGGATTTACATCATTTTTCTTCCAAAGAAGTTGCTGAGACATATAATTTAATTTTTTTTTATAGATTTAATAAATTTAACCATAAAATTTAACTGTGGAGATATGAAAATAAAAAATCTTTACTTAGCAAATTAACATTTCAATTTGTTACACTAGATTATCACAAGCTAAGCTTTTAATTTCTAAGAACATGTTTGTGAAATAGCTAATAAATTATTTATGGTACCTAATGATTTCAAACATAAATCAACTTTTATATTAAAAAACAAAATATTTCCTTATTGAAAGTTACAATAAAAATTTTATTTATTAATTTAATTATTATATATATATATATATATGTGACATAAATATAATAATCATTTTTTTATTAAATCATAATTAAGAACAAGTGGTAAAGTTTTCCTCACCATCTCCTTTTCGAGCAAATTTGTTTGTATATTTAATATAAAATAACTTAATCTTAATAAGTGTATATACTTTCTTTTATTTTGATCGATAGAAGTTTATTTCCAAATAATTATGTATGTTATATGCTAAAATATATTAAATTAATAAGCTGGCATCGAGCCATGGATTGAGATTGTATTAGATTTTACAATTTCCTTAGTGATTTTCTGCTTGATGTAGAATAATTCTTTGGAATCGTGTGTGATAAAGGTTATAAATTTTGATGTTTGCTTAAGGAATTGGCTGCCCTCGGGACCTAAATTACCGAGGTCGTGGCTACTACTGGTACAAAAATAATATTGCTGAGGTATTTGTATTTTTCCACTTTCTTTCTCTCAGTAGAAGAGATGAGGTCGAGAGAGGCGTTATATTTGGCAAATATATCCACTGTAGTGAAGTCCCAGCAGGCGTTTAGGCACGAGCCCACGGGATAATTGTTACACCGTCGGGTCTTTTACCGTCAGTGGGACTTAGGCCAATGTCCACCATTTAATTGGGAAAGCCGGTTTTCTTCAAAAATTGTCCGATTATTTTATTAATTGTGGCATGGCGGGGATGCCGCCCCTTGCTGTATTGGCAGTGGAGAGGATGATGGCCGTTTGCTAGAATGGGTTGGGAATGGGGACACAATGTCGCAGCCGAGGCGTAGGCCAGCTATTGCGCATAATTGAAAAGAATTTTATGAGGAGGATTGCTTGATATTAAATATTGATGAGCTACCTAAATAAATAGCAAAATAAAATTATTTTGTAATACTTTTTATTCTCTTACGACCATAACCCCCTTTGAATTGTGGTGGTATCTTGATATTTTGCAGTTTATTATTCATATATAAATTATTTATAAGCACATACCTTTAGAAATGGAGTCAATAAATCACAAAAGCAAGATTCTGTACTCCCATGTAAAAACACTTGCCATCACTCTTTAGTGATCTCTCTCAATATCCAATGAATTTATACAAAGAATATAATTGAGAGATTCATTCAATGATAAATACTTCTTGATTACAGTTTTGAGAATTCTATTGTGAAATTCTTGATTGTTGGTAAAATTTAAAAAGTTTATGGTTGACCTCCTACATCAAACTTGTATAGAACAAGTAAATGAGAACTATTGTTTGATGTTATAGTAAATGAAACAATTCTTTGAGCTGAGCATTGCCTCAACCATGATTCAAAGATAACGTTTGATATTATGTGGATTGTAAAAATTCAAAAATAGCAGATTTAAAAAATGAAGTGCAAGGCGTGTTATTATTTGTAAACAATAACATACAAATTAACGAACGTGATGAATGCGGGGAATGTTTAAGAAATGCGTTTTTACGATTTGTTATTTATCACTTTAAATCGAGAATACATAGCCTTGGCCTTGAAACTTAGACTTTTGAAAAGAAACCGAATGCGTCAACTCGCCTTTATGGTTAAACAAAATGTCCAATAAACGCTTTCATTAAAGACCCAATTTTTCTTCAGACATATTTTTTAAATGGTTACATCTATTGCAATCTCAAATAATATCCGGGGAGATCTTCGATAATATACAGGTTATCTACAGGTAGTCAATAGTTACCTCACGTTAGTATGACTATTGGTTGTCACTATGTGATTGTTATTTATTAGTTTGTTTTCCAAAACAATGACTAACACGCCATCTACATAATCATTAAAAAGATTCAAAACAAACTTCCAATTTTTCATGTATATAGTCATTTAACAACTTGAGGAACAATTGCAACATCTATCAGGGCTAGCAGTTGATTGGACATTTTTGCTTTTAATACACATATTGTTTCAAGTATTCTACTATACTCCCAAATTAAATTATATGTCGTACTTGATTATAATTTTAAGAAATGGATTATGGAATGTATATAAATAAAGTCCATTTTAAAAAATCTAAAAAAGATCAAAATATAGGGTGAGGGAGGAGGCATTTCGGCTCATAGTAAAGTTTTTTTTTAGAAATTGGGATGACTATAATTTGAACATTTGGGTTAAGAGGTTGTGGTGTTTTTTTTAAAGATGAAGTTAGTTTATTGATATATATCTAAATATAATTTTAAATTATACATTTATATAATAATTATATTTAAAAAAAACATCATATGAGTAATATGTCTTCATCTTAGAAGAGGCCAGGAATCCAAAAAAGATTTGAAATTAAATTTTGCAATTAGGATAGCTATTGATTGCTTTAATAAAAATGCGGGGGAATGTTTGGAGGGAGGTGATCGCCTGCCTATTTCTTTGAATAAAGCCAACGCCATTTTTCCATAGGATCCTGAACAGGAGGAAACTATTGGGATAAAAATACTAGAGTCCAAAAGGGCCTTGTATTTTTGGAGCTTGCGTTCTTCAGCGAGGGGCATGGGGTCATAATTCAGATTAGAGGGGGCGAATAGGTCTATGCATGTAAAATCCCACTTTAAAAAGAGACCATTTTCCCATGGGACTAACGAGGAACCGTCAGGACGCACTCGACCTTCAAGGGCAGGATCTGAAGGTTCAAGTATGGAGGGAATATGTGCCTTTCTAAGAGCTGACTGGATAATAGAATTGATTTTAGAGTGTCGCAAGTTTCTAAATTTATTTAGTCTGCAGTGTACAGTGTAACGGGTGGCGTGCTTCTTCATCCACTGGCTGGTTGCAATTTTTACAGGCATATGCCTTGGTGTATTTTATTCCAAGGCGTAGTGCTATATTGTAGGATAGCTCGCAATCCTCTAACATCATATTGGAGAACTTACTAGGATACGCCTCTAGCCATTCATGTCCAGATTTATCAAACACCAAAGATCTAAGGTTGTAATGATGTTTGGTATCGCAGCTCGAAGGAGATAAGCAACGGAGCGCGAAACCAAACAGCATCCCAATCCTTTTGATTTGGTGTTTGTGGTGGTGAGCTTTCTGGTAGAACATTTAAATTCCAAAGGGATAGGGCCTGTATAAATGTTTCATCGAGGGAGTATGAGATTAGTTTGGCGACGATGGATTTTGAGGATAAGTGGGAGGATATAAATTAGGCCAAGGATAAGGAGCTTGGTGAACGAATTCCCAGACCCCCAGATTTTGTTGGTAATGTGGCTTGTAGCCAGGTGTTAGTATCGAATGATAAGTTCAGGGTGGATTCGATGAGAGATTTTAGGTGGGTTTCGATGTAAATGTGTATGCAAAAATGCGCTTTTGGATCGGAAGAATATTTTGGCTATATTAAAGTAGTTTTTCAATATGTAAAATGCGTGATGGGCGGGCATAAGCTTAAAAATTTCATTTTTTTTTTACATTTGAAATTTTTAAAATTATCGTTGAGATAACTTCTTAAGCATTCAGGACCGCCTATTGGAGAACCTAGTAAAGACAACATTTTATTCTATTTGCTATAGATTTTCGTTTACATAATCCAAGATTATAGCTTCATATATTTATTCTATTTGCTATAGCTTTTCGTTTACATAATCCAAGATTATAGCTTCATATATTCTTTGGCTTGAGCTAACGCAAAACCGGTGTAAGTGCAGGAATACGTGAAAATCGACTTAGAGGAAGTGACCATCAAGTGTGACAGATAGCTATAGAAAAAAAGATAAAATCTCATTTCAATGTATATGCTTTAAGACAATTGCAAAACCAGGTCTGTATTTATACATAAGTCATGACCTTGTAATGATGTAATGCTATTTATTTTTATTACGTTTTTCAAACACACAATATACAATACGTCTCCCCTGGTATTCTCCTTGCCCCCCCCCCCTCTAGGGCAATTCCTTCTTATATGGCCCATCTTGTTGCATAAATAAAATTTTGGTCCGTTTTTTATATTCAATGGCTCCTATCATTTAATTATTCTTTTTAATTAATCAAGTGGAATTTCCATTTCCACCATTTAGAAAATATTTCAAGCTTATTGATACAGATGATAAAGTCAGATTAAAGGCGAAATGCCTATTGTGCATTAATAACAAAATGATTTCTTTCTCTAAAATCAGCAGCTTTAATTTAAAAAAACACCTGAAAGTAAATCAATATTTCCTTATTTTATAATAATTTTTTAAAATGGTTTTAATTATATTTGGGCAATTCATTACATACATTAGTTAAGCTTATAAATTTATATTTAGAAAGTACATGATAATCAATATTCAAAAATTGAAAATCATATCAATAGTTTTAGTTATAATAAGTCTTCCTCTTCTGAGAAAAAACAGTCAATATTAAATTTTGGTCAAAAAACATATGAACCTACAAAAACTGAAGGAGATAATGCGATCATTGATTATGTCATTGAGACACTGGTTCCTTTATCAACTGTAGATAATCCTAGCTTTGTCAAAATGATAAAAACGTTTTCCCCTTCAGCAAAGGTAATGTGCCGCCAAACACTAATAGCAAAGATAGGTTTGCGTTATAATAAAATGATGGATGATATTATAGAAATGCTTTCTGGAGTATCTTATGTGTGTACCACAGCTGATTGCTGGAGTGGATTTAGAAGGTAGTGCCTAGGTCTTAGGGGAGAGGCGTGGGTGTTTGTTAGAATCTCATTTAGAAAAATTATTACTTTTAAAAGCTAATATATTTTGATATATCATATAATATAAATAAAACGTTTTGATAAAAAAATATGATTTTGTTTCGTGTACCTACTAAAAAATGAAAATCAAAAGAGCGGTTATGGAGAGTCGCTCCATTAGTTGGAGCGGGACCGCTCCTTTTAATATGTAGTAGCGGGAGCGGGAGTTCGCTCCTTTTGAAAAGGTAGGAGCGGGAGCGGGAATCGCTATTTTTAAAAAGGAGCGTACAAGACTGATTTTTCCTAATTTTTGTATGATATTTGTTTTATCCCATTTCCTATAAGGACAATAACTTACTAAAGCCATTGTTTTAAGAGATTTATTAGCAGGAGCATTAGAGCTCCTGCTAATAAATCTCTTAAAATTATTCTTATCGAGGGAAAAAATTTAAAGCAATATTACGATTATTTACTGAGCATTTTGGATTTATAACTGAGCAATATTAAGATTATTTACTGAGCATTTTGGATTTATAACTGAGCAACATTAATTTATTTACTGAGCATTTTTGAATTTTTTACTGAGCATATTAATAAAATATTGAGCATATTTTACTGAGCATTTTTTATTTTTTTAACTGAGCATTTAAATAACATCCATTTTTTTAGGGCTTGCTTTTTTGTTTGCCGGTTTTTTGTTGAGGCCTTGAGTTCTTCTTCGTTTATCACCAATGTATAAGTTGTTGTCAGGAATGTATATAAAATGTTGAAGGGGAGGGGAAAAGGGATATGGGGACTGTTTATTTAGTAGGGGAGGATCGGGATATCTAATAGGGTTAATGGATAAGAGTCTTACAGGAATTAAGTAGTTTAGGAGGAGAGTTAAGAACTAAGTACTAAAAAACAACTGATCTTTTATTCTATATGTATGCATGAATGAGTACAACTGTATATATCTATTCGAAAATGCTTAAGAGTACATTTTATATAATCAAAAGTAATTATAATAATAAGTAGCGCATGGGGTGGTTACGGATCCTTAAAGTATTTTAAATCTAATTGTTTTAATTTGGACGCAAATAAAAATTTAAATCCTGAACGGTAAAATAAATCAACAAAATAATATTTTTAAATTCTATTTAAATAGTGTGAAATGGTAGTTCATAATTAATTAAAACATAAATAAATAATCACCAACCAATATAAAAGTAATTTTAAATTACAAAACTATATATTTCAAATAAATTTGCGACCCTATATTGTAGATGCTACATATTTAAACATAACTATAATAAATCATTCAAATAAATTTAGTAATCAAAATCTGTGGTATCAATTAGTTTCATTAATTGCACCTTAATTTGTCGATTAAATTTTACACACTGCAATTTTTCTTACTCCCGCGTCGGATGCCAAAATTTAAAAATCTTTAAGGAGGGATTAGGTTAAAAAGTTAAAACGCTTTAGGGTCGGGCCGGGTCGGCTTTGGGTTGGAAATTTTTAAAGGCTTTCGGGTTACCGAATTCATCATTGTTATTAATAGCAATGGACTTAATGCCGATCCTTCAAGTACACCGACATTCTAAATCCCTTTAATGTACCACTGGATGCTCGTACTTTGTGTTTTCTTTACATACCCTTGCCTAACTTTATATAAGAGTCGGGTACACCATTGGAACTACTTAGCAACTGTCTTGAAACTTTTTCAAAATCAATGAAACACATATGATAATCCTTCTGTCTTTTCTTAAAGAATTCCATGAATCACCCGAGAGGCACTCTTGTACATCTCCCTTCATAAACTCATATAACATATATTTCCTTCCACTCATCAGGTATCATACCACTTACAATATCTTGTTAGCCCCTGGTCAACCTCTTTTTCTATCAGTTCTTCTTATGGTCCATATTTATAGTTCTTGCTTTTGCAATAATCTGAATTTTCACTGTTTAATAGTTCTTTATAGTATTTTTCCCTATGATTTGATGGTTCAGAGTTAGCGTGCTGCCTTCCTTGCTCTTTATGGTTTATATGTTTGCCACATCTGAGTTCCTAGCCCTGGTCTTTGCTATTTTGTAGATCATTCTTGGTCCTTCTTTCTTATGTAACGTGGGGTTTGAATATTCATAGACATGATGTTTTGGCTTAATCATGCAACGTTTTGCTTCCTTTTTAGCCTTCACATATATGCCATTATCATGAGCGTAACCAGGGGGGGCAGGAAGGGGCGGGGGGAGGGAGGGCGGTCGCCCCTTCCTGCCCTCCCCTCCCCTAAATAAAAAAATTTTAATACATATAACTACGCCTCTGGATTTCGAATCGAATCGAATATTTTTGGTATTCGATTCGGATTCGAGTTTTTTATCAAAAAAAATATTCGATTCGAGATTCTTTGAATATTAAAATTAAGATTCGAATTCGATTCGAAAGAAATTTGAGGATTCGAAATCGATTCGAATATATATTAAGATTTTTTATTATTAAAAAACACATTTAAAGGGCTAATTTGAAAAATTTATTTGAAAGATATTTAAAAAAATACACACATTAAAAATAAAAATTTAAAGGGGAACAAAAAACTATAGCGATATGTGTAAGACAATCAAGTACCGTTTTTAGCCAACTTTTAAGGCAAATTATCTTCCTAGCACTTTTTTCCTTAAACGAATGCCTGTGTTTGGTCAATAAATTGTTCCGATTGAAAATATTCTTTCGCAAGAGGTAAATGGTCTAGGCATAAAAAGAAGATCCTTTGCCAATTTTTGGATGGCTAGAAAACGACGTTGATTCGATCACCATTGTCAACATTGGAGGCCACACGTGGTTTGTGCAAAAATATCTCCAATGGAGACTTCGCCTTGTCGCACTTAATAGACGATCAAGTGTTGATACCTCGCCAGTTGATATAAAATCGGGCTGACTTCCTGTAGCAGTTTCCAATTCATCTTTAATTTCTCAATAGGATATGCCATGTACTGGTGATAAACACACAAATTGAACCTTAAATTGACGACACTCACTAATAAGACTATCTTCTTATTGAATGCCATTATCTTCAATTATCTGTATGGCCATTTTGACAGCATGATCTTCTGTGATGGTTGATAATTTACCGGTAAACCCAAGTTCTAGGATTTGTCCCCCGGAATTAAATGGTCACTGTAAAAGGGAAAAAGCATCAATTTAACCTTTCCAATTTGTTCCCATTCGAATTTAAAGGCTAAATCCAATGCCTGCCTTACTAAAATAGCCTTTTCTATCATTATATAGGTGCTATTCCATCTAACTACCTAAGTTTTGCCTTTATGTAATTAATTTTTGGGTCAAATTATTTACATATAGCTTTTAATCGTGAAATATTTTTGGGCTGTCTTGCAATTTTTATCAAAGTCCATATTTTGATTAAGTTGTGATCCTCGTTCTCTATAACTTATGTAAGTTTGAAAATTTTCATAAATTTTTTCAAATTGTAGCAGGAAAAATAACTAATGCGGTAAGATAAAATCTAATATCTGCGTAGCGCCTATTTAAATTAAACCCTAAAAAATAAAATTCAATTTTTTCAAAGATTCGATTCTTAGCAGCGTAAATATTCGATTGGACACTTACACATATGGA
Source organism: Gordius sp. MW1 (assembly GCA_964036665.1). Lineage (NCBI taxonomy): Eukaryota > Metazoa > Nematomorpha > Gordioida > Gordea > Gordiidae > Gordius > Gordius sp. MW1. The sequence goes on from OZ038533.1 coordinate 19,760,379, forward strand.
TTCGAATTCGTTCGAATCGATTCCGAATTCAAATCTCGAATCGAATCTCGAATATTTCCCAGAGGCGTACAAAAACCCTTAAAAATTTATAAAAATTATTTGCCCCTCGCTAATCCAAAACCTGCGCCCATGGCCAATGTTGCTTCTTCACTTCTGTTGCATGGCCATAATTTTTAAAGAGTTCTTTTAAATTAACTTGGCGCGTTCCACCACCATGTCTCTTTATCTTTTTGTATATCTAGTTTGCCTTCCCATAGCACACATTTACTGATCGCACCCAGTTATCTAATAATTCCACTTATAGTTAGCATTCTAATGGATATAAAAAACTTTATACAATTTAAAAATAATTGACACATAGGTTGAACAAAAATAAAAAAAAATCCATTTTTTAAAAATAGTAAATACTTTCAATATTTGAAGAGTATAACAGTTTATTTTTTAAATCTGTGTTTTCTAATAATTCCACAACTGTTTAATGCTGTGGAGTCAAGTGATTCTAATCTCATCCTCTTCCTTTATTTTTAAGAGATTTATTAGCAGGAGCATTAGCCCCTTCCTTTATTTTTAAGAGATTTATTAGCAGGAGCATTAGAATCTCTTAAAAGTATTGTTTAAGAGGGACAAAATTTAAACTCTTCCTTTATCTTGGCAGGTTTTATTAGAGGTACAAAGTTTTCTAGTTTGCCCCTTTTCTCTTAATTACGTGAATCGAAACACAAACTTTTAGTGCACAATCTAAATTGGCATACTACCACCAAATATGATAATATTCTTGTAACGTTTCTTTAATAATATTTTTTGGTGAACATTTTCTAAGAATTCTAAGTTGCGATAAATGCAGATTATAAAATTGCATTTCTTGAATAAAGTTTTAGATAAATTATATAATCTCAGAAAGTATATAGAATAGAAAATCGGAATTACCGCATAGGGCAATATAAGAATGTAAAATAAATGCAAAGGTTCTTTTCTCATGTCTTTATTATGGCTTGATATGAGTCACTGTGCGAAGGACTTTACCCCTCTTATAATATGAAAACAGATTTTATATAGTTTAATAATTGCTTTTTTGGGCATTTAAATACAAATAATAAGTGATGATTGGAATATTTCTTTGGTACATTGGTTTTAGACGCTCCGCCCGTCCAATAATTATTAAATTTGAAAGGCACATAATAAACCGTTTCACCCTTTAAAGCTTATCCAATTGCCTTCTGAACGATGGATTTTTTAAATTGAATTTGTAGATGATTAGCCCTATTAAAATTTTAGATATCTATTAATTGCTATGCAATTTATGGGCTCGTTTTTTGGTTGTCCGTCCGTTGTCCGTTGTCCGTTACCCTCCCTATCTATTTGCATTGGGTATATTAGGTTATCGATTTTTTAAATTAATGCATGAGAAAGAGGTGCCCCACCCCTCATCTCTATCTCCCTCGCTGTGTTATTTTTTAAATTAATGCATAAGAGGTGCCCCACCCCTCATCTCTATCTCCCTCGGTGTGTTATATATAAGATTTGTTAAATTATCTATTATATAATAAACATAGATAAAAGTTGTTTACTTTTAATGCTATGCAATTTAACTAGTTATATAATAAACATAAATAAAAGTTGTTTACTTTTTAATTGCTATGCAATTTAACTAGTTTTGGGGTTAGAATCCCGGAGTTTTTTTGACTCTTATGATTGTTCTTGTTACTATCATTGATAATAAGAATTTTTGGCCGTTCGCTGGCTGCTGACCAATGAAAAAAATGACCATTGGCCAAAATGTGAATCGAAATTATTTTTTCCGTTTTTTTTGACTATTATGATTGTTCCTGTTTCTACCATTGCTATTATGACTTTTTGGCCGTCCGCTGGCTGCTGACCAATGTTATAAATAAAAGTTGTTTACTTTTAATTGCTATGCAATTTAACTAGTTTTTGGGTTAGAATCCCGGGTTTTTTTGACTCTTATGATTGTTCTTGTTACTATCATTGATAATAAGACTTTTTGGCCGTCCGTTGGCTGCTGACCAATGAAAAAAAATGACCATTGGCCAAAATGTGAATCCGAGTTTATTTTTTCGTTTTTTTTGACTATTATGATTGTTCCTGTTACTACCATTGCTATTATGACTTTTTGGCCGTCCGCTGGCTCCTGACCGATGGAAAAAATGACCATTGGCCAAAATGTGAATCGAAAATATTTTTTTCGTTTTTTTTTACTATTATGATTGTTCCTGTTCCTACCATCGCTATTATCACTTTTTGGCCGTCCGCTGGCTGCTGACCAATGGAATAAAAGGACCATTGGCCAAAATGTGATTCGAAAACTTTTTTTTCGTTTTTTTTGACTATAATGAATTTATATCCACTTTTACCGTGTCCTGGCTGCTGACCAATGGAAAAAAATGACCATTGGCCAAAATGTGATTTAAAAATTTTTTTTTCGTTTTTTTTACTCTTATGAATTTATATCCATTTTTACCGTGTCCTGGCTGCTGACCAATGGAAAAAAATGACCATTGGCCAAAGTGAGCATTAAAATTTTTTTTTCCATTTTTTTGGCTATCATTGACTTATAGAGTATCTGTTGGTACTGACCAATAGAGAAAAAGTGACCATTGGCCAAATTTTTGATTTTTTTAATTAAAAATTGTTCAAATTCAACAAAACATTTCTCCCAACAATTCTGCAAATTCTTAACATTGTGTTGTTTTATAATATAATGTTTGTTAGACCCATAATCAATAAAAACTAATGTAATACGCGACTAGATGCAAACACTAAATCTAACCCTAACCCTTGCCTATATTACATTTTGCCTATATCATTTTGCCTATAATGGAAAATTTGTATAAATAATTAGATAATCATTAGGCATTTAATACCCCCCTATAGGCATTCTCGCCCCTTCCCACCTTTCTCGCCCATAAATTGCATAGCAAATATGATACATTTATACGAAGTACAGATGAGTCGTCCCCCCTTCCCTTCCCCTCTTCCCTTCCCTTCTCCCCCTTCCCACGAGGGCCGAAGGCCCGAGTTTTAATCAATAATTTAATCTATGTTTAAACATCTGGATACATGTTCCGACCTTACAATTTTTAATCTATATATGTCTATAATAACATAAGTAATCCATAATCCTTTGTTTAAATTAACCTGAATCAAATGTAAGAATTAACTAATATATTGAAATTATATATCGGGTACCTAAGATGAATATATTACAAAATAGAGAAAAGCATATTTAATAGGCATTCGGATATACACTTCCTGTTTTAGTAATTGACTGAATTAAGCAACATTAGAAAATTAAACCTTTAACAATATGGATAAAAGGCCATTATCATTAGATATTATAAGGTTATGAATCTTTAACTTAAATTATACTTAACATGTCATTATTTTTTTCTTACAAGTGTGAAACTGGATAAATTTAACTCAATCTCAAGATCACTTTTAGCCAATCTTTTTTAATAGAGGTTTTTTTCCGAATAATTGTGTATGATACATGCCAAAATATATTAAATTAATGAGCTGGCATCGAGTTATGGATTGAGATTGTATTGGATTTTACGATTTCAATGGTGATTTTTTACTTGGTATAAAAGAATTCTTAGGATCGTGTGTAATGGAGGTAATATATTTTAATATTTGTTTGAGGAATTGGCTGCCCTCGGAACCTAAATTACCAAGGGTCGTGGCCACTACAGGGACAAAATGATATTATTGAGGTGTTTGTACTTTTCCACTTTCTTTCTCTCAGTAGAAGAGATAAGGCCAGGAGAGGTGTTAGATATGGCAGAGATATCCACCATAATGAAACCCAACAAGCGTTATAATTAATTATTTAAAGAGATAGTCACGATTTAATTTCACAACAACCAGAAATAAACCGTTAATAATTAAATGGAAGGCATGGATCTGTTTTAGTCATCTAAAATTACATATATTAAATTTATCTTGTGTATAATTTGGCAACATCCTTTACCCCGCGTTCGTGATGACGCGCGAAGCGAAAAAAAGCGAAGTGAATTTTTGTGTTAATTTATCAAAATTTTCATTATTTTTTTTAATATCTTATATTCAATCGTTTATCATATATCACGAAAATAACAGTTGTAAATATGAGGTGTTTATAGTGAAACCGCAGACGATTATTTTCGCCCGTGGGAAAATACGAACGAAAATAATTTTTTAACCATTGCGCGAAAAGTACAAAATGATTTGTATCTTAATTTTTGTTCGCTTTTTGCCGCAGGCGAAAATAATCGCGGTTTCACTATGAACACCTCATAGTTACAATTGTTATTTTCGTGATATATGATCAAATTCACGATGAATATAAAATATTAAGAAAAATAATGAAAAGTTTGATGAATTAGCAAAAAAATTCACTTCGCTTTTTTCGCTTCGCGCGTCATCACGAACGCGGGGTTACACTGACGTAAATTGGATATGCCGTTTATTAGTATTATAAGTTTATAGAAATTATAATCAGATTAAACCATATTTTTATGGAAATTAATAATAATACTAAAATAAACGTTTCATTATCCTAATTTATTCATAAGACTTTTGTAGTTATAGTGGTGATATTAATAAATAAGCAGTCTCGCTCATCCTATTTAAAATAATCTAAATATCATTCAAATTAATGAGAAAAGTGCCTTAATTAATTGAAAGGCTTCATTAAAAATTTAAATGTAAGGCTTATTTGAACGAAATTTTTAATCCTATAATCAATAACTTAAGTTGCAGCCAATTAAATGACATCGGGACAGCAAAATTACGATATCGTACAAGTCAATTATTAGATATGTAAACTAAGAATAAAACATTCGAAAGAATGAGAGATTATATGAAGATTTATAACAAAATTTCTTTTATTATAAGTAAACAGACTATAAGAGTCTAGATTGTAAAAATGAATAATTATATAGTACGATTGTGGCGATGAAACAAAGGACGAACTTTGGCAAAAATTATTAGTCTGAAGTTAGGGTTAAAGGCAAAATTTATATAAAAAGTTAAACCGACGTAGAAAAACTCCATGACGTTAAAAACGGCATAAACTAAAGCTAAGGTATTTGGGTGAATATCTAAATTGATCAAGTAATCCATTGTCATTTGCATTGTGGAAACGGGTAGCATGCACACAACAAACTCCACGCTTAGGATAAAAATCATAGTTATTTGGCATTGTAACTCTCTATCCACTTCTTGCCTAGTAATTCCCGATCTAAAACTTTCATCATTATTTGGGTTGTCTACCGGGAAATCGACATGCGGCACGATATTAGTAAAACTATAATACTTGTAAACCAACCACAATTTGCAAATCACAATGGTAAAGAAGGGGATCCATTTAGTAAAAAGTTCCCTACTCACTTGGTAAGTCAACCACACCTTCCAAACCAGAGTTCCTTGGGTGGGCGAATTGATGACGTAGGTGTAGAAATAAGTACTAGTTGGGTTAGCATCACAGAGTCGTAAGATTTCTACACGTTTCCACGCGAAGGTGGGGAGGTACCATAGGTAAGAATATATAAATGAAAGTAATATCAAAAGACGCACCCTGTTAACTGTTATTAAGGAGCGGTATTTTAAAGGCTCGATCATTCCAATGAGTTGGCTAATAAATAAGATGACATATATCATGAAGCTGACTACTATCAGCGGTTTGGTCAACGGTTTATGCCAATGGGCCCAGTAATAATTCCACCCATAACCAGACCACCAATGAGTACTTTCTTTAGTGGCAGCAAAGTCCAAGGCTCCATATAATTCGCAGAGTGGCGAAATTATTAAAGTTAAAACGTTGAGGATATTAATGGCGTAAAACCATTTTAAAAGGTATCGACAAACGCTAGTACATGAATCATTTGATATCTTTGTGCAATGGTTATTTTTTGTCCTATGTGAATTATGGGATACGCTTCTGACAAGGTTGACTAAATGTGGTGCTTTGTTTTTAGCCTTGCCATTGTTTGAAGAAGATGATAAAGTACCAATTGTTGTTTTGTCGTTTGCTCTCAATGGGTCCTTAAAGATATAGACTCCCAAAGAGTTACCCACAACTCCAAATATCAGGATAAATAGGGCACAAGTTTCGTACAATAAAAAATACACTTTTCGATTCGCAATGATGTCCTCGATAAACAAGCATTCAGCGGTAGTGTTAGTGAAATTAGCATTACTTTTATTCACCATTTTTAATAAGCCGTCGCTAAACTTTAGATCATATAAATCGTTGAATATGAAATTGATTCCCATTTCTAATGTCGAGCAATCTTTTTGCAAGGCATTAAATATTAATTATACACATACGACCTTGAATGAAAAGGTTAAATGGATATTACAAAGCTTGTGTAAAATAAGGTAGGTGTTGTATATTAATTTGAGAGAAGGAAACAAGATATTGGGTAGCTATTGATATGGAAATAATACATTTGTGCGTAAGTTTCAACCTGGCTTCTAATTATAAAAATAAATGATGAAAAGATTTATATCTTGTTAAATATTAATTAAGTTGTTATGCGTCATAGAGGTTAGAATCATATATTGTATATATTTATCGACTTTATAGAGTAGACTATTATTTTTAAATTAACCGTCCTCGAACGGACGAATAGTTATTTTAAATTGTTATAAAAGATTAATTGTAATAAGCAGGATTGTAATAAGAATACAATGATAGAGCTAGAAAGTAAATAGTCTTGGAAAAAGATATTTTTTAAAAGAAACAGAACCATAAATTTAAATCGAATAAACAGCAGGTATTATAAATTACAAAAAAGGCATATTTAAAACCATAATCGAAAAAATTCTAAATAATAAATAGGACTTTACTAAGTTTTGCGCTATTGCAAATAAGTAATTTAAAATTTAAGCTATTTATTTATCGTACGAATATTTTGCTGCCCAAATATGTGTTTTAAAATGAAAAGTAATTTATTTCACAATTATTTTCCTACAAACTTTTTTTTGTTGGTAAAAGATAGTTTATTAATATATATATCTGATTAAAATACAACATTTTTTATTAAATCCAATTTATCAAAGTCGAAATTCAAAAATTAATTTAGAATTAAAGTAAAATTATAATTTCTTAAATGTGACATTTTAAGGTTTAAACTAAATACCTGCTTAGCTCTAGCGTGCGGGTGACCTAAAAGTTGGTCGCGGCCTGATCATGGACGGGCTTGTGGATTAGAAATTATAGGCCCAGCTTGGGGCACTAATAAGCTCGACCTTGGCTTAATTAAGTAAGGCCCGTTTTTATGGTTAAATGAAAAATTATTTCATATAATGTTTTCATTTTTTGTATTTTAAAGTGTAAAAGTTGGTGGGTTATCATTATGTTTTTAAAATTTTATATTTACTGATTTCTACAACAACGATTTAATCAATATTACTTTTCCCTCATCATTCATAAAATTTGTAAAAATTGGCAAATCCCGAAAGTTTTGATCCTTTAATAAGGTTAAAAATTTAAAAAATCAATTATTTTTTGTCAAAATTTCCTAAAATTAAATTTGGCATAAAAGGTTTTATGCACGATTGCAAGTGCTACTAGTGAAATTAGTTGGCAGATAGCTTGCTAGAAGAATTTATACTCGTTTCCTGATAATTATTGATAATTTGCAGGCGCCTATGGCTGCCTCTACTTCTAGCATGTTTATTATCGGACATCTTTAACATATATATGATTGACTACACATTGACAAAAAATAGTTTAAAAAACATCAAAATTATAAAGATCTTATTCTGAATGAGCTCTGGAGAAAAGAGAACCTATCAAATGTTTATTTATTTCACTTAATTTATTTATAATTTTATTTTCGCCCTTACAATTAATATGAATCTCAAAAATCTTAACTTCCAAAACGAAAGATATATTATGTAAAAACGTAGGGAATGAAAAATCGCGCGAAGCACAAATAATCACTACTATTTAATTATATTTTGGGAACCAATGACAAAATACATATATGTACTCGATTGCTGGTCCATTCTCCAATCAGGTTTTTGTACAAACTCACAATGCGATGGTAATTAACTAATATGCAAAACGTGTGGTGAGGGGCCACAGTAAGAAGAATATCAGTAGTTTATTTATAGGCGAGAAACTGCAAATGTTCGCTTGCTAGCACTATCTGTGCTAATTCTCGTCTCGTCTCGTCTATGGTTTTTGAGACGAGACTAGAGGGAACCGAGAATTTTTCGGATTTTCCCCATTACTAAATGTTTTTCCATGTTTAGGTTTAAGTTTGTTAAATTTCAAATTTGTAGATTGACTTAAACCTCATTATTAAAGTTTTTGACTTCAGATGGAAAGACAGAGTCATTTGACATCAAATCAGGGTTCAAACTTATGGGTCAATATAGGGTGTCAAAAAATCGCGACTATTACTTATCGTTACCTAAAATGAGGAGTGATCTACTGCAATTTTTAAAAATCTTAATTTAATTGTGATTTTTTAGAATTTAATATATCTCATCATAAACCTCTAAAACTATGTAAAAAAGATTTTTTGGCCTATAAATGTTTTATTTCCCTTACCCCGTAATTATCTCTTATTTTTAAAATAGCTTTGCACAATCTGCATTAACCATTACCAAACTCTTATTGGTAAAGGAAAACAAATTGTCTGCTTTAAAATTCCAATCCCCTATATTTTTCTTACAATTTATTTAAATTGTGGCCCTATCTTAATAAGGGATATTTTGGATGAAATCAATCGAACCTTTAAAGTTTACAGTTTTAAGTCAGGAGCTCATGCACGATTGTGACAATTAGGCAATTCTTTTTTTGTTATAATTTTGCACGGTATATCATTTATATAATCAATATATTTTAATTTCTCCAACATACAAGAATTCATAATTTTTAAAATGATTTCAAATGTGTGTTTTTTGATCTAAGTCTGTGTGTAGTCTCTAGGTTCAATCGCAAAATTAGGTAATTATAATGTATTTTTCGCTTTAGCACCCTAAAGCACAAGTTTCTCATCCAATCAATGTTTATTTATGAAATATATTTTTATTTGAATAAAACATAAAGTTTTAGTCTCTGAATTCTTATAGTATGTTATAATTTTTTCCATATAAACTCCTTAAATTGATCAAATGGAAATTGTTAAGTTCGAAACTTAGTTTTATATATATTAACGCAGAAATCCACCACAACTTTCCGTATTTTTTCAAACTGAATAAATTTAAGAAACAAGGGTAATACGCATATTTATATTAATGCCTTAGCCATAACTCATCTAAATATTCTAGACATCATAAAACATCAATACTTGCAATTAAAAATGCAGATAAATATTTCAATTTCTTAATATAAAATGTAAATACTTCATCTACACAAAAATGCAGTTTTGCAATAATAAAAAAATTAGAAGTACTCTGTTTAATTAGTACAGATATAACCCTAGAATTCTTATAAAGGAGTCTATGGTAGCAATATGGAAACAACAAGTCGAAAAGCATCTGATTTATGTACCAGTAAAGAGGGTAACGTGGCCAACATTAATTTTCAACTATGAGCGACGCGGTTGTTGATCATTCAAAAAAAGTTATAGATGATTTAGGTAATTATTTAAACATATTTTAACACTTAAATTCTACTTATTAAATTCTATTATAATTTTAGTTTTTTTTAAATATAATGAATAATGTATCCTTTTTTACGCTTAGATATTATAATTATATTTTTTAATTATTATTTAATAATTTTAGGCACTAATTTTTGTGTTATTAACCGACAAATTTAAAAAGAGAAATTATTCATTTATTAACTAGTTTAACTTATTGTTGTTTTTACAAATTACTTTTGGCAAATTTTATAAAATATGTACTTAGAAATTTTTATTTATAATTATTGATATAAATTGCTTGACTTATCATTAGTTTAACAATGCCTCATAATAAACAATTATCTTATAAAAACTCACAGCCATTCATTCTTATATTAATCCCTAGAGGAATTTATCTAATCCCTCATTAATCTTCACTCTCTCTCCTTCATTGTTTAAATAACCTAATCTCACCATCTTTTAATCTCCTCCTATAAAAAAACTCTAACAAACACATTTTTTTGGTCAAAAAAAGCTAATTAAATTTGTTTAACTCATAAATTTTTATATTCATTACTAGTACACAATATTATTTTAAGCACAAATTAATAATCATAACGTTATTAAAATTAATTTTGAAGGGCAATATATATATATCTTTGCACTAAAAAGGAATTTCTAAAATGTTAAATAAACCAGTGGAAAAAAGCAAATTTTTTTTTATCCAATGTGAATATGAATCATTAGATAGGTATGCACAATTTTTTCCCCTGCCAATGAATTAACCATATCCTTCTTATTCCATACATTGCTGCCACGTGTTATTAACTAGTGGGAAGTGTTAATTTTATATTTTTCAAGGCACTCAACTCAATATGCAAAATGGGAAAGTTGTCTAATTTATACACCTATTTTTTTAGACTTTTAATTAAAATTGCATTTAATTTTCGTGAAGAAAAACTATGTTAATTACAATAGAAGCTGAATCAAAAATTGGAAAAATATGATAAAATTTGTTTTTAAATTGGAGTTTTAAGATTTTTTAAGTAATTGATTAGATAGTGAGTGCACTGCTTTTAAATACTTAAAATTTTTAAAAATCATACTAATGGAACTATGTCATAATACCACTAGCCAATAATTACCACATTTAATATCAATTTAAATCTCTCATGTGTGTGTGTGTGTGTGTGGGGGGGGGGGTTATTCCCCCATTAATGTAGAATTTGCGCATCCCCCCCTCCCTTTAAGGATTATAAAGGAAGGCGAGTGAAAGAATGTTATCTTGTATAATCACATATCAATTACTCCCACCAATCCTCAATTTTATTATCGGATTTTTTATATGATACCCCCCCCCCCCCCCCCATTCCCTTATTCCCTTTCGATTGAATTCCTCTATTAGCCATTACCATATGCATGTTGTTAGTTATACATGGGATTGTGTAATATGAATGAATAGTTCACGTGGTCCATCATTTTATTATTGATTATTTTTTCTTCAATTTTAAATAAAATTTTATATACAAAACTTAAATCTGAATTTTAGTGTGTATGTGTACCAAACTACTTTTAAAATTTAGGAAAAGCATTAAATCGTCGTAAAAATGATATTTTTTCAATAATTTATGTTAGGAAAGAACCAAGGAAGGTCAAATTGAAGTTTTTTGTTTATGATTGTATTTAAACGGTTGATAATACTCGTGCCATCTACTTTTATCTGTTGCCCAAAAATTATTATTAATAGCCAAAAAAATTAGTTACAAATTAAACCTGAACTTAACTTCACCCGACCCAAAATTAGTTAAGTTTGACGAGCCCAGAATAATTCTAAACATTTGCACTGTAAATCATTACTAATTGTTTGCCGAAATTAGTGTTGTAGTAACGGCTGGGTTTTGTTTAGTCGACCTTTGATTTTAATCGATTAAACACAAACATACCAATGGTTTTTTGGTCTGTTTTTCTTAGTCGACCACTAGGCTTAGTCGAAATCTGAAAGACAGATCAGAGCTACCGTTATTCTTAGTTAAACTAAACGTCGGCCAAACAAAACCCAGCCGTTTTTACAACACTGTACGTGAGTACAAGGCTTGAAAACACAAAAGTTACGAACATTTCCTAATTTCCTAATAATTCACATCTATATAACATAATCACCAAATCATGGAGTCTTTTTAAGCCTAACATTGTCTGTCCGACTTATAGGTCTTGTCATCTACGAAATATTTAAGGGCGAACTCGACCAAAGCTTATTTAATAAATAAAAAGTTTGAATTCAAACTTCAAAGTCCATAACAATTTAAAGCTGCAAAGTAAAATATTGGATAATTATAAAAATTTTGTAAATTAATTTTAAAAGTCGCATCATTTTTATTATCACGCCCGCGACCACATTTAAGTTTTAAATTAATTTCATTCTAATCACTTTTTTAGCTATCTAAAATATTAAAAAATTTAAAAATTGTGTGGCGCTTACAAAAATGTATGTTTGCTTAAATTAGGAGCCGAAGTTAGTACTTTAGCGCATGGGCGTAGCCAGCATAGGATTTAGAGAGGGGCAAAATGATCATTTTTTCAAATTTTAGCCATAATTACGATAAATTTCAACAAGTTTTTGGATTTAGAGTGGGGCAAACCGCACCATCCTGCATTCCCCTCCTGGCTACGCCCATGCTTTAGCCCTCTAAAGAGTAGTTTTCTTGGTAAATTTAAAAGGTTATAAAAAGGTGGAATTTGGTTGTTCTTGTATATTCCAGCTAATGATCTCTTCCATCTGTGCCCATACCTCATCGCAAATGGTAAAATTTGTATTGTATTTTGTATTGTATGTAGAAGTAGGGTTAAAGAAGATTAGAGAAATAAAATGCTTTTACAAATACTAAATCCCTATAGCTGCTTTCAATGATGATTATGATGATTTCACCATGTGTTAACCTACCAGCTATAGTTTTTTGTGTAACCCTCCCTCTAGCGTTAAAATCTCATTTTATTTTTTTCCCTTCCTCCTCGAATTTATTTGATTATCATCCCATTTAAGATTCCTTATTGTCGCAATTGCATTGTCAATCCTCGTCTGGAAAACGGAATTTATTTGGCGCAACCCAAGGTGGTGGTCTCACTCCAAGCCCGAGACCACAATCATCGAGCTCTTGTTCCTCGGAGCGGACCAATAATCAACAATCGTGTTATAACAAGGTTAAATTTTAACATTTTGTTTTGTGTAATCATTACGTACGTGAGTTGTTAGTATTATTTTTATTAAAATGCTATTTTATCTATTTTTTTATACGGTAAAAAAGGTGAATAAAAACTATTAGTTTGATTTTGTAATGAAAGAAATCAATATTATAAAAATTGGATGCCTAAACCGGAATTCAACTAACATCGACTTTACAATGTTTAAATAATATTTTGCCCTCGATATTTTTATTTTAATTCAATTAAATGCGAAATAAAACTGCTGTGTTTACGGTAGAAAATTTATTTGTAATTAAATTACGTTTTAAATTAATAACGCCCATTGCAGAACCAAGATGATAAACGGGCTAGTGCGGCCCGAGAATTGGATGCCTTGCTGCAAGAACTAAGCCAGGCCAAAAAATTTAATTGCGCCAAGGCAGGGAAAAACACCCCAGACCCCGAAGAAAGAAAAAGTGGAGAAATTCTGAATAGAACTGGTATATGCTCATCTGTTATGGCTGGGCTTTGTTTGGTCGACTACACTTGGTCGAACCTTTAGTCTGTTTAGGTTTACTCGACTAAAACCAAAGATCGACCTAATAAAACCCAGCCGTTTTTATGATACTAGTTATGGAAGTTGAATTGAATATTAGGTTAAAATTCGAAATTATTTTTTGGTTTCCCTAATGTGTTTTATTAAGTCTCCCTATATTTCTGTAAAATATCTTTATCCCTTTCTTAAATAAAAATTGGGATTTTTCCAAATTTTTAGTTTATTTAAGTTAATCAAATCGTAATTCTTCTCAAAAATTCTTTGAATATCCTTCTAATTTAATATAAAATAATTTAATTAAAATATTATTTTTTATTAAATTGTTCGATTTTTGGGTATTGATTGTAGCTTACCTATCATTGTCACCATCCCAATTATCCAAAGAATCGAAAGTGAACGTGGAAAATTTGCTGGCCGAACTTCATACGGTTATTAAAGCATCTCCTTCCAAAATTAAAAATCATCAGTGCGTCATTTAACAAAAAAATATTTTTTATTTATTTATCTTTAATTTTTTTTTACAAATATAATGTTTTAATGCCATAATTATTTGCCACAAATGGGGATATCATGTTTGTGTGGATATTGAGTTGAGAAATAACCCCTCGTTATGACCTAGTATGTTTACAGTAATGGAGTTTGGGCTCGGGCGAGGTCGAAAAAAGTAAAGCCAACCAGCTGTCATTAGCTAGTCTATGTGCAAAAGCAGCCTTTTACATAAGCATAAGTCGATAAGTTTCTACGGCAATTATTGAAAAATTACAAGTTGGACAGGACGGACGGACGGACAACCAAAAACGAGCCCATAAATTGCCTAGCATAGTTAAGAAATACATATTTTAAGGTGTTTTTAAAAATGTTTTTTGGAGGTTTGATATCTCATTTAAAGGTAATTTTTATTTTTGCACGTGTTTCAGGGTCAACCCCAATTTTGCATCATACACAAACTCCAACGTCTCAGCCATGCCGGGCAAAATAAATGGGGAAAGCATTAAACACTTCGCTCCTTCTAACAGCGATTTCAACAATCATTCTTATGATAAACCATATGCACTCTCTAAATACTTGGATCCCAATCAAAATAGGGTAAGAACTTTATGGAAATTTAATTATCGCTTTTGATTAAATTGCTAAGTTATACAAGCTGTGCGTAGCCAAGCTTTGCTTTGGCTTAGTCCTTAATTAGCTAAATATTTAGTAGGAATTAATAGTATGTATGTGAAAAATTTGGGGTCATCTGTAGGAGAGTTTATGATGAAAACAAATATAATGCTATATTATTGAAACAAATATTATTTAATTTAATCATAGGAAAAGGTTTATGTTGAAATTATCTTGGGGTGTTATTTAAATGCATAGTGAAAAATTCCATAATGCTCAGTTGTTTGTGCTCAGTTTTTAATTCAACTTGCTCAGATTTTTAATTAAAAATGTTCAGTTTTTTTTATGCTCAGATTTTAATTAAAAAGTGCTCAGTTTTTTTGTAAACAAATGTTCAGTAATTTTTCAAAAAATATTCAGTTTTTTTTCAAAAAATGTTAAGTTTTTTTTCAAAAAAATGTTCAGTTTTTTTTCAAAAAAATATTTCGTTTTTTTTTTCAAAATATGCTCAGTTTTTATTAAAATCACTAAATCTAACCCTAACCCTTGCCTATATTACATTTTGCACAGAAGTGTTATTGAGCTGTGGAAACGCTAGAGAGCTTTAATAATAGTTATAAATTATTCATTTAAATCGCGTATTTATAAAAATTATTTTTATCTGTGGAAACCTTAGAGAGCTTTTATAATCGTTGTAAGTTATTACTCTATTTGTATAATAAAAATTGTCTATATTAAGTACATAAATCAAAGTATATTAAAAACAAACAAAATGATGCATTCAATAATCATTTATTAAAATAATATATATAAAAACCTAATAAAATGTTATAGCTGCTATATATAAGTGATATAACCAAAAATAATTTGAGGTGTAATAGCTCAGTGGATTGAACGTCTGACTAGCAGCTTCAATAGCTCGTACCTCGCAGGTTCGATACCCGCACCTATCTCGTTTTAATTAAAAATTAAAACCACTTTGCATAAAAAAACTTGGCAAGTATAATTAATCTCTGAGCAAATAAATAAAAATCTGAACATTTAATAAAAAACTTAACATTTAATTCAAAACTTGGCAAATTGAATAAAAAACTTGGAAAATGGCAATAAAAACTTTGCACTTTGAATAAAAAACTATGCAAAATAATTTGTTCTCATTATCTAGATATAAATGCTTGTTTCAGATCCTTAGCGCCACCATGGAAAATTTTTGGAAAAAAAAACCTTAAAATAAGCGGATTTAAATCGTAATTAGGTGTAGATTCTGTATGTAAAGATGTGGTTATTCTAGGCAGTAATATTAACTCTTTCTTTTAGTTAGGAATATATGTTTGCATGTGCATTAGTAGTATTGTATAGATTTATACATTTCTTATCTTTTGGTTTAACTTAGACTTACGGTCGACTGGTCTGTTTTTAACATTTTGACTAAGCAAATAGGTCGATTTAGAAAAACAGAGTAAAATGTTTAGCCGATTAAAATTAAAGGTCGACCAAACAAAATCAAGCCATTTTACAACACTTTACAACATTATGTATTAGGGTTTCGATGGGGCTTTGCCAATACAAGAAGACACGGAGATAGACGAATTGTATTCTAGCATATCTGAGGTTGTCGGTCCTAGAATGCCATACGATGTGGCTCAAAGAGCGAGACCTATGAATTCCAACCTAGATTGTATGCTGGGAAATTTGGAAGCAGATTTGAACGTTAAACGCTGTACTGAAGGTGGGGGTGGTGGACTTCTCTTCACTAATAATCCAGAACATTCTGCTGAAATCCTCTTTTGTGCCCATTGCAAAGAACTCATCTCCGATCAAGTTAGAATTTCCTTTTTTGAACTCAAGTTAGCTATTAATTCTTCTCTCGGTCCGTAAATTGCACAAATTGGCTTAATATAGGTTGTTTAACTAAGACTTATGGTCGACTCTAATCTTTTTTTTTAATATTGACTAAGCCTAGTGGTCGACTAAGAAAAATAGATTAAAAAATCGTGGTCTGTTTATTTTTAGGTGACTATAACCAAAGGTCGACCAAACTAAATTTAGCCATTTTACAACACTAGTATAGGTTCAACCTAGTCATATCTTAAAGTGTTTCCCCTTTTAGCTCTGATAAAAGTTTTTTTCACTTGAGCTTACCATTTCTAAGGTTTCTTCATTTCTTCTATAACAAAACTTAGATCCCTCCGGCTAAATAAATTGGTAAAGTTTGATTTGTGTAAATGACGTTTAATGCAATTTATGGGCTTATTTTTACCAAAAATGTCTGTCCTGTGTTCATGGGCGTAGCCAGCATTGGAATCAAACGGGGGCAATAATGATTTGGGGGGGGGGGGGGGGTTTAAAATTTTAACCATAATTTCAATAAATTGTAATCAAACTTTGGATCTATAGGGGGCAGCTGCCCCCTTGGCACGCCCATGCCTGTGTTGTCCAACACGTAGCTTTATTTAATTATATGTTTTCAGTCAATATCAGCTCTGGGCATGAATTGGCACCTAGAGCATTTCGTGTGTGCCGAATGTAACCAAGAACTTGGGACGAAAAATTTTTTTGAATTCGAAGGAAAACCCTTTTGCGAAACTGATTACCATCGCCTCTTCTCACCCAAATGCGCCCATTGTGCACTGCCCATCTTAGAAGTAATAATTTGAAATTACATATATTTTTTCCACTTTTTTCTTCCTGTTTTGCCAAAATGGCTTAAGTTTAATCTAAAGTTACGAAGTGAGTTATAAATTCAAGTAATAACATACATGTTTATTACAAAATAACAATAAATATGTAAATAATCTCTTGAACTATCACGATAAACTATAAAGGGTTAGTGTTGTATAATTTTGAAATTAATTTTACTTACCTTTATCGAAAATATTTTTTATTTTATCATTAAGCGAATCAAATTTTAAAAGCAGACGATTTTTCACCCTATCAAAATGGCAAAAATAATTAATTTTAAAAATAGAGTATTACAAAAACTTCGATTTTTAATCCTATTTGTAAAAAAATTATCATAAAATATTTTAAAAAATCTTTCGAATAGCATTTTTACCTCAAAATCTTCAAAATACAGTCATTCCATTTTTCGGGTAGCGATATACTAGCCAAAATATGGGTAGGATTTAAAAAGGCTTGGGTTTTGTTTAGTCGGCTCAACCTAAACAGACCAAAGGGTTTTCGTTTTTTTCGTCTATTTTTGTTGAGTCGACCTCTAGGCATAGTCAAAATTTGAAAAACAGACCAAAAGATTTGGTAGCTAAGTCGGCCGTTTGTCTTAGTTAAACCAAAGGTGTCGACTAAACAAAACCCACGTCTTTTCACAACACTATAAACGTATCGTACGTATAATTTTAGTGCTAATTTTGATTGGACACCCTCCTTTCGAACGAACTTAAAAAATCACACTTTTATTTTATTCACTGCATTTATTTATTTATTTATTTAATTTATTGTATTTATTTATTTTATAAGAAATGTGTAACAGCCTTAGATCAAACGTGGCATCCCGAGCATTTTTGTTGCTCCAAGTGCGAACGCCTATTTGCCCCCAACGAAGGCTTTCACGAAGTGGATGGGAAACCGTATTGCCGAGAAGATTACTTTGAATTATTTGCGCCCAAATGCAAGGCCTGCTTAAATCCCATCATGGAAAATTTCATTTCGGCCCTGCAAGCCCATTGGCATCCCGACTGTTTCGTTTGCCAGGCACGAATGCACATACATATATGTTATATAGACTCTAGTGTTCTAAAAGCGGGTGGGTTTTGTTTGGTCGACCTTTGCTTTTGGTCGAGTAAACGTGAGCAGACCAAAAAATTTTTGGTGTCCGTTTTTCTAGGCTCAGTCGAAATTTGAAAAACGGACTGGAGTCGACCTTTAGTCTTAGTTGAATCAACGGTCGACCAAACAAAGCCCCACCGTTTTTACAACACCAATATAGACCACCTTCTTATACCTGAGCCTTTATTTTTGTTCGTTGTTTTCGGGTGTTGGGGTAGTTTGGGGTAGAGACCTGCACGGGTGACCCCAAACTTTGGTTCGAGTTCGGGTTAAAATGCTTTCGGGTCGGGTTAGGTTGGGTTCGAGTTGAAAATTATTAACTTTGCGGGCCACTAGTTTGGAGTACATTTTACCCCTTATTTGCTGCAATCAATTTAAGAAACTTGCGAAATTAAATAGAGTCTAGTTTGAATTTGAAATTAAAACTGAATTTGGGTCAGGTCGGTTTCGTATAAAAATTTAGCGATCTTGGGCTTAAAGGTTATTTATGTTAAAGAGCATGGGCGTAGCCAGGATTTTAAAGACGTGCGGGGGGGGCAATAATGTTTTAGGGAGGGCAAAATGATCATTACTATAAATTTTAGCCGTTATTATATTAAATTTTAAAGGTTTTTTGGATCTTTTTTTTTGGGGGGGGGGGGGGGGGGGGGAGCAGCCGCCCCTCTTTGGCTACGCCCATGTTGAAGGGAATGGAAGTGTTGTTTTAAGGTTTGATTTACCCCATGTTTAGACGTCTTTTTTTAAAATTTTTGTTTGGAATTCTTTTGTTCAATTGACTCAGTAAAAAGCCTTAATTTGGGACGCCATCCTACGTTAATTCTAGTGGTCATTGTTACCTAGAAATTTGACTCGCTCAAGGGTTCAAAGTAGTTTAAAAAGACCTGGGTTCTTTTTGGTCGACCTTTTGATCAATAGCGGTTGACTCTCATATGGTTTTTTGCATTTCGACTAAGCCTAGAGGTCGATGAAGAAAATCCGAGCAAAAAACCTTTGGTACCTCATATTTTTAATAAGAAGTGGGCAGTCTATTAAATGGATTGTTCTAAACCCACATTTAATTTAGTGATATACGTTTGCTTTCATAATTATTTAAAATTCAAAAATATATTAAATTGAAAATAAAACTAAACATACATTTATTCACTTATGGATAAGAAATCTGAGTGTGCATTTTAATTTATATCCACAATATCAAACGTAACATTTCCACACTTTATTACTGGTAAAGGTGTGCATACATCAAACGAGGGTCGACTAAACAGAACCAGTTCTTTTTACAATACTTGCCAAAATGCGAAATTTATCAAAAATTTATTAATCTATATTTACATGATTTAATTCTCCTGCAATTATAGGATTGTCACATGCCATTCGGGAACGGTTCTTTTTTTGAGCACATGGGTTGGCCTTGTTGCGAAACGCATTATCATTCGCGTCGAGGTTCTCTGTGTGCTGGCTGTGGAAAACCAATCTCTTCGGGCAAATGCGTTACTGCCTTGTACAAAAAATTTCATCCGGAACACTTCGTATGCGCCTTTTGTCTGAAACAACTCAGTGCCACGTTTAAAGAACAAAATGACAAACCCTATTGTCATGCCTGCTTCGATAAATTATTCAGTTAAATATACACCCCCCCCCCCCCCCCCCCCCCGATGCAGTGTCATAAAAACGGCTGGGTTCCGTTTGGTCGACGTTTGGTTCAACTAAGCCTAGTGGTCGACTTTGGTCTGTTTTTGTTTAGTCGACTAAAACCAAAGGCCGGCCAAACAAAACTTAGCCGTTTTTATAACAGCAACCCCAAGACAGGAGCTAGGCTCTCTCTTACATTAATGATTGTTATATTGATAACATTTAAAGTGCCACTACCGTCTTAGATTTTATATCAAAAACATTTATTATGTGATGGGATATATTTTTTCATTTAAATCATCCTTTTTTTTAACACGACGTCACTGTACCATGCATACGAATGTTGTTAATTACATTACATTTTTAATCATGTACTTCTTAATCCGAGCTCTGTTTATATTTTAATGATGCATCCATGTTTTACAGGCGATGCCTTCACCTTTTTTTAAATAGATCCATGATGCATATACATGTTGAGGAACTTTTACGTATCATAAATAAGCACGTTTTTTTTAATATTTTTAAATTTATTTCTCTGAATACCATTAATTTTTGGTTAATAAAGCCAAACGTTTTAGTGTAAACTTGGAATTTGTGGCGAATCCTATGGATCCAATGTTAAATTATAAATTATCAAACTTTTAAATGAGATATTGTGTCATTTTACTAAATTGGAATACCTACCATTTATTTTAAATGCTACCATAAGCGTAACTAGGATTTACTCATGGGTAGTGTTAGAAAATTTTCAAGGTGAAATTTTTTTTAAATATTTTTTTTGGATAAAAATGTTTTTTTTCTAAAAGTTTAAAGTGAAAATAGCGTAAAAATAATAAAATAAACAAAATTCCAACAAATATTTATGTATATTCAATAACAATATAAAAATGACATTGACTAAAAACTAAATTAACAACACTTTGTGAAACAAGGTGGACCCAAAGGCATAATGCTGTCAAAAGATTTTATGAATTTGAAGAAGCCATAAGAATTGCGTAAAAATTCAGAAGAGGGGTTTAAAACTATTTTTACCAGTGTTTCAACATTTGCAAAAAGTCATGATTTTTCCATTACTATTCAAACTGTGATTTAAAAACTAGCAATTTATTATTTAACCTGGTATAAGCATTTACAGTTAAACTATTTAAATTTTGAGAGCCTTTTCCACCCGTAATTTTCCCTGCAAGTACACAATACTTACAAAAAGCTCCTCCAAGCTTTTTGGAATAACATAACCATGGCCATTGTTTAAACCACTGATTTAAATTTTAAATTACGAGGTCCAGATTTGGTGAACTCGAAGCTTTCCCCAGGTTGCCAGATTAATTTAAAAATCTCTAAATTTCTCCATCCCAATCAAATTTGAGTAAATATAATTGCGTCATGGTCATCTAAAAGCATAAGTATTTAATATATTCTGAATGTTATCCTCACTAATATCTATTTTAGACTTCACACTGGCAGTATCTAGAAAAGTTAGTGTGATTATTTTCAAAAAAAAATCTAGAGAGTGAGTTTTAACAAAGAGTAAATTACCTTGATCTCTTGGTGTTTGATTATCCTCTTTTTCTTGTATTCTTAGTCTTACATAATTACAACAATCTTTTTCTATGGAAATAGATTCTAGAATCTATATTTAGCTTATATAATTTATTTATCATTCTCATCCTGATATCTATGTTCCTCTTCTTCTCCTACTGAATTAGTACTAACATTTTCTAAATCAAATTCTAGAATCTAGAGTGAATTTTAATAATTTTACTTTTCTCCCTTGAAAAGTTAATTTTTTTAGGGAAGTAGTTATAAATGGAAGGATATTGTTGGCGTTTCTTCATATTAAAATTTCGGAAAAAGGATGTGAGGGGAGATATTTATCTAAAATTTAAATTTCGAATAAAATTTATAAATTTTGAACATATAAAAATAGAAGAAGCAACGAAAAACTTAATAACACTTCTACAAAAATAATTTATAAATTATAATTATCGGTGTTCAGTAATATTTGTGTGCAAATACAATATAAAAATTTTATTATTTGAAACTCATGGGTAGTGTTACAACCTTACAGCATACCCTTGCATACGCCAATGAATGCTACAAATCTCTTGTAAAATAAGTTGTTTTATTTCGTGAGTTAAGCATCTATTATAAATTCAAATAATATTTAGATTAATTGAATATAAATAAAATATTAAACGTTAAAACATCAGATAATTGCACTTGGTTAAAAACTTTGTTATATAGTCACGCTCGAAAAATGTTTGTGTGACGGGAAGGGTTATAGAAATGACAAAAAATCTTTGCCAAAGGTATCTAATTTGCCAGTTGACCCATGGTGACATTTTGGCATACTACTAGAAGATTCGGGTAAATTTAGCATTGCCTTTTGTTGAGGGGCAGAGCTCAGGTTGTTAATTCTCCATATTTTAATCGTTTCGTCGCTGGCTAAAGTAGCTAAAAACACATTGTGCACATCCCCCACCAAGCTTAATATGCAAGCTCCTTCGTGAGCAAAATAGGTATTTTTAAGGTTGAATTCGTGGTTGCTAATTTCAAAATGGCCCCCTAAATTGGTTTTTTGATATGAACCGTTCGAATTTTCCTGGTGATGATGATGATATAAGAGGGTACTGCCTACGTTTGGTTGCCCACAATCCTCCCAGTATGCAATATCGTAAGGGGCAGTAGTTTCTAATTTATGAGCGCTGAAAAAGGCGTAGGCTATAATATGTAATACCAAACACAAAATTTATAACTATTCATTACCCATTATTTGTGGAACTCCTTTTTTTGACAACAAGACGTGAAACGATTAAGTGTCAAAAGTTGGGAGAATGATGAAAATTGAATTTAACTAACATGTTAATTTAGTATTATTGTATTTAATGGAATATCATTTAATTTATCATTTGCTGCATGTATGAAAATGATAATGGCTCAATTTAATCATACCTCAAATAAAAACAAAATGGTTTAAAGTTATATAAAAATAACCTATTTCAGAAAAGATGTTTTAAATTCCACTAAGAGTTGTGCTGTTTACATTCAAAATAATAAGGCATTGATTATGATGTCGTTTTCAACATTTTTCAACTTAAAAAGAGCCGTACTCATCTTATTTAATAAGATTAATTATTTACACTGATAAAAAATTAAAATATAGAAAATATAAATCAACTTTTGGAATGCATAGATAGTCCGCTGGAAAATACTATATCGACTACTGGGATTGCACAAATTATGGTACGAGTTTTTAAAATGCTTCCCTGTTCTACGTGTAAAAAGATAAAAATTCCATTATTTTTTTTATCCTTCCCTCTGTACGATCCACAACAAACTAATATTTTTGAATTCCATGGATACCATTTAGCACAAGTAAAATGGACCCATTGATTTTTATCCAAATTTATTTCTTGCCCTGAGTTTAGATCATTAGGAATACAATCTTCCATATGCACATCTTTGCAGCTAAGTAAGGTGGGCAAAATGCCATTCAATTTATTAATGTTGTTTGCATCGTCTGAATAGTTAAGAAACCAAATAAAAATTTTGTGTGAAATCAAAGCAATAAAATAACCAGGATTATGACTTGACATGCATATAATTAAAGTTTTTTCTAGCGAATTATTAAATTTTAAATGTTTGTTCCACGTTAATATTGGGTATTTATTTTTAAGATCACTAGTATCCCATATTGCAAAACAACAATTATTAGTAGACTTTAAAAGTGTGCCTTGAGCTATGAGCTTAGATGCCCACACTAAATGATTTATGACATCAGTTGAAAGGACAGATAATTTTTTCCTGTGTATTAATAAAACTTCCAAACTTTGTAAGGGAGAATTTAAGCAGTTTAATATTTTAATTCTAGGTCCATTTAGAATACTAGCTGTCTCTGATGATTTAGTTGTGTAAGCCAATATTGGACTCTTCAAATTCCATTTCAAACAATCAATAATTGCATTTTCATCATTTTCTGTTCCAAATATTTGAATTATCACTTCTTTTGTCACATCATAGATAAAAATCTGGCTTCCCAAAGCTATGGCAAGCAAATTGTTATTTTTATTGTCCTGAGCAGAAAACCAATCCATTAGATGATAATGTTCATTTTGACTTAACCCCGGAGCATCTAGAGTTCTGATGCATTGCAATTTAAAATTTACATGTGGGGATTTTTTAGCATGGCTACAATGGGGTGATTTAACAAGGGGACTAAGGTCAAATTTATAAGTAGTGTTTTCTTTTTCCAACATTTCTAAAGATGGTAAATGCAAATTAGATGGGGAATGGGGACTTTGAGAGGTATTAAAAGAGAAAACATTGAGAGTGCCTCTTGGGTTTTGAGATGTTTGAGTAAAATGACCAGCTAGCTCTAAGTTTGATGAACTTCTAGCAGGAGAAAATCGATCCAAATTATGTTTGTGTACATATAGTTTAGAGGGAGTTTTAGGCAAAACTATGAGTTTATTTTTGGTCATCACAAATGCACAAATATTTTAAATGTAAATGTATGAATTTCCCAGCTGATGACTCCAATCAGATGTTGGAAATATATAGTCAGACACACAATAAATGATAACATCTTTTTGCTAATATATAATTTTCAAAGGCAGAATTAGATTTATATTTTTGTGTTTAGGCAAAATGTTAGATGAAAATGATATGTTCCCTGGTAATAATAATAAATTGTTAACTACTGACATCCAACAACAGCATTTTCCTAAAGTTTGATCAAAACATAAATCGGAATACTTTGTTCTATAAACATTCTTTACTATAGCTTAGAAATTACTGGAAGTTGGTTTACGTTTTTTTAATTGTTTTTGATTGTTTGTTGCACAATTATATTATAGATAAATCAAGAAATTGGTATACAATACAAAAAACCTTAGAAATTAAAAAAATATATGTTTTGCCCCCCCCCTAATTAGCCAGAGGAGAGCAGCCGGACCCCCTGCCCCCCCCCCCCCAATTAGTCAGGGGGGCAGGGGGTCCGGCGGCTGCCCCCACTGCCTAATTAGGGGAGTTGCTTTATTTTTTTTTCCTCTCAGGAAATTTTTTTTAATCTGCCCCCCCCTTAATTCAAAACCTGGCTATGCCTATAATATTATGCAATGCTTTAATTATTTTTTATCTAAATTAATCAATATTATAAGTTATTTTAAGCTATGACTTTTGTCTGTAAACATTTTAAAATATTAAATGAAAAAACAACTTGAATTTTATATTATAATATTAAGGAAGCCGGGGTGATGGACGGAAAATGAGAGAACTACGATTAACGAACTTTACTTAATTATACTTTACAAATAGCGTACTTTATTAATTTTAACTTCAAAAATAGAGTATTTTATTAAATTTAACTTTACGAATAGTCTTTCTTTAGAACAGTAATTACAATTAGGGGGGATAGAGCCCTGCAAAATATTTCTTCTTCCCGAGCCCGGCATAAGCCTGACTTCTCAATATTTATTTTGCCCGAGCCCGGCCCGAGAGACATTTTTATTTTTGGCCCCACCCGAGCCCTTTAAATTAAACTTTTGAAATATTTTTGAAACTATTTTACCATCTAAATATACAATGCATTAGATTGTTATTGTTTTTAATTTACAACTAGGATAAGTTTGAAATAAAAAATCCTTTTTCACTCGTTACACTTTGTTCAGCTGATAATCTTAAACTAAAATTATAACTTCTTAAAATATTTTTTTAACAGTTCCAAATTAAAAAACTTTTTGGAATATTTGTCTATCTTATTTCTAAAGTTCTAACAGCTAATATGCATCTATTTAAATACTAGAATAAGATTTACAATTCAGGTCATTTATATTATAATAGAAAGGGGAAAAATGCTGAATTTTGGAAGCTATATTATGTACGCTGTGCATGGGCGTACCCAGGTTTTAAATTAGGGGGGAGGCAAAACGTTTAAGAGTTCATTTAGAGGGGGGCAAAACATAAAATTTTTTAATTTTTTAATGTTTTTGCATTGAAAAATTTTTTCCCCCGTAAATTAGGGGGGGGGGGGCGGCTGTCCCCCTCCCCTGGGTACGCCCATGACGCTGTGCGAAGATAATTATTTAATATCGAGTTGAGTTAATTTAAATCATATTTTGTAAATGATTAGTTTGCTTTGGAAATCGGGCCCGATTCTTTTATCAAATTCTGCCAGGGCCCGGCCCGAAACCGATCGTACGGCCGGGCTTAAACCGGGTCGGGTTTCGGGCGTCCCGTGCAGGGCTCTAAGGGGGAAGGGAACTTAACGATATGACGATAATTTTTGTTAACTGATTCACAATAATTGAATTTTCATCCCCCAGTGTGGCTGGCATGGTTGAACGATCAATGGTCTGGACATGCGTGTATATAAAGGCCTATGTTAATTTATTTATTAAAATTTTCGATAATATAAGAAATCCAACCATTTCCGCTTTAATGTTTACCTGCGGAAACCGTGCCTCTCTTTGAATTATCCATTTAAATCATAGAACAATGGCCTACAGCTTTAATGTTTTTAAACCGGCTTATTACTTAAAATCAATGAGATAAAAAACTATTAATGTGGTACTTACATTAAAATAAAAGCATTAAAGTGGCAGGTACACCACACGCGGAAATGTTCCTAGGACTCAAAATATTAATTATAAATTTATTTAAATCTGGTCTAGCCCCTGATCATCTGCTCTATATGTTTTTTAGATCCAGTTGTAGTTCATTTAGAGCCACCAAAACAGCCTTATTAAATCCATGTTGATTCGTTGTTGTTGTATAAATTTTGGTTTACATAGAATGAGAGAGTATTGATATCCCGGCTTTTTATCGCTTACGAAGTTAGATTTGGGCGCTTGACTAATTATTATTCTTTATTGGGCTTATCTTGATAAATTTAACTTTTGCTTAGACCGAATCCACTTCCATTTCATTAGCACTCCCTCAAAAAGTTTAGAAATTTTAGTCTGACCCTTTATTTAAAACCTTGACATTAGGATAACCCCACCAGTAACAAACACAAAATTGTATTTAACTATTAAATAGCTTCTTGGATCACGCGATTACACAAGTTTAACACCACTAAAGGTATATGTGACACGGTTGAGATTGTAAATAGACAATATTTATTATTTATCTTTGATTGTTAAAGCAAGTTTAACATTAAATGTTGTGGATATATTAAGGGACAACTTTTAATTAGGTCGATTGAATTGGTAGTAATCAATAATAGAAAATTCATAAATGTATTTTTTATTTTTATTATTCATATCACCAAGAAAATCAATAAAAAAATTTCTCTTATTAACCCTAGTTAATATATATTACATTATACTTCTTTTAAAAACTTAAATATATCTTGGTTGACCACTAAAATTCGTCATAAAACTAAAATCCACTGCTCTAAATTAAATCATTCAATGATCCATGCTGTCAAGTTAATAATATTTATATAAAAAAGTAAAGTAAAATTTGAGATGTTTAAGAATGACTTTTAGGTTGTGGAGTGGGGGTTCATGTACTTACAAATGACTTTTGATGCTACATTCTTATTTCAGGCAAAGTTTTGTATAGTCTCCAGGCAGCGTATAAAATTAGTAGGCATAAAGGCACCTGCAAGTAATGTCATTTAGTTGATACTATAAATATATGTGCAATACATATTTGAATATATTTTTGAGCAAATTTTAACGATGAAATACATTGTCTTCATCCTAATAATAATGCGTCTATATTCTTTGGAAGCTTATTCCGATTGTCGATGGCGTAACTAAAAAATAAAGATGTATATTTGCGAATTATTTATTAACAAATCTTATATGTCAAGCTAAAATAAAATTATATATTCAGTATTATAATTAACAATATGACTTTGAAGCAAAGTAACATATACATAAAGAAGATTTTGAGCACTTCAATAAAAGACATTAATAATCTAATATATAAAATTCTCGTGAAACGGTGTGGGTTATTCAACTCCTCCGAAACGGCTGGACCGATTTAGATGGAAATTTCTGCGAATGAATGGTAGGTCTGAGCCTAGGTTTTAAACTATATTCCAAATCTCTAAGTGATAAGACGGTCAATTTATTTTGTTTAATACGTTTTGACGTTCGTCAATCAAAGGCAACCTCATGACGTACTGCCTATCTATCGTGTTCTTAGAAAATTAGAACATACAGTTGTTTAAATTTTGATTAAGTTTACTTTTATGGTGGTTAAGGATAAAACTCTATAACTACATAATTGTGGGGTTATTAATAATAATTGTTTTAGTGTAATATTGAAATATAAATGCACATCGGAATTGTTTTAAATCCTTATTTCAATATTACAATAAATCATTTTTCTTTGTTATGTCTATCGTATCTAGACCTGCACGGGCGGCCCGAGGCCCGGCCCGGCCCGGAAAAGCCCGGGCCCGGACGGGCCCGGGCCGGGCTCAGGCCTTAATTTTTTTGGTTATAAAATTCCGGGCCGGGCCTAATTTATAAATTATAGGCCCGGCCCGGAATAATTTAGAAAAGTCTAATTAGTCTTTTATTCTGTTTAAAACAATCTATAATATTTTAAAAAATTAATTACTTATTGAATCTGTTAAACACTCATTTATTCATTCGCGCTTATTCTAATATACAAACATTTAAGTATGGAACAAAAAAAATCTACTGCTAATAGCTGAAAATATTCAGAAACAATTTTATAAAGTAAAAGAAAATCGTAGAGAAAAGAGTGAAGTATAGAAAAGATTATAAGAAAATAAATTTTGTTTTTTGTAAGATTTACAGGAATGTGTTATCCTATAATTCCTGCTCATCAGGCAATATTTATGTTAGTTTTGATAATGCTTAATATGGAACACCCATCTCCAAAAACATAAATGCTGTAAAGAAGTCCAGGAAAATAAAAATTGGACAATTACCTATGCAAGCCACTTTTAACAATTACAACCTGCAAAAATCAGAAAAGATCTCATATCCTCAATAGCCCAATTTTGTAGAATGGATATGGCATGAAACATCTTATATGAAGAAAGAGGTAGAGGAAAATGAAGTTGACACTAACACAAAGTTAAAGATCAACGAGAAAAAAAATAAAATTATCGGATTGGTCGAAAGACCACAGTTGTCATTTCCAGCGCTTAGCCCTCTTGTTTGTAAGATTTTTTCGACACCTGTTTGGCCTCGAGTGATAGGTGTTTTTTGTCAGCTGGCCATATTTATGAAGAGCGGAGAACAAATCTAAAACTCGGAAATTTTTGATGCCGTGCTTTGTGCATCAAAATAGTTTTATTATCAATTTATAAATTTTTTTGTTTTATTATTTAAATAAATTTTTTACCAAAATTAAGTTTGATTAAGTTTCTACAATTACTAAAATTCCGGGCCGGGCTCGGGCCTTGTTTTTAAAGATGCTAAAATACGGGCCCGGGCCGGGCCTATTTCCCCATTTTAATTCCGGGCCCGGGCCGGGCCGGGCCTTAAAAAAATCGATTTTGCAGGTCTCTAATCGTATCCGGAGATACGAAGATGAAGATATCTTCCCACCCCCCCCCCCCATCTCATCTTATTTAAAAGTTAAGAATTCAACACGCGGTACAACTCTTTTGATCTTACACGTTGTACACTCATAGCGTAGACCATTATTCTTTTACATTTAATTTCTAGTACGCGTATGTTACCCCCCCCCCCCCGACGCGCTTATACATTTGTGTTATTTATTTTTTCCCATATATGATTGTTTATCAACATGAATACGGATGAGTGATTTGTAATAAGGAGATTGATACATTAATATAATTTTTCTTGTAATAAAATAGATTGGCGAAATGTAGAGCGGTAAAATTATCTTTATTTAGTGGCTTTAAGCCCGGCCATCCCCCAATAGTTTATCTTTTTAAGGCCCAATATTTCCCCCAATTCAAGCCTGATAATTCCCCCTTCCTTCAAGATTCGCAAATCATATTCCTTTTTCGCAGGAACGCGATATTTGGTGTCAGAAGTGGGATAATTGTCTACTGGCCAATTCAGTATAAATTCAATATGGTAGATTCGAACAAGATGGAATTAAAGGCGAAATCATATTCGTATACTGTTTTTAATTGACCATCATCTTTTGTAATGAAATCCGAGACATATTTTTTTCTATATGGTATCGTCAATTCTAGGGGATTTTCATTATGTGCAGAGGTGTTGGTAAGCCAAAAAAAATCCATGCCGTTTTCACTATATTTTATTTTTAAATTAGCCTTGTTTTTCGAGGCTAAAGTTTCATCTAACGATACATTTTTTATTGAACGTTCTCTCATATTAATCATCGACTTTTTTAAATCAATATTGCTTGATGATAATGGATAGAGAGAAATACTTATTTTTGTAATTAAATAAGGGTTTGGTAGGGAGAGTTTTAATTTTTGAGTAATCCCATATGCATTTTCCTCGATAGTTTGCTTTCCTGGATACCATATTAAAGCATTAAACCCGTTAGAATTGAATGTTGTGCGTAGATGAGAATTGTTGTATGATATAATTTTGTAAAATAAATTATCATTGTTAACGATATTTTCCTCGGTGTTATCATATAAAATGTTGCCCCATATTTGGCCATCTTTAGTAATTATCTTCAAATTGTCTTGTTTTTGCAGCAAAAGGTTCCCAATCAATAAATTGGTGATAAAATTAGTATTCTCTGACGTTTGTAATGGGGCAAATTCCAAATTACGGTTTACGTATAGCGTCGAAGGAATTTTGCACTTACCAATGATCTTTTCTTTACTAAGACCAAACGATTGGATGTCGTGATTTGCCGTTGACTTGCAAGCGCACTCGTATCCGCCATAGTAATTGATGCATATGGTTGAGCTTAAATCACAAACGTATGGATTTTCGGCACATTTAATATCTTCGCATATAGGTACATTTGTGAGAAGCGAATTGCCAATGGCATATGAATTTCCAGAATTGCAGGTTACCAAGTTAGGGCCGTTTATTCTAAACCCAGTAATACATTTTATTTCTACCGATCTTCCATAAATAAATTCCCGTGGGTCTCCATATTTAAAATTTATATGAACATTTTCAACAATTGGAAACGGGCATATGATGGGTTTGCATTCAGGAAGATTGTAAGACCAGCGACCGGTATTTAAACAAAGAGTCGTAGGGGATCCTGACATAATAAAACCTTTGAAGCATTGTAGTTTCAATATGGTTCCCGCGCTTGTACCATTTCCATTAATTAACCGTTTCGTAGCAAATATTGTGGCTTACAGTTCTTCACGACCACGCATCGTGGAACTGCTTCCCATAACCCGTTCGATAGGCATTTGCTGTATATGACGTCAGCTCCGTTGGAAAACGCGTACCCTTGGTGACATATATAAGTCGCTATGCCGCCGAATGTCTAATTTATAGCCGTATAAACTAATCCGTGATCCAAAGGGGTAATTTGCCCGCAACCTATCACATCTTGAGCAATGCAGGGATAAATTTTTTCGGAGTCCCATTCACCTCCGGTTTTGCACATGACCAATATACGCAAATCCCCGTTTCTAAATTTATACTTAGATGGACACTTCAATTTCACAACGCTTCTGAACGACTGAGAATTGGTTTTTTATATTATCAATTTTGGTGTGCCATGTTGTGACCAAATCAGGCTTTGCCCCCAGGTTAGCTAATTTATGGCATGTGGGTTCCAGAGGTACCCCGCACTGTAAATCGGCATGAAAAATGGGTCGTTCTTGGCAGACGGGACCTCCCGAGTTATCTGATCTATGGGCTATGCGCCCTAAATCAGAATGAAAAACGGGTGTGAAATCCCTGCACTGTGAACTACCTGACAACGCCTTCGACATCACCATGGACTTAACATCAACCGTGAAAGTTTCGCGGGCATTATTTTTATTACATAATCCCCACCATTGAATTTGGGGCCCAATTATCCTAATCCAGGACCAGCCCATTATATTATCGACATTCTCTTTAATAATATATAAATCCAATTCAACCACAAATCCTGCCACTTTACCTAAACATTAATCCTACCCAGGACAGTAATGAAAGTATTATCAACTTGTTTTGCAATTATATTGGCAGTTTCCAAATTTCGGTTGGGCCAAAATTTTTTAAATGTTTTAAAACTAATAATTGATATTCCGGCGCCAGTATCTAATATAAATTTTATCTTAAAATTATCGACATCTACTGTCACTAAAGGTGAAGCTGACGAATTTAAAATATTATTTATATCTACCATGCGCATATCTATATAATTTGAATTATTTTGCGCTAGTCAATCAAACACAGCCTGCCCATTGACAGCTGTTTGCGTTTGACTGACATGTCCCCTGCACCGATAACAAAATTTCCCATCCCCAACCTCTTTGGTATTGTAGTTACTTGAGGTTGTTGGTGCGTTAAAACTTGGGAAGTTTTTCTGTGTAAATCTATGGTCTGTGTAGGGTTTATTGGGGTGCGCATAATTACTAAAATTATTTCTCGGGCCGCGTTGTGCAAAATTTTCCGAAATATATCTAAAATTTTCATTATTGCGCCTTTTAAAGTATTTATTATCACAATCTTTTTTAAGGTGTCCCCGTTGCCCACATCCGTAACACCTTATATTAGACTTAAAATTAGACTTAAGTAAAAAAACCTTTTCTACTCTTTTCAATTTATACCACACAAATAAAACTAGTACGGTTAAAATTGATATAAATACAAGTAATTTATCCGCGCACAAATAATTAAAAAAATTAATGCCAATCGACGGTGGCGTGTAAAAACCAAACATTATAAATTACCAAATTCAATCCAAACTATATAAATCAATTAAACTAAATAATTTAAATAGAAATCAAATTTAATCAAACCAAGCAATTTAAATTAATTAAATTAAATAATTTAAATAGAAAATCAAATTTAATTAAACAAAGCAATTTAATCAAAATTAATTAAGTAATTTACCAAAAGTTTGCGTTTAATTAAAAAAAAAATTAAAATTAAACAAGAGCAAATTAATTATTACAACGTATACAGTAACCATTTTATTAAACATAGACGTATATAATAATTATTCAATGTAATTATTGTTATCAAAAGTATGATTATCAAACATAAACACCCTTTATCCATTATTTTACATCAATAAAAATTTTTTTTACAATAGAAATTTTCACTGATTTTATTCCAACATTTTAATAAAACAAATACTAATTTTACTTTAATATAAAATATCTAAATATAAAATATCTACTTACGGTTCCTTTTTGTTAAAGAAGAGGGCAAATCTGACACCAAAGTAATGTCTGGCGACCGAGTAAAAAAGGGCTGAGCGAAGGATTTAAAATAACTTTATTTACGCTAATACGTCTAAATATTTACAATTAAAGGCGATCTACAATTAAAATGATTGGCGAAGGTAAAACTGAAATGTTTCGTAAAATTACAATAAAAGGGGAAAGATGTAGGGATTGGGGACAATTACAAGGATTTAGGAAAAGTACAAAGTTTTGGAAAAATTTATAAGGACTGAATTATTGACATGGGATTTGGCTTTTATAGCTGTTGAATCTTCCCAGGGTGGTGGACTTGATTGAACGAGCAATGTACGGGAAACAGACGGGGCTGCAAAGATTAGTAACAGATGTGGCTGAGTTAAAAATAAAAAGTAAAAATAATTAAAAAAAGAGAGCGTCAAAGAAAATTAGCCACTTCCGCGTCTAGGTTAACCCGCGGTAAAAATGCCTTCCTTTGACCAATTCCTTTTTTTTTAATTATAAGGATTGCGGAACCATTCGTTAACCCTTTTACATTACCATTAAATTAAACAAAACAAAGTAAGATCAAAGTATACCGCGGACATTAAAACGCGATATACCAACATATGGTAACGTGGTATACACGTATACCACATCCTTCGAACAATTGGCTACCAAATTTAAACCGCAAACATAATTCAGTGGAGATTCCAATATGTCTGAACAGATGGCAGAATTCTTCGAACGAATGAAAATCCCGAAACTGATTTAAATCAAAATATCAATTATGCAGAATCATCCCTAACTAATTTTCAAGGCCTAAATTCTTAATGTGCCGCTAAAATCTTATTGTAAGACAGAATTATACACTTGATTTATTTACATATATTAATTATATGAAAATTATATTGTTAACCAATATTTAAACCCCCCCCCCCCCGCTGTTTCTTTGACTATTATTTGACAGTCTGCGCGGCGCAAGAAAGAATAATTTTTAAAATGGTAGTTTACAATCTATATTAATTATAAGTTTTGTTGAGGCTGTTGCTCGAGGAGTCACAGAGCTGGAAAAAAACCGTTAGCCATGACGTTCCCTTTTTATCGCTGATTGACACATATATCAGTCGTCGTGTGAGCAAAGGCCAGAGTCGGTATTCGATGCCAGATGTTTGAAACTTATAATGTTAATAACGCCGCCTTGATAGTTGCACTCAACGACACGGAACTCTTAGAACTCTATCGAAAATACATTAAGTCTTCGACTTTTCAATAAAAGGGAAAGGTATCGTATCCGGAGATACGAAGATGAAGATATCTTCCCCCCCCCCATCTCATCTTTTTTAAAAGTTAAGAGTTCAACACGCCGTACAACTCTTTTGATCTTACACGTTGTACACTCATGCGTAGACCGTTATTCTTTTACATTTAATTTCTAGTACGCGTATGTTACCCCCCCCCCGACGCGCTTATACGTTTGTGTTATTTATTTCTTCCCATATATGATTGTTTATCAACATGAATACGGATGAGTGATTTGTAATAAGGAGATTGATACATTAATATAATTTTTCTTGTAATAAAATAGATTGGCGAAATGTAGAGCGGTAAAGTTATCTTTATTTAGTGGCTTTAAGCCCGGCCATCCCCCAATAGTTTATCTTTTTACGGCCCAATATTTCCCCAATTCAAGCCTGATAATTCCCCCTTCCTTCAAGATTCGCAAATCATATTCCTTTTTCGCAGGAACGCGATAGAACTCTTAACTTTTGAATAAGATGAGATGGGGGGGGGGGGGGGGGGTGTGGGAAGATATCTTCATCTTCGTATCTCCGGATACGACAATGTCGTTATTTATCACCGGTAATACATCTATATATATAAAAACTCGGGCCTTCGGCCCTCGTGGGAAGAGGGAGGGGAGAAGGGAAGGGGGGACGACTCATCTTTACTTCGTATAAATGTATCATATTTGCTATGCAATTTATGGGCGAAAAAGGTGGGAAGGGACGAGAATGCCTATAGGGGGGGGGTATTAAATCCCGGCCACACGTGCGGTGTAATATCTATAACACGTAGAAAATTTTACTAATTATATAAACTTACGCGCGCCATCTAATAAAGTACAATTCGTGTTTTAATAGTTTAATAGTAGATTGAATTTAATTAGAAAGAACGGGCTATGATTATACCTTTGAAGGAGGTTTTGAACTTTGTGTTAGTTTCTATCAATATATTGTATCGTAAATTAGAATCTAATACCTATATTTTTTTAACTATTACTTCTTAGGTTTTCTATGAAATCACAATCTAATTAAATGAAATATATTAACCCAATAAAAAATATGTATGCATTTATAAGGTTAAAAATATATATTACATAGTTGGCTGTCTGTTAGACCATCTATAATAAATTTTTAGGTTATATATAAAATTTGGCCAATGGTCATTTTTTTTCATTGGTCAGTACAAACAGATACTCTATAAGTCAATGATAGCCAAAAAAAACGGGAAAAAAATTTTTGATGCTCACT
This sequence comes from Gordius sp. MW1, assembly GCA_964036665.1. Taxonomy (NCBI): domain Eukaryota; kingdom Metazoa; phylum Nematomorpha; class Gordioida; order Gordea; family Gordiidae; genus Gordius; species Gordius sp. MW1. The sequence goes on from OZ038533.1 coordinate 19,795,992, forward strand.
TTGGCCAATGGTCATTTTTTTCCATTGGTCAGCAGCCAGCGGACGGCCAAAAAGTCATATTATCAATGGTATTAACAGGAACAATCATAAGAGTCATAAAAAAACGGAAAAAAAATTTCGATTCACAATTTGGCCAATGGTCATTTTTTTCTATTGGTCAGCAGCCAGGACACGGTAAAAGTCGATATAAATTCATAAGAGTCAAAAAAACGAGAAAAAAAATTTTCGAATCATATTTTGGCTAATGGTCATTTTTTTCCATTGGTCAGCAGCCAGGACACGGTAAAAGTGGATATAAATTCATAATAGTCAAAAAAAAACTAAAAAAAAATTTTCGAATAACATTTTGGCCAATGGTCATTTTTTTCCATTGGTCAGCAGCTAGTACACGGTAAAAGTGGATATAAATTCATAATAGTCAAAAAAAACGAAAAAAAAATTTTCGAATCACATTTTGGCCAATGGTCATTTTTTCCATTGGTCAGCAGCCAACGGACGGCCAAAAAGTCACAATAGCAATGGTAGTAACAGGAACAATCATAATAGTCAAAAAAAAACGAAAAAAATAATTTCGATACACATTTTGGCCAATGGTCATTTTTTTCCATTGGTCAGCAGCCAACGGACGGCCAAAAAGTCACAATAGCAATGGTAGTAACAGGAACAATCATAATAGTCAAAAAAAAACGAATCGATACACATTTTGGCCAATGGTCATTTTTTTCATTGGTCAGTAGCCAGCGGACGGCCAAAAGGTCACACTATCAATGGTTTTTAACAAGAACAATTAATTAATTTAATTTAAAAAATAAATAAAAATTTTTGCCCTCTCCGGGATTCGAACCTACATTAGTAAAGGCATAGGGTTTGGTAAGGGGCACAGGGACCCATATCAGTAAAGGCATAGGCTTTGGTAAGGGGCACAGGGACCCATATCAGTAGAGGCGTAGGCCCTTGTAGGAAAGGGCATAGGGTAATTATCAATTTTAACCTAATCAAATACGAAAAAATACCATAAATTGCATATAGCAATTAAAAATTTCGCTTTATTTGGCCAATGGTCATTTTTTTCATTGGTCAGTAGTCAGGGGATGGTCAAAAATTCATATTATCAATGGTATTAACAAGAACAAAATATTAATAAAATTAAAAAAAAATTCGTCCTCTCCCTGGCTTGAACCCGGGATATCCAGGTCACAAAGCTGGCGCCAATAACTTGGTGGACGACGGACGACGACGGACGACGGACGACGACGAGACGACGGACGACGCACCAAAAACGAGCCCATAAATTGCATAGCAATTAAAAAATTTATTGACCTTGAGCCTTATTAATTGTCACTGCGAATGCCAATCTAATTGGAAATTGAATAGTTCAAAAAACATCATTTTACCCCTCCCTAAAATAATATTGCCCCCCTCAAATTCCAATGGCGGTTACGCCTATGAATGTACCATAAGTCTCTCCTTCAACTTCAACTGCATTTGCAGGCCTTAACTTATTATACATATTAATTTTTATCTTTTTTCAGCCAGTTAAAAAAATTCTCTTTTAAATCATGCAAACAATCAAATGTAGGATTTTAATATAATTAAAAAAATAATTACAAATATATATATAAGCACATGAATAATCATGAAATTAAAATATAATATATATATATACCCAGTAAATAATATATTTAAAGAGGAAAATTTCTCAAAAGATATCTTAAAAGAAAGATGTGCCTTTTGCCTAATAATAATCTTATATATAAAAATGAAACTATGTGTGTATGTATGTGTGTATGTATGGCGCCACCTTTTTTGGAGAACTACCAGACCGATTTGGCTCAAAATTTCACAGTTTATTCCCCACACTCCGGAGCGTGTTTTAATATATGTTCCAGCCAAATCGGTCGAGTAGTTTTTGAGATATTGAGTTTTATGCGTTTTGACGCGGTATCGAACGTCAATCAAACGCCCTGCCCTCATCACGTACTGCTGCGTATCTTATCTATCTACTATCGTGTAGGTAGTCTGGTGATAAATGCAGTAGGCATGTGTTGCGGTAAATGAAAACTTTTTACGCACTATCAAAGCCATTTTTTGCTTCAATTATTATTATTATTATAGGACGGTCGTGTCCCCCCCCCCCTCCTGCGTGGCTAAATAAATTAAAAAATCTAATTTTGTCATGTTTTGCACGTTAAACAAGGAGAAAAATGAAAATACTTTTAACAAAGTGCCAATAAATGTTGATATATCCATGGGCGTAGCTAGGTTTTGAATTAGGGGGGGGGCAGATTAAAAAAAAGGTCTTGACTACCCAACAATTTTCCTGAGAGCAAAAAAAAAAAGGTCTCGACTATCCAAAAATTTTCATGCAACCGTAATTTAAATTTGATTTTACCAAAACAATTTTTTTTTAAACAAATAGTAGTTTATTCTAATAATCACATGGGTAAAATACATTGGTAAATAAAATATTAAAAAGAAAACGCGTTAAAATCTAATTGGATGGCATTGATCCGTGTATGGAAATCGTGTTAGATTTGACGATTTCCATAGTGATCTTTTATTTTTGTGTAAATTCGCTAATAAGCATCTGTATTAATTGGAGTTAAGTTCAAATAGGGGGGGGGCAGCCGCGCCCCCTGCCCCCGCCTGCCTGGCTAATTAGGGGGTGAGGCAAAACATAATTTTTTTTTAATTTTTAAGGGTTTTTGTATTGAAATCTTCGGCTGCCCCCCCCCCCCCCCCTAATTTGCGAAACCAAATTTTTTTCAATGCAAAAACATTGAAAAATTTAAAAAATTTATGTTTTGCCCCCCTCTAATTGAACTTTTAAACGTTTTGCCCCCCCCCCTAATCCAGAACCTGGCTACGCCCATGATTATAGGTAAATTTGACTTAAAAAAATTTGCTTCATGAAAATTTAAATTCGAACATTATTGAGGTAAAATTTTGTGTTTTTAACCACCCTTAAAGATATCAATTATTTGTTATTTTTCGTTAAATAACCTATATGCGTATCCGCCTTTCGTTTATATTTTATCATAAAGGCCAGGCGCGATATTTTTTTTTGATTATAGGTAAATTTGACTTAAAAAAAATTTGCTTCATGAAAATTTAAATTCGAACATTATTGGGTAAAATTTTGTGTTTTTAACCACCCTTAAAAATATCAATTATTTGTTATTTTTCGTAGTTGAGTTTTTAAATTTTTTTTGGTAGTTTTAATTTTCTTATTTAAATTTTTTAATTTTTTTTTAAATATTTTTAATATGGCAAAACAACGTTTGCCGGGTCAGCTAGTGTAAGATAAAAAGACTGAATATCATCCAAAAAATGCAATTTTTTATTTGTTGCTGAGGGGCTGAAAATCAACAAATACAAAGCCTTTTTAACTCTAAAATTTTTTATCCCTTTGGACGCTTCGTGTTTGGGCACCTTTGGTAAACAGGTTTTAACCTATTTTAGTAGTTAGAAAGACGTTCTCCACCTCTCTGAACATTCACACCCTTTTTATTATGTGATTATGCCAAAAACATTTTACATCGTTGGCGGTTTGGCAACTTTTAGTCGATCCTCTCGATTTTATAAATAGCTCATTTTTATTATTTGGTCCATTTTTTTATATTTTATGTATTTTGTTTATAATAAATCCCAATGATATAAACTAAAATCATTGTCCAATTCTAATATTCCATTTTGTGCATAATTCAATTAATTTTTTTATTTAAGCTGCGAGTAATATTTGGCTACTTATAATTTAAAAAAAACCGCGATCAAAAGTATTCGCGATAAAATGGATCAGCGAAATTTCTTGGTTTTAATAATACGTTACATTTTCTTTATTTAATTTCTACTACGCCAAAGAAAAATAATTAATAATTAACGAGTGATAGCGAGGTAATATAATAATCTATCTGTGATGGTAATAAAATAACGATCATTTATATCATAGCGATATTAACAATCTATTTATTTATATCATAGAGATATTACCACCACAGTTTAATTGCCGCAACTATTTTTATACATATTCTAACTCCTCCCTCCCCTGAGACCAATCGCTCATAAAATCCCTTACAATTCTAAGGATCCGTAGAGCAAATGACCAACAACGCCAACAAGTACATCGAGCATTTAAATCGGCTTCATTCCTTCAACTAGCATTAAAGTATGAGCCTGATGTTGAATATTACGCCTCCTTAAAACCCATTCAGGACTATCGTCGTATTTATCATACGCAAAATATACCATTTTCAGGCTATTAATTTTAAACCTCAAAGGCCTTATTATATTATCAAACGTAGTTTTTATTAAAGCTTAAACTGAGTTCTACCTTCCTGGTGGATCATTATTATTTTGTTTCCTTATTAAATGGCTTCTATAACCAATAAAAGAAAGCGTACTTTTGAAAATTTGAAAAATTCAGACTCTTTGTAAGTATATGTTAATAAACTTCTATATAATAAACATTTAACTAATTACATTTTTTCATATTCTTAATCTACAAAAAATGCTTTTTAAAATGATAAATAATTTATACAATATTAAGCATATTTTCATATTTATATAAGCTTTTAAAAATTGATGTAGTAATTTTCACACTATAGGCTTTTAAATACAGAAGAAGTCCTTACACTTTTAGAATCAGATAGTACTTTATTGAGCAACGTTCAAGCCATTGATTTAGCCCTTATTCCACCTGTTGATGGTTATGATACAGATTATGATGAAATTTCAGAAGATGAAACTGAAGTTTTTATTAATGATCCTCATAAATTAGGACCTGGTGTATTATCAAAGAAAGCTGAGGTGCTTATAACAAACAATGATAATGAAATAAATCACCTTGACACTGAAATGCTGTTACCATCTATAAACAAAGTGTCCACATCTAAAAAAGAAAATCCTTATAAAAAGCAAAAACTCTTAACATGGAAATCAATTAAACTTGTGCCAGAAACAAAGGAACATGCAAAACTTAAATTACAGAATTTACAAGAGAATGCTCCTAACATTTTAACTGAAATACAAAAATCTTCTCTTACACCCTTATAAGTTTTTCAATTGTTTTGGGATACTGACTTAATTGAGCTCATATGCAAAGAGAGTAATATGCCAAATATAAATATAGTGATGAAACCTTTGAAGTGACTTGTGAGGAAATGTATAAATTGCTTGGTGTTTTACTAGTATCAGGCTACTCTAAACTACCTAAAAAACGTCTGTATTGGGAAACGCAAGCAGATGTTAATAACATAGCCATTGCTAATTGTATTTCCAGATATCGCTTTCAAGCGATCTTCAAATATCTTCATTATTCGGATAACACTTGCGACCTGGAAATTGGAAGCCTGAAGGTCAATGTTTTGATGGATTATATGAACAAAAAATTCGAAAAATATATTGAACCTAATCCCACAATATATTCTTTAGATGAAGCCATGGAACCATACTATGGTAGGTTTCATTTAAAGCAATTTATACGTGGTAAGCCCATAAGATTTGGGTATAAGTTTTGGTGCTTGAACAAGCCCAATGGTTATTGTTGTCGTTTAAAATTATAAGGACGTGAGGAACGAGAACCAGGAGTACCCCTTGGTTCCGCCGTTGTAAAAAAGCTGGTTACAGGGTTTGTAGCATCAAATAGTCACATATTTATTGATAACTTTTTTAATTCTTTACCATTATTGGAAGAGTTGGCGAAAGATTCAATTCAATTAACAGGAACAATACGAGCCGACAGGATTCAAAAGGCCCCTCTCCAAGATCTAAAAAGAGCGCCTAGGGGAGCGTGGCAAGTTCTTAGGGCAAAGGATACAAAACAAATATACAATTGTATAGATGGAATGATAATAGCCAGGTGACCCTGGCAACAAAGATAGCCTAGCAAGTACACTCACGAAGTGCACTAGGTATAGCAGATCAGCCAAGAGTAGGATTACCATTCCTCAACCAACCCTAATCAGCGAATACAATAAGGGAATGGGGGGTGTTGACCTTTTCGACCAGTTTCGTGGCTCATATCGTGTCGGAATACGATCAAATAAATGGTTTTGGCCCCTAATACGTTTTTGTCTTAACGCTGCAGTCGTTAATTCGTGGCTGTTATCCCGGGAAGTTCATAAAGGGATTCCCCTTTTAAATTTTTTGCTGAAGATTACAGTCCCTTTGCTATCTGTTCCGAACATTCCGCGATTGAGGACCGTATATCCAAGGCGTCAAGCAATGTTTATGCCGAGGTGCGGTTTGATAATTGGGAGCATTGGCCGGCAAAGAACCCCAAAAGGAGGTGTGGCCTTTGCCATAAATCCGCGAAAATCATATGCACAAAATGCAACATCGATCTACATATTAATTGTTTTATTCAATATCATACTCCGTAACTTGTTAACACTATATTTTTATATTTTAGTGATTTTAAATTTTGCAATAAATTTTTTAATATATGACTTAAAATTAACTTGTCAATAAATAATTTATATTATAATCAGTTTTATTTAATAAGTAAATAATTTTTGCTTGAGCTATTGCTTAAAATGTGCATTTTTTATTGTAATATAAACAGCGGATTCCTATCGCATGAAATAAACGACACTTTAAAAATGGCAGTAATATATTTTTTTTTCAAATTTTTTTCTCAATATTTTCTTTTGGTGCAAAATCACTCGAGAATTCCAAATTTTACAAAAATCTGTTGAAGATTCATATGGTCCGGTCTCAATGGGTTAAGTGGTGATTGGTACTATAAACAAGGTATGTTCGCAATGTCTTTCACTTAAATATAAAAAGGAGTCAGCCGGGATGTGTTGCACATCAGGAAAAGTTCGACTAACGGAGATTGAAACACCACCTGAACCATTGCACGATTTACTTATCGGTACGATCCTGATTCTAGCCTCCTGAAGGCAATTCGGACATTCAATTCATGCTTCCAAATGACATCGTTCGGAGCAACAGAAATAGTTCAAAATAATGCTGCAAACGGTCAACAATTTAATTCAGCGTTAAAAATAAAAGGCCAGGTTTTTCACAAAGTGGGTTCATTGCTGCCGATGCCAAACGAATCTTATAAATAAAAACTTTATGGGTGGTGACGACTCCGAACGCGCACTCGCTAATCGCGTGGATGCACGTTGCGGCTACATAAACCTCGATTCACCTTTTGCCAGACGCATCGTCAGCCAGCTGGACGCTCTGTTGAATGAGCACAATGAATTACCTGCATTTAAGCTGCCAGAATATCCAAAGTAATTCAGAGGCAGTGTGCAACATAACAAAAGAATCGTTCATGGCCACAGTACACAGACGGTGTAAAGTTATCATCTGGGATGAATGTATTATGGCACACAAACATTCCCTTGAGGCATTGGATAGAACATTGAAGGATATAAAAAATAACACAAACTATTTGGCAGCACTCTGTTACTCCTTTCAAGTGATTTCAGACAAACACTTCCCATCATTCCACGTTCAACGTACGCTGATGAGATCAACGCTTGCTTAAAATTCGTCACTGTGGCGTAATGTTAAAAAATTAGAACTGAAATTAAACATGCGTGTTCATATGCTTAAAGATTCATCCGCTGAAGCATTCTCAAAACAACTGTTGGATATTGGTGATGGAAAAGTTGATTGTATGAAAATACTGGATGCATAAAATTATCGTCGAATTTTTGCACAATCGTCGACTCGCAAAATACTCTCATCGACTACATATTTCCAGATCTATAAACACAATACAAAAATTTTGCCTGGATGTCCGAAAGAGCAATATTGTCAGCAAAAAATATAGACGTCAATAGTTTGAATTCCAAGATACAACAGTTGTTGCCAGGTGACTTGGTGTCATACAAATATGTCGATACAGTTTGCGATGCTAACGAGGCTGTAAATTATCCAATTAAGTTTTTGAATTCATTGGATTTGTCAGGCATGCCACCGCACCTTATACAATTGAAGGTTGGATCTCCGTTAGTTTTGCTTTGTAATTTAAACCCACCACGGCTGTGTAATGGCACACGATTAGTCATTAAAAAATTTATGAAAAATGTTATCGAAGTCACCATTTTGAATGGCGAGTTCCGAGGTAAAAATATATTGCTGCCACGAATCCCTATAATTTCCACAGATTTGTGGCTTAGATTTGGGCATGTCATGCTTTTCCCACGTGTGGCATGTCCTAGCGTGGGTAAACCATCCCGTTTGATAATGTTGGCTAAAGATGGACTAACCAAAAATATTGTACACTCCATCGCACTTAGAGATTGATGATGAATTATTTTTTAATCGTCATAATTTGATGTATATATAGTAGAGGTGTGCACGGATCAATCTGATCCGATCCGTCCGAACTGGGATCGGAGCGGATCAACATTTTAATTTTGGAAGTCGGATCGGATCAACATTTTATTTTTGTCGCATCGGATTTTCAAATTTGAAATAAACAATTATAAGTTCTAATTAATTAAATTAATAATTTTTAGTATACCTTTTCATAATTATCTTTGAAATGAAGTTGCAAATATGATTCAAAAAAAGATTTGCTGAATGGTGGGTTTCATATCAAACAGTCCTGCCAAGGGTTTATAAGCTGACAAATAAAGTTTTAGCTATACCTGCTACCTCCACCACTTCGGAAAGAAATTTCTCGGTGGCTGGAAGAACATTAAAAGAAAGAAGAACGCGAATTAAATAGAAAATTTAGATTCTTTATTATTTTTATATGATAATCCGGAATTAGTCAAATAAAATTTTATATTTATTTCGGATCTAATAAAATTGCTATACCTTATTTTTATGTATTTTGAATTTAATCATCAATAAAAAGTTCTGTCCGTAAATTTTATTTAAAAATTTCGGATCGGATCGGATTTAGATTTTACAAAACTCGGATCGGATTTAGATTTTAAAAAACTCGGATCGGATGGATATAAAATTTTTCAAAAACCCCTCGGATCGGATCAAAAAAATTTGATCCGTGCACACCTCTAATATATATGTATCAATGATTTAATTAAGTAAAAGGAATAAATAAATGATTGGGTATTTCATTTTATAGGCCAACATTGTCACAACACAACGCTCAATTCTTATTTCATTCATAACCACATACCCATACACTTATAGTATTTTCTAGAAATAATGTATATAGCAATATTTTCTAGAAATAATGTATATGGCAAAACAACGTTTGCCGGGTCAGCTAGTAAGGAATATAATTTTAGCTTACTCGGTGCATTGAGGAGATTGGGGATCTTGTTACATGGGATATTAATCACGACTCAAATATCGCATTCATAGTTTAAATGTGGTTTGTGTTTGTCCATACCATCCTAACGAGCGTCGAATAAAAGTGTGCTAATATAATTAAAAAGTTTACTGATATATATCTCGTTGGTATATTATTTTATTTGTATACATCAATTTATATATACGTTTAATAAAGTGTTTTAAAAAATGAAATGGGCAAAAATAAATAAATATTTTGAACGAGTATTAATAACGGTAACGAATTGGTTTACTTTAATTATATTCTTCGCAATCGCTACTAGAGACCTGCAACGGGCCTGTTGAGGTCAGTCGGCCCGTCCGTAATAAATAAAGCCCGGGCCAGGCCCGTGGATTTTTTTTTTTTTTAAGATAAAATTTGTTTATTATATATATTTAAACATAATATTAAATGGTACAAATATATAATAATGATATTAAAAAAAACATTATATCAGTAATATGTTTTCATCTTCCTCTTTTAGAAGAGGCCAGGAATCCAAAATAGATTTGAAATTAAATTTTGCAATTAAGATGGCTATTGATTGTTTTAATAAAAATGCGGGGGAATATTTGGAGGGAGGGGATCGCCTGCCTATTTCTTTGAATAAAGCTAACGCCATTTTTCCATAGGATCCTGAACAGGAGGAAACTATTGGGATAAAAATACTAGAGTCCAAAAGGGCCTTGTATTTTTGGAGCTTGCGTTCTTCGGCGAGGGCCATGGGGTCATAATTAAGATTAGAGGGGGCAAATAGGTCTATGCATGTAAAATGCCATTTTAAAGGGAGACCATTTTCCCATGGGACTAGCGATGAACCGTCAGGACGCATTCGACCTTCAAGGGCAGGATCTGAAGGTTTAAGTATGGATGGAATTTGGGCCTTTCTAAGGGCTGACTGGATAATAGAATTAATTTTAGAGTGTCGCAAGTGTCTAAATTTATTAAGTCTGCAGTGTAACGGGTGGCGTGCTTCCATCCACAGGCAGGTTGCAATTTTTACAGGCATATGCCTTTGTGTATTTTATTCCAAGGCGTAGTGCTACATTGTAGGATAGCTCGCAATCCTATAACATCATATTGGAAAACCTGCTAGGAAAAGCCTCTAGCCATTCATGTCCAGATTTATCAAACACCAAAGATCTAAGGTTGTAATGTTGTTTGGTATCGCAGCTCGAAAGGAGATAAGCAACGGAGCGCGAAACCAATCATGCATCCCAATCCTTTTGATTTGGTGTTTGTGGTGGTGAGCTTTCTGGTAGAACATTTAAATTCCAAAGGGATAGGGCCTGTATAAATGTTTCATCAAGGGGGTATGAGATTAGTTTGGCGACGATGGATTTTGAGGATAAGTGGGATGATTTAAATGAGGCCAAGGATAAAGAGCTTGGTGAACGAATTCCCAGACCCCCAGATTTTGTTGGTAATGTGGCTTGTAGCCAGGTGTTAGTATCGAATGATAAGTTCAGGGTGGATTCGATGACAGATTTTATGTGGGTTTCGAAATTATGTAAAATATGTGTATGCAAAAATGCGCTTGTTGATCGGAAGCAAAATAATATTTTGGCTATATTAAAGCAGTTTTTCAATATGTAAAATGCGTGATGGGCGGGCATAAGCTTAAAAATTTCATTTTTACATTTTAAATTTTTAAGGTTATTGTCGAGATAACTTCTTAAGCATTCAGGACCGCCTATTGGAGAACCTAGTGAAAATACCTCGTCCTTCTTGAGGCGTAGAAAAGATGCAAAGGATGGGTGGATGTCAGTTGTGCTGTCAGAATAAATTTCGCATTTTGTCGCGTTTAATGATAGGTTAAGTTTTAGGTAGTATTCATTAATGATGTTAAGAGCTTTAATACCCTCTTCCGTGGTGCCTGATAGGGTGGCATCGTCGAGATACCATACGTTTAACCTCAAATTGCATTTGTCGTTGATTTCATCTATTAATGGTTTGATGGCCATACAAGGAAAAAGTTGATAAGTGCCTATGTAAACTCTATTAAGGCGATTTGCCCACCTATTGTAGAGCCTAGATGAGTTAAACTCTTCATTTCAATTTTTAAAAAAGGCTTAAAAATGGGAAATATGTCTTTATTCAGGCACTGATATATCTCGCATTCAGAGATATTCAATTTCAGGTTTAGGATAGCTTCATAATCTCGGATTAAAAGAATGGCCTTGGAGATTTCTTCCGGAGGACTGCATAGGGTGGCATCGTCTAGGTACCAGACGTTTAATGATAAAGAGCATTGGTTTGAGAGAGATTCGGTTTTGATCCCTAGACAAAACAATAGTGGACCTAGAGGGTCACCCTGTTGAATACCTTCTGCCGATTCAATTAAAAAGTCCCCAAACTTTAGTTTTGATATGCAACCGTAACTTAAACTGATGTAATTTGTAAACTTTGGGAACTCATCAATGAAGGAATAAATTATTAGCGTTTCTAGTGATGCGGAAAAACCGAGAAAAATCTCGATCTCGTCTCGTCTCGTCTCGAAAAACCGAGACGAGACGAGACGAGAATGTGAAAAATGGAGTCGAGATCGAGACGAGAATTTTGATGCCGAGACGAGACGATACGAGATTTTTTCGGCGAGATCTCGACTTTTTATTGATCGTTAGATTTTAGTAAATTATTGTGTATTTTAATTTGCATAATTTACATTTAAGGTATTAAGTGTAAATCAATTTGTATGTAATATATTTGATATTAAAAAAATTCCTAAGTGTAGTAAATATTATATATTTTTGCAAAAAATTTAAAATTTGGCAATCATTATGGTTGACCCTTAGGGTATGTGAATAATTTTATAATCTAGGCTTAGAATGAGTTTTGATGGAATAGTAAATGTTTCAAAAGCATATTTATTTCGCAGTTACTCATCGTGTAAGTTGCGTTAATTATAAATTGGTGTTTGGGTTGGCAGGTGCATTCAAATACTATAATTTCTTTAATTGTGCAATATAAAATAAATACACGAACCTATCCTATATTTGATAAATAACAATTTAATGGCAAAGTTAGTTAGAATTGGAAGTTAATTATAAATTTAAATACGTGAATCCTATAATAATGCTGCTTTAATTGTTGTTTTTACAACGTTTTAATATATGCAACTAGTTATTAATTCTGTAAATAATAATATTATCATTCAAAGTCACTCCTTTGTGGTTTATAACGCTATAATAAACATGCAACAAACACTATGGGCTATAATTGATGATGGTAATATTAGTGTATTTAAACGTTTGCCTTAAATATGTTAGGTCTACTCTGAAGCTTTAGCCAGGGTTAATAAAGGGTCTTAATTTGCTCAATTATGCAACTATGTCAACTATAAGCGAACTTATAATTTTCTAAGTCTATTTATATTTGACAGAGACCGTGAATTTGATACAAATGTTATAATTTGCTAGAACAATAAAATTTAATTTTCTATACTTCAAATTTATTTATAATTTTTTTAGTCTGCACTTTTCATAGAAAATGTTATCTTTATGAATTAATTCATATCTTTATATTGTCAGTAAGAGTCGTGTCCCGCTAAATCTTTAAAAAGTTTGTGTATTAAAGTTTTTCAAAATATATAAAAGTTTGCCATTTGGATTTTTTAACACTTATTTAATATTTTTAATAAAACAAGAAAAAAATTTATTCCGTATATATTTTTTTTTAAAGTCGAGACGAGACGAGAATTCTCGTCGAGACGAGACGAGATCGAGATTTTTTAGACCGAGACGAGACGAGATCGAGATTTTCATAATCACTCCCGAGACGAGACGAGATTTTGTTTTCGAGACCGAGACGAGACGAGATCGAAACACTAAGCGTTTCTCGGCGAATATTATTGAATGCATTGGCAAAGTCCTATTTAACCATGCAGTGATTGGAGGGAATTTGTTGAAGACTTATCCGCGCAGCGTGACTGGCGGCCTCACAGCCGCCTTTAACCCCAAACCCTAATTGATGAGGAATTAACTTGTCGCTTAAACTAGATTTGATTGTCTTACAAATGAGTTTTGATATAATTTTACGGAAAACACTGCCAATAGCAATGGGTCTTACCGAATTATCGGATTTTTTGATAGCGATGAGTTTAGCGCCGAACATTATGGGGATTATTTAATATTACCGTTGACAATTAAATTGCATAGGGACGTTATAGAGTTGAGTAGAATTGCAGCGCTCACGTTTTGGAGGTTAATCAGGTGTTGTAAATAAACGGGGCGGAAATAGTCAATTCTCCTTATCTTAAAGATCGTACTCATCATGATACCGTAAAGGCGTTATCGGTCTTCTATTTGACCTTATCAAAGTAGTAGCTTCTAATTGAACCTCGGTTGCATATTCGGTACGTTACTAACATCGGTATTTGACCTTCTTAAAGTAGTAGCTTCTAATTAAGGAATTGATGGCTTCCCGAATGTCGGAAGAGTCTAGTTTTATGAAAGAGGCTGAGGTAGGGAGTCGATTTGGCGATGAGGATGGGGGATGTGTAGATTTGAGTTGTTGGTATGATTTAAGGGAGTAAGGAGCAATTGAGTCATTGTCATAAAATATTCTTAGAGCACTTTTGGGGTTAAAGTTATCAATTTTTTTTAGAAATTTGTTTTGCAGTTTGCTTGACAGTGGAGGAGTTTGGGGATTGTTTGTGCTGGGGGGTAATTTAAAAATATTATCAATATTGAAATTTAAAAAGAGTCTTTAATATGTTTGGACAGATTTTTAATGTTGGGTTCTCTTACATATAAGGTGTGAAAGGTAATGGAAAGTTTATCCCAGTTAGTAAGATTTAAGGGAGAGTTTGTTATGGAAGTTATAAGACTGATTAAAAACTGTTGAGTAGCCGGGCGAGCACTCCTAGGGATTCTTGTTATAGTGTTGGGAAAATTTAAGGCTTAAAATGAATCACTCCAAGATTAGTCCAAAGAAGGTAATAATAATGGGGCTGTCTAAGGATTGAGGATCTGAGTTGGACGTGCAAGGAGCATCGTGATGAGCATCCTTTTTTATGGAGGCAAGAGGTGGAATAAGAGGGCTAGCAGGTGGGATTTTCCCAGAGGAGATACAACAAGCAGAAGGGTGACCATGTATTATAAAACAGTTAATTTTTTTGAGGCTAACAAGTTTTTTGCATGTACAACAAAGGATTTAATGAAACTTATATTTGTATTATTTTATAAAAGAGGTATTGAAGCGTTGGTAAAGCATTATCAAGATATATTAAAAATATATAGATATTAGATTTGTAAAAATCCTCTGAACATTTTAAGGGTAATATGTTTATGAAAAAAAGTGATTGTTGCATTGTTTGTGAAATTATGTATAATTTCTATTTTTATGTATAGAAATATATCTATTGTAAAAAGAGCTATGAGTGTTAATGAAATTAGGATAAGTAAAGTACCAATGTATATAGATAGGTGATATTCTGTGAAGGGTTTCTAGGTGAATAAGTAGTAAGTATATTTTGAATAGTAGTGATGATGTTAAAAAGATGGAATGGGTGAGGTAGTTGGTCTTTTTGAGCAATTTGCCTTATTGGTTATTTGTGTGTTTGTGAAGAGTTTCTAGGTAAATAAGTAGAGGATTCAGTTGGCTTTGAATAGTAATGATGTTAAAAATAAAGAATGAGTGAGGTTGTTGGTCTTTTTTGGACATTTGCATAATAGCTTGCTTGTGTGTTTTAAAGGATAAATATTTAAGAATTGTTTGTATATGTTTGGACGTCAGAACCGAGCAGATCCTTTGAGGGATCTCGTAGTTTTCCGAAATAAGATTTGTTTATATCATTTTTATTAGTTTTTCTTATAATTTATGATGCGCGTAATAACAGAGCTGATTATTACCATTTTATGTCATTAGATCTCAATATATCTACATCGTCGATTTCGTTTGGAGAGATCTAGTCATATAGCCATATGTAGTGATGGCGATTTGCTCCAGTGAGCATTGCTTACTGTGAGCTCTGCCCCCTCACAAGCACTGTGTATCCTACTCTACTCATGAGTAGGATACAGTATGGATGAAAATGCTCGAGAGGCGAAGGGGTAGTAGCAAAAAGTAACTCATGTATAGAGCTGTGTGCCTGAGCAGCATTATAAGTTAACTAACAGTTTAATATGAGCAAATGCTATGAGCAAGCAGTTTCTCTAAACAGCTCATAGCATCTCATATCACATTATAATGTGATGTTTTGTTTTAATACATTCTGTTGTTCAATAATAATATGGCTATTTGCATAGGCGTAAGTAGGATTTCCTCAAGGGGGAAGGGGTGAGATCAAATTTTTTTGTAACGATTTTTTTGGGTTCTAAATGTTTTGTTTCTTAAAAGTTTAAAGTGATATTCGCGTAAAAATAATAAAATACAAAAAGTAAAATTTCAAAAAATATTTATTTATAAATATACAATGTAAAAATTATATAAATTAAAAATCATGGGAGGGGTTCTAATCGGAAAACCACCCCCTCCCAACGCAAATGGCTATTTGTTATTTATATTTTTTAAGGCGAATTTTTTTTGAAATTTTCTTTTTATATGGCTAAAATATATTTTGCTATTAAAATTTATTTTTTATACATGCCTTAAATTTATTTAATCCGCGAGAGTATTCGTGGGGTATTTCAATACCCCACGCAAATTATAAATTAAAATATAAAACGCAATTTAAGTCTAATGAATTTGGTCTTTTCAGTAGCTTAATATTTTATCAAGAATTAGGTTAGGTGAAAATTTCATAGGTTTGACTTAATACTTTTTAAAATATAGAAGCTTTTTTGGCTCGTGGGGTATGATTTTACCCCACGAATGCTCTTACGTAAGTTTTTTTCTGTTGGAAAAAATGTATGTTTTTTTTGTTTGATGATATCTTTTACAATTTGTGTTTTTAATACATTTTGAACATTCTTTTAATAAAATATCACGTTTATTTTGATTTATTTTAAGGTATATGATGTCAAGTGGTAAAATGAGGGGAAGTTCTAAAATATCCAAAATAAAAATGGGGGTCCAGAAAATTGTTAATAAGTTTTGTAATGCTGATTAGATTCATATCAAAATTTATACCATCAATCTTAAGACCGTTATAAACACATATTTTAAATTTGAAAGATTTTAAAAGAATACTTTGTAAGTTATAAGAAGTTAAAAAGTGGAGTAAAGTTATACCCCACGAATGTTCTCGCGTTCGAGATTTTCAGGAATACTCTCGAGGGTTAATTATAAATTTTTGAATTTTCTGTCTCACCCAGATGGTAATAATTTTTTTGACAATTTTAATATGGTATAACTTTATATTTTATCGTTTTTAAGAACAGGTGTAAATGTTATAATTCTATTGAAGGTGCGAACTAATTTTTTTTCTCGATTTTCATTATATATATCTTAAATGATTATTATGATTTATTTTTCATAAATAGCAAAATTATGTTTTATTGTATAAACATTTATTTTAACATTTTTAATATGACTTAATGTTTCTAAATTTATATTAATAATATTTTTAGTTCAGGTCACAATGCAAAGTTTTATAAAAAGGTGGGAAATTTGGCTTTATACAATATTCTATATAGATGGCTAAAATCTGTTTAATGATTTCAAAATTTACGCCTTTATACATGCCAAAGATATGTTTTATTGTATAAATATTTTTTTGACATTTTCAATATGACTTAATATTTCTAAATTTATATTTAATAATATTTTTAGTCCAGGTCACAATGCAAAGTTTTATAAAAGGTGGGAAATTTCGCTTTATAGAGCCTTCTATATAGATGGCTAAAATCTGTTTAATGATTTCAAAATTTACGCCTTTATACATGCCAAAAATATGTTTTATTTATTGTTTTAAAAATAAATTTTTGAATATTCTGTCTCACCCAAATGCTACAAATATGTTTTTCGTTTTTTCCCTATACGTCAAGTTTTTAAAATATTTAGATTCAAAGTTGCGAAAATGACCGTTTTTGGCTCTTTTTGACGCTGTATAGGGTAAATTGAATAGCTAAAAAGAAAATTTTAAACTTCTAAGTGGTAGAACCACTTAGGGAACATTAAAAAATGATTTTTTCCCCTTTATTTATTCCTTTTTAATATATGTCAAAAATGCAATTAGTTCCTATGCAAAATCGCGGCTTCCTTTGAGCCTCCCTCCCTCTCTATCTAATTGGCGTATATGCTTATATGACACTATACCCTTAGTGCATGTGAGTAATTGATGATGTGTGGTAGTGCAAGAGTAGTGGCTTAATACGAGCTATTCCTACTACGCCTGTCATCCTCCCTCTCTACTAGAGGAATAGCTCGTATCATGTCTTGACTAATCCTATTAGTTTTCATACTTTATCTGCCATTTCCACGTGACACGGGGTCGTCCTCTTCCTCTCTTCCCCGGTACCTCCATGTCCAGTACTTTTCGATTTACGTCATTCGTGTCCCTTCTTAGTATATGCCCATACCACCTTAGCCGATTTTCGTTAATCATGTCCGCCATAGGTTGAATACCCATTTTTGTCATGAGAAAGTCATTCGTCATATGGTCGAGCTTAGTATACCCTAAGCTTCACCGTATCATTCTCATCTCTGTGGCTTGTAATAGCTTTCCTTCCATGGTGTTTAATGCCCATGTTTCACTTCCATAGAGTAACACCGGTCTTACGATGGATTTGTAAGCTTTGCTCTTCACCATATTGGCATTTTCTTGTCGCACATTACACCTGATATACTTTGCCATTAGCCATCCTTTTTGAATCCGGGCATTGACTTCCGTTGCGCAATCTTCCTCTTGATGTAGAATCTAGCCGAGGTACGTAAATCTGCCTACTTTTGGGTACTTTAAATGGTCATCCAGCGATGGGTTGCCTGTAACGTTCATTTCTATGTATACCGTTTTTTGACCGTTGACCTTTAACCCATATTCAGCTAAGCGCTTTGACCACTTTTCGGCTTCTTCGAATACTTTTTCCCTTGTATCCTCGCATAGTACTGTATCATCGGCATATAGCATACACCATGTCGATGACTTTTGAGTGTCCCTCTGTTCAGGATAGCCAAGTTGTTATTGTACTAATAATCTACTAATAATATTAAACTAAATAAGAATGATAATAAAACTGAAATAATGATACTAAACTAAGAATGGATCCATTTATTAATCAACACAAAAAATCAACATCTGCGTGTTATGCAAATTATCACATCTGATTATCTTGCCAACTCGGCTTTTTGGCTTGCAATATTCAATACTATAATTATATCAATCATATAATCTGATATACAACACATATATAACATCACATATAACCTCACACGTATATAACACATATATAACATAACACCTTTCCCCTTAAGGTATGAAGGCTCCCTTTGGTTTTGTTCTTCGACTATGTGCCCCACAACCATGTGTAACATTCCATAACCTTTGCAGTGGGCTAGCTGTAAGGATGAGATGGGATGGAAATTGTCAGTAGGGAAATATGGAGGGTTTTAGTGTATGGACGCGGCAACGTGGACTCTGGACTTGACCCTTCCCATCATCCGCTGTAGACTTCCTGATCAAATTCAGGGACCGGACTGCACCACCACCCATAAGATTACAGGTGTCGGTAGAAGATGTCGGCCGATCCTGCGACTCCCCCTTTACTACCAATAGTCCGTCCATTTCGACTCCGAGAGGTAGACTTCAGGGCCCCAAGCCATACATGGCATCATTAAGGGATTCCTCTACCTCTTACCACCCTGAAATTGGTCTAGTCTCAGCGGACGTGGATCTGGAAAAGTGGGTTTTGGGGAAGGTTGGGGCACATTCCTATCTTCCCATATCCATAGAATCATGAATTAACCTCCTGATATGATCTCCTTCGAATAATGAATTTAATCCTGAATTCATATTCTCCTAGCTGTAAGGGTGTGGATTTGGAAAAGTGTCAGTGTTAAATTCATATGTAGTTTTCTATTTGGGGCACATTCCTATCTTCCCATATCCATAGAATAATGAATTTAACATCCTGAAATGATCTCCCTTCTCCCTAGAATAATTAATTAATAACCTGAATTTCTATTATTCCTGGAATTCTCCTCCCATCCACCTCATGAGATTTTACTGAAATGATCTCCTCCTGAATTCATATAATTGTCTCATAAGTCTTATCATTTCCATAGAATAATGTTTCCCTTTTCATTGCATCATTTGAAATTCCTCTTTATGTTCAATACAAGCCATTTGTTTGCACATATATTTTTGTTGTTCTTCAACTGTTTTCTTTTCATATTTCCCAAAGTTTGTTTACTTCCGACACCATTTGTTCAGGATAGCCAAGTTGTTATTGTACTAATAATCTACTAATTATTAAACTAAATAAGAATGATAATAAAACTGAAATAATGATACTAAACTAAGAATGGATCCATTTATTAATCAAAACAAAAAATCAACATCTGCGTGTTATGCAAATTATCACATCTGATTATCTTGCCAACTCGGCTTTTTGGCTTGCAATATTCAATACTATAATTATATCAATCATATAATCTGATATACAACACATATATAACATCATATATAACCTCACACGTATATAACACATATATAACATAACAATAACATAACACCCTCGTTATCGTGTCTATAATTATATAAAAAGTTTAATCCGAAAAGGTTTAATCTTCAACTGTAGTCCTGTCGCAAGAGTTTGAGGCTTCTTAAATATTTTTCATAAGCCGTATATATGCGTCGGGAATATTTTGTTTCCTCAGGCACCACTATTAAATCGCGGGGGACCGTGTCATAAGCTTTCTCCAAGTCGATAAAGTCAATATGTAAGTCTCTTCTCTTTTCACCATATTTATTCATGATTTGTCGAAGATTGGGATGATTGTGGATTTGCCGGCCACAAATCCGAATTGGTTAGCCGATATTTCCACCTCGTTTTTTAGCCTTGTTACTAAGATCCTTTCCATAAGCTTCAAGCAGTGGCAAGTTAGCTTGATACATCTGTAATTGCCACAGTCCTGAGGGTCTCCTTTGCCTTTAAATAAGGGTATAAACGTGCTTGCTCTCTATTGATTTAGAATTCGCTCTTCTACCAATATCTTGTTAAGGAGGTTTGTCATGGTAGTGATTCCTTCTTCACGACATCCGAGCAATGCTTCCAGAGTTATTCCATATGGGGCATTTGCTTTTCCTTTTTGCATCTTGTTCATTTGTGTCCTAACTTCATCCTACTGAAAGAGTTCGACCATACTTATAATTGGCTCAATTTTGGGAAGGAAATCCTTGTCATTTGCAATATTCATAAGTTTCTTAAAATATCCTTTCTACCTTTCCATCACTCCTTTCGTCTTGAATAAGGTTTGACCCTTCTCATTTTTGACTATTTTGTGAACTCCGACATCGCGACTTTTCTTCTCCCTTATCTTGGCCAATTTGTACATAAGCCTATCGCCCCCTTTATGATCCAGTTTGTTTGCCATCTCGGTGTACGCGGCATTCTTCGTTTTGCAACGGCCTTTTTTGCGCCGTTCTTTGCGTCCCTATATTCTTGATAATCCTCCGACTTTTTTGATTTATGCCACCGACTATATAGATTTTTCTTTCTTTCGGTGAAATCCCTAACCGATTGATCCCACCACCATAGTTCCCTATTCATAGCTTTACATCCTTTGGTCTGTCCTAGAACACGAATCGCTGATTCCTTTATGTCCTTATTTAGCGTCTCCTAATCGTTTTCTACGTCCCTTTGCAATTTTCTTGAACCCAAGAGTGAGGAGGCTTTTTGATGGTATTTTTCGCTTGTAGACGTATTTTTTAGCCTTTCATATCAAATTCGAGGTTCATAAACCTTTCTTCTTTCTGGAAATACTCTTCTGTCGAGATCAATACAAGGGGACGATGTTGCCTGGCGATTTCTTCTCCCGGTATTACAGTGCAATCCTTGATACTCCATAAGTCCTCTCGCCGTAAAAGCAAATAGTCAATTTGACTATAATGTTTCCCACTTCTATAGGTCCCAATATGATCTTCGCTTCGAAAATAGGTGTTAACGATCGCCATTTCATATGCTTGGGATACTTGGAGAAGTTTTTCCCCTTCTTTGTTTTTCAGACCATGCCTATAGCCTTCATGATTGCGTTCACACCTGAGACGATCTTTCCCTACGTGAGCGTTGAAATCGGCCCCAATAATTAGCCTTTCTTCCCGTCGGATTCCTTTTCTTTTTCCAGTGAATCGAAGAATATATCTTGCTCTGATTCCATACACCCAATTTGGGGAGCATACGCGCACATAACGGTTAGAAGGTCCCCTTGATCTGCAATCTTCACCCACATTAGCCTGTCTGAACAACGCTTTATTTCCACCACCTTGTCCATAAACGATTCGCTTAAAACCGACGTCATTTCTACGATTTGGTGATCCATTGTAGAATAGTTTGTATCCTTCCTAATTCCCGAGCTTTGGTTCCGTTCCGTTTCGTCTCTTTTCAGGCGATGTGTACCTTTCTTAAAATTAGACCTCGTAGCTCTTTCCCGTCAACGTTCCAACATTCCTGTATGTTTTCCACAACTAATTTCCTTAACCGCCATTGTTGTGAGTTGGGCAATAACCCTAGTGTATTTTTCACATAGCACAGGCGGGGTATGCTGTGCGTCGTTTGTGGAGGACACCCTGAGTTGGGTTTTATAGCCGGTCCGAGCCATCCTCTACATATTGCACACGCACTTGGGACGTCGTAAATAATGTTACAAAATCAAAATTTCTAGTCGAATGAGATAAAATTTTTCAAATGAAACTTTTGATCTTTAATTTTAAACCTTATAGGCCAAAAAATGGTAGTATTTGGTCTTTTTAAAAAAGTTGGCAAGTGTGTAAAATATTATGTTGACACTGGCAAAACTGCTCATAGGTCACAAAATTTTAATAGATAAATTGCTAATGCTTTTAGGCACCTTGTTAAAACGTTCAAAAACCATACAACAGCAAAATATTAATTAAATGCAGCCGATGTCCTTAAAAATATTTATGTAGCAAATTTTTAACTACTTTTTAAGTTTACATATTTTATAAATAATCTTACAATAAACAAAATTAGACTCCCCTTTTAGGTAAACCCATTTATGCACCTACCCTATAAATAAAATTCTTGATGAATAAAACTATTTCAATTAGCTGTGCTCTGTTAATGCTTACTTTTTTGATAAAAAACAATAATTTATCGATAGAATTCCATGCAATTTATGGATAAATTTTTTATTTAATTCAAAAAAAGAAAGGTATAAATATTTATTATTATAAAAATAAGTAATACCTTAGCGATAGCTACGAGTTATAAGGGAATAAAAAAGGTGAATTGCGAATTGGGGAAGCTTTGGTAATCAATATTTGATATGTTAGAAAAATTAAATGATATCAGAATGAAATTTAACACTTGCATGAATTGGGTTAATTTGGGCATGAGACGTTTTCTAGACTGCACATGAATTAGGAACGAAAGGGCTACATAATATTTTAAACCTATCCATGAGCGTAGCTAGAGACTTGATGGAAATAGAGGGGTTCGGGCCATGATTATTAAAACTAACTGGGGGAAGGGTGGCGAAATCAAGTTTCTCTTTTAACTTTTTTAGCATTTTCCATATACAATCAAATAAAAAAACAAAATAATACACTATAGAATCTCATTAAGCCCGAGTTGCCCAAATCTTATCATCGTGCCCGCCCGGATCTGCCCGAAAATGATTAAGACAGTTGCCCGGCCCAACCCACCGGGCATTCTGGTCTCTAATCCTGCCTGCGTCCCTGATATCACCAGCAAAAGCTTTTATTCAAATTGGGCTTATATTTCTTACAACAAATAGTAGCTTTTGAACCCCGCATTAAATAAGAATAACTATGTGGTGGCATAGTTTGAAACCATCTTATAGTTTCATGTAATATCACGATAAGCTAATTGTTATAGATCAAAAAATTAGTTATTCAACGTGTGCAGCCCAAATTGCAAATTCCATTTTGAGCTAAAATGGCAAGAAACAATAAATTTGTTTGTTTCATTACTTTGCCCACCATTTATCACAATTTGAATATTTTACGAATTAAAATATATTGAGTCATAAAAATTTAAAAAAACATAATTTGTTGAATATATATAAAAAAACCATAAATAGCTTACCTCCAAATCCAATAAATACCAAGAAAAGGGATAATATATTGGCGATGAATATCCGTACAAACAAATCTTTCATTATTAAACAACAAAAAATTTGAATTATTAAACAACTAAATTGTGTAAGACGCAAGCAATTACAGGGGTGTAGCTAGTTATATAAAAACATAATAGTTATAAACATTTTCATTAAACTCCTTATCCTAGGTGTTGTAGTTGGTATTTGTTATTGCATACCACGTTCTCTATCTAATTGGCGTGTTTTTCATCAAAATTTGCGTTGTCCGGTGCTTGATTTGTTTATTTAAATGTTTTAGTTAAGTTCACACCGGAGATGAACACTAATCAAAAAGCAACGCGAATTTATTCGCGCGAAAATAACAAATGTCTTTCTTAAATAGGAAGGGTTCGTAGTGAGACCGCATCTCTTATTCCATCCACCCAATTTGGGGAGCATACGCGCACATAACGGTTAGTAGGCCCCCTTGAGCTGCAATCTTCACCCACATTAGCCTGTCGGAACAACGCTTGACTTCCACCACCTTATCCTTGAACGATTCGCTTAGAACGATACCGACCCGTTTCTACGATTTGGTTACCCACTGTAGAAAAGCTTGTATCCTTCTCCTAAATCCCGAGCTTTCGTTCCGTTCCACCTCGTCTCTTGTAGGCAGGCGATGTGTACCTTTCTTCTTTTTAGCATTTGTGCAACCTCGATGCTCTTCCCCGTCAACGTTCTCACATTCCAGCACGTTATTCGCATTCTTTCCACAATTAATTTCCTTGACCGCCTTCGTTGTGAGCTGGGCAGTAAACCTAGTGTATTTTTCACATTGTGGGGATGCAGTGCGCGTCAGTTGTGGAGGACGCCCTAGCTTTCTGTTGCCTTAATTGATCATCATAATCATAATATAGTAAATGTATTTGTGCATTTTTTATTTTGTAATTAACATTTAGGATGTTAAATGTAAATTTACATAATTGGATTACTTTTAATAATGGGTAATTTACCACACTCAAGTAGCCGCATATAATCCAAATTTTAATAAATTTAGCTTGTTGAATAAAATATGAATGGCCTTAAGGCGTGTAAAAATATTTCTATATATTTATTGCATACTTATATCCTTATCATTAAAATATAAGATAAACACACATACTTTAATTGAGTTTTGATGAAGTAGTAAATATTTCAAAAGCATCTTCAAATTCAGGAACAATTAATCATCCTATCCGATGTGAGGATATTTTAAATATGTGGATAATTAATCAAAATAATAAACTGTGCTACATAGGCCAAAATTTTTGCACCCCAGCGACTTTTGTGCCTGCCGAAAAGCCGACAAAACATTAGATTCATTAGACTATGAGTTTGTAATGCTTAATGCTTGAACTCATGTTAAACCTCTAAAATTCTCAGACCATAAATAACATTATGTATTTGTTTTGTGCCTTCCAAATTATAAAGGTAGAATTGGCAAGTGAACACTAATTCACTGAATTTTCTGTGCGATTTTGCACTACACTAAATATAGGTGGCTGAATTATTTAAAAAATAAATAAATATTCTGGGACGGGGTCTTACACTATAATAGAATCGCTTATTTGAATATAAAAGTATTTGCTATAAAATTAGATATAGGCCATTTATTAAAAACTTCAAAACTCTTACTTCTACCAGTAACATGCTACTTTTATTGATGGTTTTACAACGTTGTAATGTGTGCAATACGTATGTTATAAAAATCAATAAAAAGTATCAACCCGTGCTTTTTATCTAATATATAAAATTCTCGTGTCACGGTGTTTGTAATTAAACTCCTACAAAATTTATGGACCGATTTTTATGAAAATTTCTGGGAATATTTGGTAGTCTGACAATAGGTTTTAAACTTTATTTTAATTCTCTAAGTGATAAGACGGTCAAATTATTTTCTTTTATACGTTTTGACGTTTAATAAAATGTCAATCAAAAGCAACCTCATGACGTTATACATGGATACGCCATTCATAAGCGACTTCATGACGTCATACATGGATATATACGTTTTGACACTTAATAAAATGTCAGTCATAATCAACTCTATGAAGTCATACATGGATATATACGTGTTGACACTTAAAAAAATGTCAATAATAAGATACTTCATGATGTCATACATGGACACGCCAACCATAAGCAATTTCATGACGTCATACATGGACACGCCAATTATAAGCAACTTTATGACGTCATACATGGATACGCCAATCATAAGCAACTTTATGACGTCATACATGGATAATTTAAAATGCGACGATGTGAATAATCTTTTATATATAAAAAGGCTGAAGTATTCTACATATAAAGTACCATATCGCATGGGCTTAGCCTGCATCGGAATTTGAGGGAGGCAAAAATAATTTAGGGAGGGGTAAAATAATATTTTCAGACAATAATTTAGTCATTATTTTAATAAGCTTCAAAAAGTTTTTGGATTCTTTAGGAGGGAGCAGCCACTATTTTTAATAAAATGTCAATCATACGCAACTTCATGACGTCATACAAGGATACAGTAAAATGCAAAAATTCTTTCTTATATAAAAAGGGCTGAAGTATTCTATTTATTAACATATCAGCAATAATATTTGGCCCCGCGGGGTCCTGGATGTATTCGAATGAGTGGCAAATGCGAGGATTAGCACATGCTCACATGATTAGGTTCATCGACAAAATGCGTCCTGAAGACATCGATAGTTTAATTTATGCCAAATTCCAAATCCGTTTACTGAAAAATTATTGTTTAATATTGTTACTACAAACAAGATTCATGACCCATTAATCGTCATCACCTTGCATGTTAGATGAATAATGTACAAAGCGTTTTCCTAAAAATTTCACCAACGATACGGTCACACATGTCGTCGAATACTTAAAAAGGAATTGATATGGATGTATTTAGAATTGAAAATACCACTTACTATTTTTTGTCGCCTTTCTATTTATAAAAATTCTAGAATTAGATTTTGAAAATAAAACAAAATTAATTCTTAAAATTTTAAATCGTAATTTTTGGCCGGCTGTTTGGACTGCATTAGTGAATTGGGATTAAAGGATTTTGGCAGGCCTTGGCAGGCAATTTAGTTATTAAACCGTGATGGGTTCCCGACAGAAAATTTTAGACAAATATGACAAATGATAAAAGTATTAACATTTTATAGAATGAGGTACATTATAATAATCGCTTATTTATCTACTTCCTGGGGCGGTCTGGTCTTTTCACGGAAGATAAATGTTCAAACAAGCTTTTTTTTCATAGCAATTTTCACAATCATATTTGGAAATTTTACAACGCATTCTGTCAAAAATTAAATCAAAAAAATTAGATGCATATATTATGTTTCTAGGTTTTAAAAAGTGTCTTAAAGTCTTTAATGTAACTAAACTATAATATTTTAAACCATTTAATTTAGTTATTAATCAAAAAACAGGGGGCCTCATTTACTCCACTGATTAGTAAAAATTATGACCTGTCAAAATATCCCCTATTTCTGCATCATTAAACAAATAACCCAATTATCATTTTATAATAAAACTAATTTTCCTAATAAATGATTGGCTTATTAATTTTTAATAGTTTTATATTTAATATAGTTTCCTCATTTGTTTTTGACAAGTTGGCAAAATATCATTTTGCATATGCGTTACATTCCTGTTTCAAATTAATCCTCAAAATTTTCACATTTTTTTCTTTCAACTGTATTTCATATGGTAATTAATCAAACATTTTTTCAGCATGGAGTGCAAGAAGGCCAATTGCTTTCGTTTGCAATATGCTGATAAGCCTCTCCTATATAAAATCATTTTATACAGATATAATTACTAAGATAATAATTATGTTTACTATAATTATGACATAATCTTTTATTAGGCATCTTCACTCACCTACAAGAAAAACTAATTGAGCTTATATAACATACTTATAAAGACCTGAATGAAAATGATATTAAAATATGTTAAAAATTGTGTTATTTACTATTTTTGAGTTATATTTTGAATATTTCTGTTCATTACATGATCAACATCATTTAGAAAATTTTTAGGCCTCTTGCAAATTTGGTGAGATAAAATCGAATTAATAGTTTTTCTATTCTGTATTTTTCAATAGTTATTTGATGAAATGTTATATATACATTCTACTATGTAATTACTATATAATAATTAAAGGCTAAAAAGGTAGTAAAAATAGATTTAAACAAATTAAGTTATGGGATAAAACATATGAAACCAAATTTTTAAAAAATCAGGATTTAAAATTCACTTCATCTTGTTGCAAATATATTGTACTAATTAGACTTGTTTTAATGTTTAAAATAAATACTTTTTTAATTATTGTATAAAAGTTCCAATAGCTACTTTATATATACCTATACATGGGCATAGCCAGGTTTTGGATTAGGGGGGGGGGACGTTTAAAAGTTTAATTGGAGAGAGGAGAGGCAAAACATAAAAAATTTTAAGAATATTCTTTTCCGTCATCTAGGGTTGCTGCCCCCCTTGGCTACGCCCATGTATATTGAAAATAAAAATGTATGCTTTTAAAAATATAGAATATACAGCTAAGATTTGAAAACAAAAATGTGCTAAGAAAAAAAGGGTTAAATTTTTAAAATTTAAATAATGAACCCTATATACAAACATTTTATTTTTTAAATGGTGTTGGATGGATTAATGAAAATTGTTTTGATGCCTAAGGCCTGGTTTGGGCAGGGCTGTCTACCCAAGCCCAAACTATTTATACATTTTTGCTCAAGCTCAACCCAAATTCTAAGTTAAGGCTGGGCTTCCCCGTGCATTACCCATGTAATTAATTCCCCTCTTCCTGACGGTCCAAAATATTCAAAAGGGTTTCTTTCCAAAGGCCTAAGTTTCAAATTTCATCACCAAATAAAATCAAGCAAATATACTGTGAAAACATAGAAATACTATACTATTTTAAATATTATTTTAGATACTAATTTAAAAAACCTCTCATCACCTTTTTCATAACATTACCATTTATATTTAATAAAAAAATTACCAAATATTTTTTAACATTAAATGTAATATTTAAAGTTATTGTTCTAACTTAGCCTTATAGAATGGATTCCTTCAAAAAGTTAAAAAAATTCTTCGTGTATTTATAGGTGGGGTCAATGAGGACCCCAAGCGGTTTGTAAATGTTGTACAAATTAAGTTAGTGATTGTTATAATTTTATTTTTTCAGTAGCTTAATAAATTTATCCTAGAATATCTCTGCAAAATTTGGCTTGTTTTTATTTAAGGTAGAGAGTGTTTTAGATACCCAGGGTCATGGGCGTAGCCAGGGGGGAGCGACTGCTCCCTAATTTAAAAAAAAAAATTTCAATACAAAAACCCTAAAGAATTAAAAAAAAAATTATGTTTTGCTCCCCCCTAATTTTGCTCTGCCCCCCCCCCTCTGGATAGTCGAGACCTTTTCTTTTTTTTTTGCTCTCAGGAAAATTTTAGAGGATAATTTTTGGATTTGGATAGTCGAGCCCTTTTTTTTTTGCTCGCTCCCCTCCGAAAGCTGGCTACGCCCATGCCCAGGGTCGTCCAGGATAACACGTTCCACAATATGAAAAAAAAACTTTCAACTTTTTTTTTAAATATAATATTAAAAAGCATTATTCTTAACCTTTTTGTAAAGAAACTTTTTAAGGTTCGGGGTAGTGTTTTAGGTCAGCGTTTTAGGTTATGGTTAGGATTAGATGCACATCAAATTCCCTCCCCATTTGAGTTTTAAAAATAAGATCTAATAATTAGATTTATTAATAAGATATCTAAGAATAGTATAGATATTCCAAAATGGTATAAAAAATGGGATATTCAAAAATGATTGATTAGCCCTTTTTCTCTCAGCTTTTTTTTTGAACACATTTTAGGGTCTAAATAATTTATTAGCTTTCATTCTGATCAGCTTTTATTTTGAAAAGCTTTCTTTTTGAATAAGAATCATTTAAACATATCTAACATTAAAAAGTGTTATATATTTGTATTTTTTGTCTGAAGATGGTATATAAATATAAAAAGATAAAATTTTATCAAGTGATCCCAAATAAATAATCATTAAATATTAGTTTGAGGAGTTTATAGTTAAAAGTTTATATTATAGTAGCTTAGGATTTAATAGACTAATTACTAATGTCTTTTT
This sequence comes from Gordius sp. MW1, assembly GCA_964036665.1. Taxonomy (NCBI): domain Eukaryota; kingdom Metazoa; phylum Nematomorpha; class Gordioida; order Gordea; family Gordiidae; genus Gordius; species Gordius sp. MW1. The sequence goes on from OZ038533.1 coordinate 19,825,613, forward strand.
ATAAAATGTTTATAAAGGAACTGAATTAAAACTTTCTTGTTAATTTAAAACAAATCAATTTGATATTAAATATGTGTAGGTGTATTTGCAATATTGACTGTTTTTATAGCCTTATATGATGTTTATTTTAAGGTCTTATATGAAGATTAATTTCATATTCTAAAATTCAACCTTATATGATGTATTTCTATTGTAAAAATTTAGAACTAAGTTGAGCAATTAAAATAAAAATCTTTGTCTCAAAAAATAAAAAGTCAAAACTTCTTTTAGTTTGGACAACTCTATTTTTTTGTTTTGATGTTTTTATACCAAATTTACAAAAACCATGAACTTATATTACCATTGTCTATTTATAAATTTACTATTCTAAACTTTACTTTCAATCTAAAATAATTCAAATTCTAAACTAAGAAAACTTGTAGGAAATCTCATTTTTTACACAAATACTATTTTTAGAGCCTAATAAAATTTTTGTTTTATATTTTACATTTAGAATATTTTTCCTATTCTTAATTTGAACCTTCTATAATGTATTTCTATTAAAAAAATTTAATTGAAGTCCAAAAATTAGAAAAATAATGGCTAAGAACAGTACATTTTTAAATTTTAAAAACATAGGGCCAAAAATTCTTTAAGTTTGGACATCTCTATTTTTTTCTTTTAAGGTTTTTTATGCCAAATTTTCTACATTTATAGTTCCAACCTTATTTTATAGGATCTTATAAATTAAATTATGAAATCGGGGGAAAAAATTGTTATGCATAAATATAGTCATAGGGAGAAATTTTGGGTGTTGTACTAATTGCAATAATAAAATTGTAACCACTTGTTCAAATACCCAAAGTAACATATCAATTTACAGATAAGAGTTAAAGTATTATGCTTAAAAAGTTTTAAAAGTTTATATTATAATACAACAAAGTTATCTATTTAAAGTTTGGGGTCATCATGACCCCCTTTCATGGGCGTACCCGGGGGGGGGGGGGCCCCCCCCCCTTATTTACGGAAATAAAAAAAAATTTCAATGCAAAAACATTGAAAAATTAAAAAAAATTATGTTTTGCCCCTCTCCAAATGAACTTTTGAAGTTTTGCCCCGCCCCCCTAATTCAAAACCTGGGTACGCCCATGCCCCCTTTACCATCCGTGTTAGGATTTTGACTTGGCCAACGGAGGGTTAAGAAGCATCTCGGTATATTTGACTTTTATACACAATGCAAAAGTTGGATTTATACTCAACTCGTCTATTGCACAATTCATATACTGCTCAGAAATTATAATTTAAACATAATTATACATGGGCTTATGGGGGGGGGGCAGAAATTTTTTTTCCTGAGAGCAAAAAAAAAGGTCTCCACTATCCAAAAATCTTCCTGAGAGCAAAAAAAAGCAACTGCCCTAAATTAGGGCAGGGGGTCCGGCTGCCCCCTCCTGCTAATTAGGGGGGAGGGGCAAAACATAACTTTTTTTTAATTTGTTAGGGTTTTTGTATTGAAATTTTTTTTAATTAGAGGGGGGGCACCCCCTGCGTACGCGTATGTAATTATATAAGTATATCTAATATATATAACAATATTTGATATTGTAAATGCATATTAACTTATTATAAAGCATTTAATCTAAACTATAAAAGAAAATATCAATAAAAAATTTGAACTTCATAAAATATATGCTTATGAAAGAAAATATGTATGCAGCAATAAAAAAGTTAATATTCATATATTATATGTTTATTAAGTTTTTACAACCTTACAAAGCGTTAATAACATGAATAAATATAAAATTAATTAGTTATATGCATGCTTTGCAAATTTCAACTACATTTTGATTGGTTGTAGATCCTTTGAGCGATAGACCAGTTAAGCAAATGCGCAAAAGTTGCACTATCATAAAAATGTCAAGTATTACAAGTTGCCTTCCCAATGTTACTTAGCCATTTGATTCATATAATCATAGACTACATAGACTGCTCATCACGGTGTAAAATGTGTGTGTTTTTTTCCGCCATTTCGAATAACACTACCGTCCTATATCACATAATGGCGTTTTGCGCTGTGCCGTTTTGTTCGAACAGGAGAGGTGAAGAAAAATGGTTTTGATTCCATAAATAAGTAAGATATTACAAAATATATGATATTTTTAAAAAAATTTAATAACATTACAGTTTTTACATTTTTAATTTTTATGAAATGTGTCAATAATAAATTTTTTAAAAATATCATATATTTTGTAATATCTTACTTATTTATGGAATCAAAACATTTTTTCTTACCTCTCCTGTTCGAACAAAACGGCACAGCGCAAAACGTCATTATGTGATATAGGACGGTAGTGTTATTCAAAATGGAGGCAAATTCACACACAATTTGCCATATGAAACATATGACATGGGCAGTCTATGTAGTCTATGGATATAATGCCAGCACATCACGCTTAGTTATAGAATAGCATATCGACCTGGCCACTAGAATTATGGGTGTATTGTTTCAATATAAATTCAATTTAATCTCCGGAAATTCTTTAAATATTTTTTTAGCGGCAATCAAAGTTATTAGTTATAGTTTGGTCATGAAAATCGTCGTTACGGAAAACAGATCTGTTATCTGGACGTACATACTGATTTCTTATATGCCGTCAATCAATAACTTTTTCAAATAGTGTTTTATATCTAGCTTCCAAATTTTTTTTTAAATGCCTTAAATTTATATTATAGGTTTTAGAAAAAGGAGAATCTCCTTGGGCGAGAAACCTCTTGCATTTGCCTTCCTTGAGTCTGAACATTTTATAAAGGAATTAATTCAATTTATAAACATACAATAAAATTTGGATGAAAAGTAACGTACTACTTTGGCGCTACATCGATAAAAAAGTATCGCTTTATAGATAGAGCTACTATTTTAAAAGTAGCGCGCAACTAAACATATTTCAATGAAGGTTTATCTATTGCACTATAGAAATGCTTGGATAACCCAATTATGATATATATATTAATTATTTTTTTAAATGAGTGTTCAAATTTACGTAGAAAAGTATTTTCTGAATAAATATCGTACTTTTTAATACTTTATCCATCAGCTAGACTTTAAAATAATAAATATAATATTTTGTTATAAATAACATACAAGAATGCACTTAAAAAGAGTATAACTATGAAAGAAACAGTATATGATTGGTTAAAATGGTGCTAAATAACTAGAGCTCAAGAACTAGTTCATTTTGAACTAGTTCAGTTCACTTTTTTGTGAACTTGAACTAGTTACCTTTCCAAAAATTGAACTATGAACTTGAACTAGTTCGTTTTTTTTTAAAGTTGAACTGAACTAGTACTTTTTTAATACTTGAACTTTACAATATAAATAATCTAGTTCATCATAAAGATTTTTAAATCCTAAAATTTGTTAAAGTTTATTAAAATTATGACTAAAATTTCGAAAAATGATCATTTTACCCCTCCTTAAATCATTAATGCCCCTCTCTAATTTGAATGCTGGCTACCCCCATGGCTGTATTATTGTCAGTAAAAATCATTTATTTAATTTTTGTGGTTTATATGCGAAAAATGGAGAGGAAGAGTATAGAATTTTGAAGGCAATAAATTCAATATTGCCACTAGGTGCAGAAAATGTTAACCCTCATCCCTAAAATGGGTTGGATTTCCTAAATATCAGACGTGATAACTCCAATAAAAAAACCATTGAAAACTTTATAAAACTGATGAATACCTCATTTGATATATATAATAAATTACCAAAACAAATTTTTATTAAATATAACGTTTGCATATTCAATCAAGTGCTCCTGTTAAAAAAACTGTTCATTTTAGGAAAACTTCCCTTTGTGGATAAACTTTCATCTTTATTAAATGATAATTTTGAAAATAATAAATTATTGAAGTTTCCCGTCTATTTCCCCCTGACTTCTATTATCAATTACAATTATATATATAATGTTTGAAATGAAAGATTTAGCACATATAATTCTTTTTCAAAATTATATAGCTAATTTAGCTTTGTATAAAAAAGCTTGTTGGTATATGAGAAATGTTTGTTAAATTAGATTTTATAATGGACTATTTCCAATTTAAAATAAACAATAATAAGTTCGTATAAACTCAATCATCAATAAAAATTTAATTCATAGAATTTTAAAATTGCGTATCGGCTTCAGAACTGATTTTTAATCAGATAAAACGTTTTTCAAAAACCCCTCGGATGGGATTAAAATTCTATAATTTTTTAATGAACTGAAATATGAACTGAACTTGAACTAGTTCATTTTGTAAAATTTGAACTAAGAACTGAACTAGTTCGTTTTTTCCAAAATGAACTCGAACTAGTTACTTATGAAAAAATCTGAACTTGAACTAATTTTATTTTTTAAAATGAACTATGAACTTGAACTAGTTCATAATTAAGATGAACTTTAACAGCTCTATATCACCCATTCTAGTTGATCTTAGGCTAGGGCAGTGTGCTAATAAGCCGATGGGTTAACCAATCATAACAAATAAAAAACCTATGTGAAAAAATTATGTATGCCTTAAAACACAACTGGAAACAGAAGAAGAGAGTATTGTGCCAGGTTTAATGAGAAAAGAAAGGTAGTCAAAGAAGTATAAAGCTTATTTCATCTTGTTGGCCCTCATTTACAAAAAAGCGTATAAAAAGTTTAGGTTGATTATAATCAAAAGTTCAATAGTGAGAGGTGTGCCTCGGATATTTGGATAGGAAGCAATTTTGTTTATGAGGTAACTTATTTTTTATATCGGGCATAAATATTTAAAAGACACATGAAAAATCACATTTTTATTTGGCTTATTTTAACATGTGTTTGTATGCGTTAAAATATTCATCTTTCGGGTAAAACAGTGTGTAATCTTGCTGATAACGTTCCATCAACCCCTTTATATCATTAGGTGTAAGTTGTTTTAAGTACTTTGATATTAACTTATAAGTGTTATTAATTTGTGCAAAGGGAAAATAATGCATCCGATTTAGTCCCGTCCTGGCTAACACGTATTTCGCATCTGATATTAGATTTTCATGACGTCCTATAAAGTGGTAGTTGTAGAGGCATGGTCTGGTGATATCACTCATCGGTCTCCAATGTTCATTTAAAAGTATATCGTCGTTCCACGTCTTATTGTCAAGAATGAATTTAATAAACTCTGGAAATGTTATAAGCTTGCCCCTTAAGTCTATATCATTCTTTCTGTAATTATACCTTAGGCTTCGGTTTGATAGTTTTAAATCTTCGTGATATTTAATACCTACATTATTGGTTAAGCTTTTATTCCTAAAATTGTCTATAATGTATTGCCCATATTTGTCAAAAAATTGATATCTTGGATCTTCAAATTTATTTCTGTAAGCCGACACGAGACGTTCGACAGGATTGCGAACAAACATAAATTTGAAGTACCCTTTAAAATATTCATGGAAGAAAGTTTCAGTTTGTATGGGATCATTTATAATTGCTCTAAAATGTGTCCTATTGAGGCCATAAATTTTTTTAAATTTATTATTTAAAGTTGCAAATCGCTGATCCCAACGTATATCGCTTAAGTGGATGTCAGCACCAAATTGCTTATACCAGTTCTTAAGTTGATTTAAATGCCCATAGTATTTATCGATGGACATAAGAGCCGAGTAATCGTGTATGACATTGCCGTACTTAAGGTTCAAGAGTTTGGGATCTATACTAAAATTGACAAATCGATTGCGTGAACCGTGTAATGACATATAAAATAAACTCCTCCACATAGTACACGATACTTTAGGTATATAGCAGTACAACACTTTATTATTTTCATCTACAATCATGTGTTGGCGATTGTCATAGTCCACCTTTCTTGTCTTCTTACCGACTATTGTAGACTCTCCCTTAAGGCATACCGTGCGAACATGATTCGTGATATTTTGATCTTCGTTAGTAGTGGCAATTTGTTTGAGTAAGTTAAGACTGTTTATTTTATAAAGGATTCTCTAAATAGTGCAAAAAATAATGACGTAAAACGCACACATATGTACTAATTCTTTTAACTGTACTTAAATAAGCCAATATGGCTTTCCTAAAGAGCTAATTGTAAATTAATGTTAATTAATTATTATTTAAAAAGGTTAGTGTTATTTAAATTTCATCACATAACTAATTCATTTTTAGCTTACCTTAACTTTCCCATAATTCAGGATATTTAATATAAAATCCAATTTAGAAACTCATATGTTTATTTCATAATATTAGTTCGTTTCCCTTTATTACGGTCCCAATAGAATGCGAATATCGCGAAGTGTCAAGTAAGAAACGCGAAAAAATTACTATTATAAGGACAAAGGAATATTATCATAATCAGAACAAAGGAACGCGCACTGATATATATCATGTGATGGAAACACGTGATCACAACATGTAAACACGCGTATGTATTCCTACGCGTTTACAAATAACTACCAGCTAAATAATGACGGGAATACTCTTATTAGAATCTTACTATATAAATCGCGTAGAGAGAGATGGGGGAGAGGGACTACGCGTATACAATAAGATGCGTAACATTAAGATGAGATATGATGAGGGGGGGTTTTGTGTGTGTGTTAATTCACAGAATAAATGCCCCGTACGCTCCTACAAGCATTATTGCCTTGCCAGCGCAGCTGGTCTTACTATGCGTAATTAATCGTGGAGATAGATGAGGGTGGGGTAAGGAAATACTCGTGTAGTAAGCAACTACAACACCATACCCTTCAAGATAACCTCCTCCGACTTGATTGTTGACTTTTAACCACGGTCATCAGATTTGAATTTTTTGACCGCTGTCCATTGTTCGGATGTACGAATCGCACTGTATTGTTGAACGTTTTCAGGATCGTCTTTCGGTTCGGTCTTTTCGATTTGATTTTGTCGTTGACCATGAATGAATCGCACCATACCCTTCAAGCTTGCTAGGGGGAATTTTTGTCAATGTATTGGGCGTCGTTGGGTTTGGGATACTTCACCCAGTTGTTTTCGTTAAACGTAACCCAAAGTAGCTTCTTTTTGATTTTTCCCCATAAAGCGAGACAGAAACATCTTCGCCACTCCAAGTCGTTCAGGCTGCTTCTCCATAAGAGCTGCTAGCCTCTCGACACAAAGCGTACGATATTTCCATTAAATTAAGGTGACGTCGCTATACCAAATATCAGCTATCGGCGCCGACATAGGCACCAGCAACATTACTAAGTGTAAAAAAACTGTCATCAGGCGTATCTCGCATAAAATGCAACTCCGCCTACCATAATCTCCTGGGAGCAATGAACTCCATAACGGTAACCTTGGCCCTGACGACGATGGTATTGACTTCCCTTCGTACATGTGAGGTAATTAACTCCAAAAAATCACTCAATCATACGCACCGGCAATTTGCCCACCCACTCGACCCCATCAAACCTAATTAAGGTGATACGGCATTAAGCCCTCGACTTAATAAAATGCGTCCGTAGACACCGCACCCGAGGGCGCCACACCCGAAAGTGTACCGACGATTAACGTCGAAAATGGGTTATTAATTCGCTTCTGGGTTACACGCTCATGCATATCTGAAACCTCGTCCTACACGTTAAATACCACCGCGTCATCTTGTCCACCAGCAGGTACCGACAGATTTTTCTAGAACTGCACTAGCGTTCTACAGCACCGGAATCACATACCTTTGGAGCTCTATTTCGCACTGTCAGATACCACCTGATCAATCAAGGACAATGACGGATCGCGATTGACGGTCACATGCGCGTCAATCATATTTAAAAAATATTAAATAAATTCCATGCGAAAAAAGCAAAAGCGAAAAAATTTGAAGGAATAAAACATGCATTATAAAAAATGTTTACCTTCGCGCGCTATCGGGACTTAAGCACTAATTTATCAAATTTCCAAAATAATTCCAAACTCATTTCATTAAATCAAACATCACCCCAAAATTTTGTTTAAATTTCAACATATTACTTTTAACCTTAATCCAACCATATAAACTCCAAATTGTAAATTAATATTAATTAATTATTATTTAAGGTTAGTGTTTTTAAATTTCATCACATAATTAATTCATTTTTAGCTTACCTTAACTTTCCCATAATTCAGGATATTTAATATAAAATTTAATTTAGAAACTCATATGTTTATTTCATAATATAAGTTCGTTTCCCTTTATTACGGTTCCAATAGAATGCGAATATCGCGAAGTGTCAAGTAAGAAACGCGAAAAAATTACTATTTTAAGGACAAAGGAATATTATCATAATCAGAACAAAAGAACGCGCAGTGATATATATCATGTGATGGAAACACGTGATGACAACATGTAAACACGCGTATGTATTCCAACGCGTTTACAAATAACTACGAGCTAAATAATGATGGGAATACTCGTATTAGAATCTCACTATATAAATCGTGTAAAGAGAGATGGGGGAGAGGGACTACGCGTATACAATAAGATGCGTATACATTATCATGAGATATGATGAGGGGGGGTTTTGTGTGTGTGTGTTAATTCACAAAATAAATGCCCCGTACGCTCCTACAAGCATTATTGCCTTGCCAGCGCAGCTAGTCTTACTATGCGTAATTAATCATAGAGATAGATGAGGGTGGGGTAAGGAAATACTCGTGTAGTATGCAACTACAACATGTAAATTAATGTTAATTAATTATTATTTAAGGTTAGTGTTATATAAATTTCATCACATAACTAATTCATTTTTAGCTTACCTTAACTTTCCTATAGTTCAGGATATTTAATATAAAATCCAATTTAGAACCTCATATGTTTATTTCATAATATTAGTTCGTTTCCCTTTATTACGGTCGCAATAGAATGCGAATATCGTGAAGTGTCAAGTAAGAAACGCGAGAAAATTAATATTATAAGGACATAGGAATATTATCATGATCAAAACAAAAGAGCGCGCAGTGATATATATCTTGTGATGGAAACACGTGATCACAACATGTAAACACGCGTATGTATTCCTACGCGTTTACAAATAACTACGAGCTAAATAATGATGGGAATACTCGTATTAGAATCTCACTATATACATCGCGTAGAGAGCGATGGGGGATAGGGATTAAGCGTATACAATAAGATGCGTATACAGACACTAATAAATAAGAGAGAGATGATGGGGGGGGGGGGGGTTTGTGTGTGTGTGAGTTCACAGAATCAATGCCCCGTACTAGGCGTAATTAATCGATGAGATCAATCGTGAGTACACAACTACAACACTAATTAATAGCGTGAAATTAAATGCACACAGTTCCAATTATGGCGGGCTTAATATACTTTAACTATGACGTTATATGAACAATTTCTTTGCAAAAAACAATTTAATTTAATTCTTTATTGTCTGGTATTTAAATATTTAAAAAACATGGCTTTAAAACAAGGAATTAATGAATGTAGAATAATAGCAACTAAATAAACTGATTATTATTTTGTTAAAAGATTTTAAAGAAACTTTAATGCACATCTTAGTTAAAATAACTCAAGATTTGCTCCACAATGTATTACCCTAATTTAAAAATTAAAACCATTGAAAAATCTTCATAAAACTTTATTAAATATACAAATGCAATATAATTAATAATATACATACTTTTTTGATAAAATATAGCTGTGTGAATTGAGTTTCATAATAAAATCCAATACCTAATAAATAAAAATATAGAAAGTATAGCCTTACCAATACAAAAGTTATACGAAGTTAAAGATAATAGTTGAAATTATGTAGAATCTTCAATCGTTTATATGAATGTCATTGTATAAAATCATTTGGTTTGGATTGATAACGTAGGTAGAGGGAAATGGAACGCGATATTTCTGGCTATTACAGCCAATAGGGGGGAAAAGGGAGATAATTCTCTTGAGACTTCAAAAGACATTCATAATGATTGAAATAAAGAAAAGGCAAAAAATGTAATGTTAGTTGCAATTCTTATTGAAACTACATTTTAAATGAGCTTAACATCGTTTATTAATAACTTATTTATAGAAACTGCCTTAATAACTAAAGAATGTTTATTTCATTACGAAGTTTTATATTCAAAATTATAATTGATGCGTATGTAAAACGCAACTATTTTAGATGAGGTAAAGCAAGTCAGTGGTTCTTAACCTTTTTATACACACGACCCCCCCCCCCCCCCCAAATATTTTATAATTTTTTGCGGCCCCCCCCCCCCCCGTTTTTTTCATAATAATTTATATTTGTTAAATTATCTATAATATATTGATTTTCTATTATTGCTTCATTTTAATATATAATAAACATAAAACACAACTTTTTTATTTCCTTAGCTATTTAATAACATAAAAACTTCATAATTAAGCATAAAAAGCATTCATTTATAATAAAAAATATATACATTCGGAAATATATCTAATCAGATTTCTGCTGCTGAACATCATCAGCCAATTTGTTAATTATTGGTTCAATTGATTGTAATGCTATCCTCATGCAGGAATCTAGTCGCAATCGATTGCGTTTTTTAGTTTTTAAATCCACCATAGTTGAGAAGCCTTTTTCACAGAAATATGTACTAGCGAAAGGCAGCAAATTTTGCATTGCTGCTGAAAATAATGGAGGATATTCTGCACAAATTTATATCCAAAATTGCGGCAAACTTTTAGTTTTAAACAAAGATTTTAAATTACAATCATTTATTATTTCTAATAATTAAAAAATTATTTTCATTATAAATAATAAGTTTCACAGCTTATTTTAATAACAGCAGGGTGTGAGTGGTTATAGCGAACGTCTTGTAAACAGAAGGCAACGAGTTCGAATCCCCCTGGTGAGTATTTTTTACAAAGCTTTTCTGAATATTTTTATTATATTCTAAAAAATTTTGCATAATTTGGCGGCCCTGGCAAACTTTTCACGGCCCCCTTAGGGGGCCGCGACCCCCAGGTTAAGAATCACTGCTCTAAACCATATTTTATTGTTTAAGCCAAATTATAATTAACATTGCATTGTGTCATTGTGGCACTGGTAATGTTGAGAGTGTGATTGTATATAATGGGTGAGGCGAGGGGGAAGGGGTGTTTCAGGTTAGAACACGCTCAACTTTTTTTTCCAAATCATATGAAAAAACTCAATAGTATTAATAAGACGATTAATGTTAGTGTTGCGTGATTAAAGAAATCAATTACCAAAGGCGTAGCCAGCATTAGAATTAGAGGAGAACAATAATGATCTAGGAAGGGGCAAAATGATAATTATTATAAATTTAAGCCATATTTTTTATTTAATTTATATGCATTTTTAGATTTAGAGTGCGGCAGCACCCTTCCCTGTCTCCCCCTGGCAACTACCCTAAATCATTTGAGGAGATGAAAATCCACTAACGATAAGACTAGCTACAAAAAATTTTGAATCCCTCCGGAGTTTAAAATAAAAAGAAATTTAATTTTTAATTAATGTAAAAACATCTTAAAAAGAGAACATGAAGATGCTATTACAAGCCAAATTTTACTAATAAAAGTAATTAATAATTTAATTTTAAAACGTTTAATGCTCATTTTAACATCCATTAGACACCTTGTTTTTAGAAATTGAATAATAAAATACGAATAATCAATATTCAAAGAAAAGATAATTTACAAAGCTTTATTTTGCAGAACAAATTACATTAAAAAGGATTCAAAGTACATAAGCTTTATTTTAATCTACTTATTTTAAATTAAGTTTGCAAATTTTACAGTAGATTGATGCTAAAATTTAGCTAATAATAAAGCTCTATCTGAAAACCATTTAAAGCTAGTTAATTCTCACGTATTGTTCCAAATTAAATAATTAGTGGATTTAAAAATATTTATTTTTGTTAAAACATTAGAGAGGCACTGGTTTGCACTCAAACACTATAGCAAAATCCATTTCTCATGTTAATTTTCTTTTACTTATCACTTTAGAATTTTTAATCATCACAATAGTGGATTTTTCCCATTCATTTAAAATCTATTAAACAGGTAGAACTCATTTATAATGAGTATACATTTTATCACTTAAGCAGTCTTGTGGATGCTTCCCCCTCTCCCCTCTTTCTTTCCCCTCTCTCTGTAAGATGCCGCGTGCTAACGCCAGCTGCGCTAGCAAGGCAAGCGAGGATTAAGCCTGAGTTGCCCAAATCTTATCATCGTGCCCGCTCGGACCCCCCCCCCCCCCCGAAAATGAAAATTTACGACAGTTGCCCGGCCCAACCCACCGGGCATTCTGGTCTCTGATCCACGTCCCTGATATCACCAGCAAATGCTTTTATTCAAATTGGGCTTAATATTTCTTACAAAATATAGTAGCTTTTGAACCCGCCTTTAAATAAAAATAACTATGTGGTGGCATCGTTTGAAACCATCTTAAAGTTTCATATAAAATTACGATAAGCTTATTGTAATGTATGCAAATACTATCTACCTAATTGGCATGACCTTGAGCGTTCGAATTGAAATGCAATGTTAATTGATTGTTAATTGGTTGTAAATTGAATGTCTATTTAAACGTGTTATTGTAATTACCATCCGTCACCTTTTGTTTTGTTTCTTATATGTTACCTAATAAACCGGATACTTTATAATGGCGACGAGGCCTTAAATCTTGGTCCTTAAACTCAACCTCGTTTAGAAGAAGTTCCCTACCTCACTAAACTTAAATAATTTATTTGCCATATTAGTTTCAGATGGCCATCAAACCGGAGACGAATTTTTCTTGCGATTACTCAAAGGAATTAAAGGATTCAATTCTGTACGATCCAAGTAACTCTATTGATGACTATTTATTTAATATCGAGCTCTTATTCAAGTTGAGAGACATCACAGGAGAAAGGCGAAAAACTTTGTTATTCACTTATGTAGCCCTTAACACTTTAACAAAATTAAGGGACTTTTTATATCCAAAATTAGTAGACAAGACTAATTACGATGAGATAATTAAAGCCCTTAGTAGTATATTCGCCATTAAGTTTTCTATTTATCATCATAGAGAACAATTTTATAAGGCAATTAGAAATAACGAAAGTATTATTGAGTTTAATATTCGTTTGAAATTTCTTTTGAAAAACTGTAAATTTGAAAATAATCTAGACGAGGTATTAAAGGATATATTTGTCCTAGGATGTAACTTACCAAAGCTTAACATTGAGTTAAGAGCTAAGTATCCGAGTTGTAACATAAGTTTCGAAGAAACAGTTAGTCTAGCATTGGCGTTAGATTCGGTAGAACACGAAACATCGGGGGCTGTTGAAGTAAACAAGGTTAAGCAGTCGTTTAATAACTTCAACAATAGAGATGTACATTTTCCTAAATTTAACAAACTTAGGAAAAAGCCACCCCCTCAATGTTATCGGTGTGGGAAACCAAACCATTTAGCAAAAAATTGTAGAACAGTGATGAATACGTTACATCAACCACGACTTCGATCAGCGCACCAAAGCTCACATCAACGTACGAATTAACGATGTGCCCTATGAAATGATCTTCGATACGAGTGCGGCATGTAGCGTCATTGATGAAATAACGTGGTCTCGAATCGGCAAGCCTAAACTTTACCAAGCTCCGAAGATATACGGCTATGGTAGAACGGCTATTTCAACACTTGGTAAACTAAAGTGAAGGTGGACGTTGGTGATGTGACAGAGTATATAGATATTTATGTCATCAAAGGTAAAGGTTCAGCAATATTCGGTATGCCATTTATCTCAAAATTTAACTTAACTTTACCAAAGTTGGTTTGCCTAAATTCTATTATTGAAATACCTTCAAATGTATGCATATAAAACAATTTCCCCATGTCTTTTGCGAAAAATTAGGAAAAGTAAAAGATTTCAAAGTGACGCTCGAAATCAATGATAACGCGATGCCAAAAATGTTTGCAGCAAGAAGAGCGTTTCCACTACGACAAGCTGTAGAAGATGAACTACAACGGCTACTTAACAAAGACGTCATTGAAAAAGTTAATCCTACTTTAACGCTAATTAAATGGGCTACGCCAACTGTAAATGTTAAGAAGAAAACAGGGCAGGTGTGTATATGTGGTGATTTTCGTTTAACCATAAATCAACACTTGGCTAAAGATCAGGATATTTTACCGACTTTCAGCGACGTGGCTGAAAGAATAGCCGGAGGTAAAAAATTTTCTATCATTGACCTCAAAGATGCCTTTTTACAACTTCATATATGATATTTTCGTTACAAGAGATTACCGTGCTCACAACAGCGACGATTATCTTTCATAGGTTTATGAGACAATTGGTTAATAACATACCCGGGGTGAGCGTCTTTATGGACGATGTTATAATTAGCGGTAAAAACGAAAAGGATCACTTAAACAAATTAGTAATAGTATTAAATCTCTTTCAAACCGTTGGTTTAACAACATCTCAAACAAAAATGCAACTATTTAAAAAGTCTGTCAAATACTTAGGACATATAATTAATAGTGAAGGTATAACAGCAAGTGAGGCTAATGTTCTAAAGATTAAAAGTTTTAAAAACACCCGAAAACAAAAAGGAACTTTGTTTTTTTCTTAGGTTGGTAAACTATTTAAAAACTTTTATCCCCAAACTCAGATAAATTGCGCTCCTTTATACAAATTAACTTCCATAAATCCAAAATGGGTATGGGGCGATTTAGAAAAATTAACTTTTGAAAAAGTTAAAACTATAATTTCTAACAGAACTATAGTGCCTTATCAAAGTGCCTTATCAAAGAATTGCCTATCATAATTTCAATCGACGCGTCAGATAAGTTATAACGCATAAGTTTTCCTCAGGCCAAAAAAAACCTATTGCCTAAGCCTCTCGTTCCCTAAATCCCGCTGAGAAAAATTACTCTGTCATCGACAAAGAGGCATCGGCAGCAATTTATGCGATAAATAAATTCCATCAGTATATTTATGGTCGTAAATTCACAATTCAGACAGATCACCACCCTCTTATAAATATTTTTGGGACAACCCGGGATCTTAGTAAAATAACCAATAATAGGTTACTAAGATGGGCAATTAAATTACTTCAATATGATTATGATATAAAATCAACCATGGCCTAAACGGGCGGCCATGATTGGACCTGTGGGTGATAGCAAGCTAAAGGAAAACCTCCGGTTAACACTCGCTCTTTAGATTTTTCGCGACCTTACCTTAATAAGTCCCTCCATTTATCTCTTACTACCTTATTCCAAAATCCCAGAAAAATCTAATCAATGTGCTGATGCACTTTCTCGGTTATGCTTAAAGGATTCACCTCATAATTTAAACATAGATAATGATATACGAAGAATTAAATTACAATTAATCGATGACGACTTTGAATACAAAAAATATTGTAGAGGAAACAATAAAAGATAATGTACTAAAAGAAGTTATAGAGCAATTTAAAAATAGATGGCAAGGCTCTTCAAGTAACGATAATGTACGAAAATACCTGCAATTAAGAAATTATATTTTTCGAAAATAATCTTTTATTTTATAAAGATCGACTTATAATTCCGGAAAAATTAAGGCCAGATATTCTTAAAATTTTACATGATAGTCATCCGGGAATCGTGGCTATGAAGTCATTGGGAGATACTATGTGTACTGGAATAATATTGACGTAGACATAGAAAAATACGTTAATACTTGTAAATATTGCCAAGAAGAACGACCAAACATTAAAGAGGTACCTTATACGCTTGGAACGTTCCTAACAAGCCCTGGGAACGGGTTCACATAGATCTAGCGGGACCCATCAATAAGAAGTATTGGTTAGTTTGCATTGATGCTTTTACAAAATGGCCCGAAGTAATGGTGCTGGGCGAGATAAACTCAACAAAACTTATCCAAAATTTAAGGACAATTTTTGCGCGTTTTGGGTTACCTAGATATATTGTCAGTGACAATGGCCCGCAATTTAAATCTACGGAATTTAAATTTTTTTGTAAAAACAATGGCATAGTTCAATTTACGGGACCGCCCTCCCACCCCAAAACTAATGTTTTAGCCGAGAGATATATTAGAACTATTATAAGTAAGTTCTATGCGAATAAAAAGTCGGGGGTTAATGACTCGTTAAACTTACTACAAGTATTAATGAGCATGCGTAGTAGTCAAAACGTGACTACAGGTATTAGCCCGGCTGAGGCGATGTTCAATCGCAGGATTCGTACGAAGCTAGACCAGCTCAGAAGAACGACTCGCGACAAGGTTGAAGAATCGATCTGGAAACAAAAGTACTATAAAAATCGATGGACCCAAGTAAGATTCTTCGAACCCGAGCAGCAGGTGTGGGTACATAATGACACAAGTCCGGGATGGAGGGAAGGACTTGTAGAAGCACGAACAAGTTCGACTACGTAGGACGTTAATATAAACGGAAATACAAGAAGAAAACACGGAGATCAGTTACGGGAAAGAACAACGATTGACCAAGGTGCGGTGTCCGAGCGAAACATTCTAGAACACAAAAGGGTATCCAAACCACCTGATCGATACGATGTAGGGCAACTTTAAAAGGGGGAGTAATGTAATGTATGCAAATACTATCTACCTAATTGGCATGACCTTGAGCGTTCGAATTGAAATGCAATGTTAATTGATTGTTAATTGGTTGTAAATTGAATGTCTATTTAAACGTGTTATTGTAATTACCATCAGTCACCTTTTGTTTTGTTTCTTATATGTTACCTAATAAACAGGATACTTTATACTAATTGTTATAGATCAAAATTAGTTATTCACCGTGTGCAGCCCAAATCGCAAATTCCATTTTAAGCTAAAATGGCAAGAAACAATAAATTAGTTTTTTTCATTACTTTGCCCACCATTTATCACAATTTGAATATTTTACGAATTAAAAATTAGTGAGTCATAAAAAGATTAAAAAACATAATTTGTTGAATATATATAAAAAAATCATAAACAGCTTACCTCCAAATCCAATTAATACCAAGAAAAGGGATAATATATTGGTGACGAATATCCGTACAAACAAATCTTTCATTATTGAACGACTCTAATTGGCGTGTTTTTAATCAAAATATGCGTAGTACGGTGCTTGATCTGTTTATTTAAATATTTTCGTTAGGTTCACACCGGAGACGAACGCTAATCAAACAAATGTATTTATTAAATAGGAAGGGTTCGTAGTGAGACCGTAGCCGATTATTTTCGCCCGCGGCAAAAAGTGAACAAAAATGAGATATACAAAGCATTAGAAAATTGCACGGTTAACCCTGAACCCGACCCGATGTCAGGTCGGATCCGGGTTGGAAATTTTAAAATGCTTTCAGGTTGGGTTGGATTTAAAGTGTCAGGTCAAAGGTCATGAATCTTACAGTGCAAAACACACTAAGCATATCTTTTAAATTAATTGTGCATTATACTATTTTTAATTAATATCGAAATTTATGATTGAAGAACATGCTCAGTTGATTAAATTTCTTTTGTTTATTTAAATCTGATTGCCTTAATTTGGACGAAAATTTAAATTTGCCTCGTGAAAGGTAAAATATATCAAAAAATTAATATTTTCAAATTGTATTTAAAATGTGTGTAGGGGTAATTCATTAATAATTAAAACTACGTAAATATATATTCATAACCCAAAATAAAAGCAAGTTTAAATTTATTAAATGTTTGCAAAACTGTATATTTCAAATTAATTGCGACTCGATATTGTGAGTATGCATCTTTATAAAATACTATGAATTGCATAGCAATTAACATCATTCAAATAAATTTAGTAACTAAAATCTGTGGTATAAATTAGTTTCATAAATTGCACTTTAATTTATCGATTAAATTTTCACACCCACTTTTTCTTACTCTGGCATCGGATATTTGAAACGCGTTTGGGAGAGATTCGGTTAAAAAATTTTAAACACTTTCGGGTCGGGCCGGGTCGGGTTTGAGTTGAAAATTGTAATATACTTTCTCGTCGGATCGCGTTCGGGCTAAAAATTTTAAAAAGCTTTCGGGTCGGGTCGGGTTCGGGTTGAAAAAAGTGACTTTGCAGTTCTCTACAAAAAATTTAGTACTTTTCACGCGATACTTGAAAAATTGAATTTAGTAAGTGAGAATAACTACAGCTTATAAATAATTTAGAGATGGATTTTTCCCGGGAATTTTGGTTAAGGGAATTTCCCGGGAGATTAGGGAAAATACAGGGAATAGCGGGGTTTTAGGGATAACGGTAAAATAGGGGAATGTCGACATTTTATTCAATAAAAAAAGGTTTAATAGCGGGATTCGTAAAAATTAAATGTTTATATAGCAATAATTAAAGTATAATGGTTGTATTTGTGAAAAAAATATATATTTATTACAAGTTGTAAAAATTGTTATCAACATAAATGTTTTCTTAGTTTCTAACTTTAGCTAGCTAATTTTAAATGGCAGTTAATAATGTGTCATCATATGTTAATATGTTCAGAAAATAAGACACAGGTTAGATTATTTAACTAACGGTGTGAATTAAAATGCTTATTTTTTAATTTCATTTAGATATTTATCTATTATATCAATTTTACAAAATAATCTATATATTAGGATTTCTTGGTGACAAACAGAGTTAATACAAATGATCATGGGCGTAGCCAGGAGGCAGGGTGGGGGGCGGCCGCCCCCCTAAATGGCGAAAAATATTTTCAATGCAAAAAGCCTTAAAAATTATAAAAATTTATGTTTTGTCCCCCCCCCCCTAATTGAATTTTTGAACGTTTCGCCCCCCCCCCCTTTAATCCAAAACCTGGCTACGCTTATGCAAATGATTTTAAGATTTTATATAATTCATCTTCACTGATTGCTAAAAAAATGGATTAATGCTTAGATGTCTGTGCGTTTTTACCAGAGCTGTTAGTGCGCGCACCGGTTTTGCGGTGCGACGTGCTGGCGCGCGCACTTTTTTAAAATTAAGAGCGAGTGCGGGTGCGCGCACCTTATTCACTCGGTGCGCGTGCGAAATTGCGCTACTATTTTGCGCACATTAAGAATTTTACAAATAATATATTTGACATTATCTTATATATCGCATAGCATATCTCACAAATTAACATTGTAGTGAAACAACATCAAAGATATATTTATGTTCCTGGTGGAGGAGATAACAAGGCGGGAAATTTAATTAACATCGATAGACAATATAATTAATTAATATATCCGCCATATTTTATATTCGCCTATTTACTTTATCAATTATTGCTTAAAACGTTTTGGTGTATCATAATTAATATTGCAATAGAAGTTGAAGTATAATAAGAGAAACAAAACCAGACAGGTAATTAGGATAAATAACTATTCAGTGTTTTTTGGAAAGCGACAGAAGGGGTAGCCTGACAGATAGTCACCTCGAAATGCTTTTAATGATGAATGTTAATAAAATGCTATTTTAATTATTTTTTCTGTATCTTTATTATTTTTATAATTATAATAAATCGGCATAATAAAAGTTTTTAATTGAACATGGTAATATATTTAGAATTTAGATAGAGTGTAAAAAATTATGGGTGCGAGTGCGCGCACCGGGTTTGCTTAGTGCGGGCACCTCTGTTAAAATTGGTGCGGGTGCGAGTGCGCGCACCGAATTTTCTCAAAGTGCGGGTGCGAGTGCCGCACCGGTTTTGTAGGTGCGATTAACAGCTCTGGTTTTTACCAATATTAAAGTGTGAAAATGTGTACGCCTGGTATCTTATATAATATTAAAAATAAAAACACAAAGTTTTAATCCATAAATAAACGGCAAAAAGTTAACTTAAATGTATGTTTAGTTTTATTTTCAATGTAATCTAAAAATTTACAAATATAATCATGAAAGCCAACATTTTAATCTAAATGTAGGTTAGATTAATCATTTAATAGACTGCTCACTTATTTTCAAAAGAATGGGGTTAGCATGGACTAAGTCAAGGGAGGCAAAGAGAGCGGCTGCCCCCCTCTAAATCCAAAAAACTGTTAAAATTATGGCTAAAATTTCAAAAAATGATCCTTTTTCCCCTTTCTAAATCATTATTACACCCCTCCATTTCCAATGCTGGCTATGCCCATTGGGGTTAGGAAATGTTTATATAAACAGCCTATTCAATATTTGTCTATTTTATAAACAAATGTCTTATTAAATAATTTTTTAATATAGCAATAGTATACACTTTTCCAAGTTAAATTTATACTTTATACTGTCATCTACATGATTAATTATCTATCAAAGTAAATTTTGCATTTATCTTTTAAATGAATTTATAAATTAGACTGATTATAATAATGAATAATTACATGGGCTTATTCATAAAAAGGGTGGGGGTTGTCCCTTATATTTCAAGTCCTTATGAATTTAACCAACTTGGTTGAAATTTTAGGATTTCAACGTTTTGGGCCCAAATCATTTTTCAGACGTTTTCCTGCCCTGCAAAACACGCTTCACTCATGCAATTTAATATTTTGGTAAACATTTACCAATACAAGCTAGAAGAATATAATTTAATATATAGAATTCTTGTGTCACGGTGTTTGTAATTAAACTCCTCCGAAACGGCTTGACCGATTTTTATAAAAATCTGCAAATTGGTAGGTCTGAGAATAGGGTTTTTAACTTTATTTTAAATCTCTCAGTGATAAGACGGTCTAATTTTTTTGTTTTATACGTTTTGACACTTGATAGAATGTCAATCAAACGCAACCTGTGACGTCATACATGGACGCGTCAATTATAAGCAACTTTAGAACGTCATACATAGGTACTGTAACCCCGCGTTCGTGATGACGCGTGAAGCGAAAAAAGCGAAGTGAATTTTTTTGCTAATTTATCAAACTTTTCATTATTTTTCTTAATATTTTATATTCATGGTGAATTTTATCATATATAACAAAAATAACAATTGTAACTATGAGGTGTTCATAGTGAAACCGCAGACGATTATTTTCGCCTGCGGCAAAAAGCGAACGAAAATTAAGATCAAATCATTTTGTACTTTTCGCGCAATGGTTAAAAAATTATTTTCGTTCGCTTTTTCCCACGGGCGAAAATAATCGTCTGCGGTTTCACTATGAACACCTCATATTTACAATTGTTATTTTCGTTATATATGATAAAATTCACGATTGAATATAAGATATTAAGAAAAATAATGAAAATTTTGATAAATTAGCACAAAAATTCACTTCGCTTTTTTTCGCTTCGCGCGTCATCACGAACGCGGGGTAAGGCTCCGTCTTAAAACGGGATTCAACTTCAAACCCGCCATTTTTTTCTGTCCAAATACACGATATACGTTTCATGGAGACAATTTCTTTATTAATCTTTTTATTCTCTGTCTCTGAGTATGCTTTGGAAAAATCGATTAGAAGGAAAAAAATGTTTTATAGACATGAGTTTGGGGAAGTTATTCATAGAATGAAGAACATTCTAAAAGATGAAAAGGTATTTTTGCTTATACTTACCACATTTATTATATTTTAGCACAAATTGAAAAAAAACAAATCATATAAACTCTAAAGTTGATTATATATCTCCAGCAGAAAGGTTAATGTTAACATTAAGGTACGTTATAGTAAAAGATTAATTAATCTGCAATTTATATATTTGATTAAAGAGAGTGTTTTAGTCAATTAGCCATTTCATTTAGGATATCAAGAAGTGCTGTTAAATATATTGTTGATGAAGTTGTATCAGCCATCATCAAGAATTTGATGCCTTTACATATTCCAAAATCATCTCATACTGATTGGATAAGAGTGAATAATTTAAGTAACTTTTAGATAGCAAATATGTAAATGAGAGATGGGACTTTCCCATTGGCTTAGGGGCACTAGATGGGAAGCATATAAGGATTTATTTATATTGATGTGGGTGCTCTTGGCTGTCAAAGTGATAGAATAAATGTATAAGATAGCAAAAAAAGGTTTCTTAATTAATCTTTATCTGTACAAATCTAAATTAATGTTTTTTTAAATATAAACTTTTAGAATCTTAATTTTCGCAACAATATAATATTAACCTATGTGTAGAGCACTGCAAAACTTCTTCCAATAGCTTCATATATATTTATAAAAAATATAAATGTAAGATCTAGAAAAATAGGGAGTATAATCCTACCATTTAAAACCAAAAATGTGTAAAGAAGGATGAGATAAATTTTTAAAAGTTAAATAATGAAGCCTGTAAGAACATTCCATTTTTTAAAAGGAGATGGATTGATTTAAAAAATTATTTTGAATGGCTAAATGCTTCCGCTCGGCTGGCCCAATAAGCCCTACCCGAGCCCAGACTATAAATTTTTGTCTGCACTCGGCCCTAATTTTCGGCCTGAATTCTAATTCGGACCTGGGCTCGCCCCTTGAGGACTCTACCCATTTAATTATTTCCCTCCTCGCCCAAATCATTTGTAATAATATTCATTAGCATTATGAAAAGGAAGGGATTAAGGGCTGAATTTTGACTCCAGTTTTGATGGCAAAACCCTTTAATCCTCTCCGTTGTTCTTGCGTACGTTCTATTTCTATTTTACATATCTTTAAGGTTTGTATAATTCTGGTACATTGTTTTCTTTAAGAATCTCCAAATTATTATCCCAGGGACTTTATCAAACGCTTTTCATGGAATACATGTTCAAATAATCCTCCCTTTCCCTAAACCGTTCCTTTAATCTCCTAATATTGTTCAGGGCATCTGCTGTAGACCTCTCCGGCATAAATCCGAATTGGTTGTCTCGAATTTCAATTAAGTTACATTGAAGTGACTCATGGGCTTAATCCCTCTGTAGTTGCTACATTTTTAAATATTCCCTTTCATTTTGTATATCGGTGTCATATAGCTATCCTCCCACTCTTTAAGCATTTTTAATTGAGCCAAAATGGGTATTATTGAGACCATAGATTTTTATTAATTTCTCATTTAAAGTTGCGAGTCGATGATCCCAGTGTAAATTACTAAAGAGTATCTGCACCAAATTGCTTGTGCCACTTCTTAAGTTGATTTAAATGCTTATAGTATTTGTCGATAGACATTAAAGCCGAGTAATCGTGTATGACATTGCTGTACTTAAGATTTAAAAGTTTTGGGTCTATACTGAAATTGACGAGATCGAAACACTAGCACCAAAACATCTTATGAAAATTCTAAATTTTTACCACTTATACAATAATTTCCATTTATCCTATTACCATTTAGCGTAAATAACTGTTTATGTCTTAAAACGTCGTGATTACTTATTTCTTAAAAACAATAACATTTTTTTGATCAATACTTATATGATAAACTGTATAATGTTTAAGTGCGACTCAATATAGATTTTTTTCGTTCTTGGTTAAATTTAAATAACAATGAACTAAGTTGATATGATGATAAATAATTTATACATCTTGAAGATAAAATTGGTCTATTATAATCGTTTTCAATTGTACATCAGCGAATGTTTTAGTCAAATTAAATTTCATATTTATTACAAAAAAATAGTTAAAATAAGTATGTGGTGGCATCATAAGCGTAGCCAGCATAGATATTAGAGGGGGGCAAAAATGAATTAGGGAAGAGCAAAATGAAAACTTTTTAAAATTTTAACCATAATTATAAATTTTTGGTTCTAGAAGGGGGCAGCCGCCCCCCCTGGCTCCACACATAGGTGGCATGATTTAAGCCATATTTGATCTCTATAAGATTGTTGTAATTTACATTTAAAAAACTTAGTTTTTTAAATTGTGCTACCCAAATTGCGAATACCATTTTAAGCTAAAATTTCAAGAGGAAATAAATCATGGGCGTAGCCAGGGGGTGGTAGGGCGGGGCGGCTGCCCCCCTGTAAATCCATTTTTTTCTTTAAACTTATTATAATTATGGCTAAAAGTTCAAAAAATTATCATTTTGCCCCTCCCTAAATCGTTATTCCCCCCATCTAATTCAAATGCTGCTACGCTCATGCAATAAATAGTTTGTTATATTTATTACCATTTTTCGCAATTTTAATAGTTTTATGAATTAAAGATAATGTGAGTTATAAAAATTGGAGAAAACATAATTTGATGATTAAAATATTTAAAAAAATTCATAAAATAGTTTACCTCCAAGCCCAATTAATACAAAGAAAAGCAAAATATATTGGCGACGAATATCCGTACAAAAAAATCTTGCATTATTAAACGGCAACAAATTTAAACGTATTCAATAACTAAATAGTGTACGCAAGCAATTACAAAGGTATAGCTAGTTATATCAAAAAAAAATAATTAAAAATTTTAATTAAATTCCTTAGTCGAACGTAAACAGATTAATTACATAATACTTTATTTATCTTGCTATTTATTTGAAACTAGCTATACACACATCTATACTTCTCTAGTTTAATAAATTATTTAAAACAAAAATAGGTTGGACCTGACATTTATATGCGCAATAACTAACATCATATATAAAATGTTGTAAAACTATGCAAAAATACACGTTTAAAATCTAATTGTTTTCGAAAAAGCATTACAAATTTTAAAATCCTAATATGGCAGGTCTATAATCTCAAACTGATCAAATAAATCCATCCTATGTCTCAGCTTTTTGGAAATCCTGATCTGAAGGTTGATAAGGGTTTGGGCGTCAAATAATTATAAGTTTCTCGGTAACTGATAATTCTTTTTTCCATTTAATGCTTATGGAGCAAAACTGATTGTAATGAGTTGTTTTTAATAAATTACGACTTTATTCCTAAATTTTAAAGGTCTCTAGCTGTAAAAGTTCGTTAATCCTTTTAAGCGCTTAAAATTGATGTTTTTAATATAAATTTTAAATATTGAAAGCACGGAAGGATGAAATGCGTTCCAATATCTTTAGACTTTTCAATTTCTGGTATTTCTATCAATAAAAATCTACTTTTTCTATCCATTACTTCAGATGATAAGCTCGAAATTTTTAACTTCTGTTTTTTAAATTGGTAATCTGTTGATCCTGCCAACAATGTGTCGAATGTAATGATAGTTTTTGAATAATGATTTGATGGATTTTTTTTTCTGAACGATGTAATATGCTTTGTAGCAATAGTTCATCCTTTAACTTATATAATTTTATATCGTTTTAAATAAGACTGCCAACGTAAATTTCCTGATTTTATGCAGACCAAGTGTGGCAAAAAGTGCGTGAAGTATCTGAAATTTGGTCCTAATTGATATTAGAAAGATTTTATGTTATATGTCGCGAGGAAGTCAAAACAATTTTTTGTCATAGCGTAAGAATCAAAAAGTTGGTTTGACTTCCCCTGTATTAAACATCTTCATTCTTGACATATTTTTAGTAGATATTTGGTAAATTTTTGTAGACCATATAAAGGGTAAACGTTCCTGGGTTACATTCTTCGAAGGGAGGATAACCTCTAGTGTTTAAATAATTACGGACAACGTGATTAAGGCGAGAATGTTGAGAACTTTTCGTCTTACCGCGTCCCGTTATGATCATCAATTTGTGGAATTTTGAAGCGTCCGACCTGTATAAAATATTTAATAATGTAAATAATTTTGATTTGCCAATTATTATCTAAAATATTTTTATAATTTTAATAGGTAAAGGCTTGTCTCGTTATAAGATGCAATAAAAAAGATTTAAATCAATCTGTTAAAGGACCATCGGTCATTAGTAATAGAACATTCTCCATAAAAAATATTAGAAATTTTCGTGCTTTCTACAAGATTGCAATATATAGCAAGAATAAATGATAAATAATATTTACTACTCACCCGTTAGCTTGAATTTTGTGGGTAGCCCAGGTCAGGTACCGTTTAACCGTAGGTATAACCTCAGCTACGTGCAGACCGTGCAAGTCAAGACTGTTTGGACACATCCCATAATTATTAACTCCCAAAATTGAATTAACCGCTTTTCGATTGGCAGCTTTGGCTTTACGATCATAGTCCATAGCCTAGAATAATATTTACCAATTGATTAGACTTCATGAAATTTTAAACAAATTTTCTTATCGTTGATTACACAGTTCAACAAAAGAATCACCCGGCAAACTGATTGAAGATTTTGGTAGAGTGTTCATGGTGAACATGAGTGTATTTAATTATTCCCCATGCGTCAAATTTCTGATATATCTACTGTCAAAGTTGCTAAAAACAGCGATTTGGGCGTTTTTCAAACGTTAATAAGTACAAATTAATAGGTAAAATTTTAGTTTGTCGGTGAATTTTACGAGTCCATTATGCTGATCAGTTATTTAATGAACACGCCATAATACAAGTCTTACCTAAAAATTATTTATAAGTTGATAATCATTTTGCCATCTTTATAAGCCAAATGACAATGAGCAACTGGTGCCCAAACAGTTGGTAATATTGTGAAAAATGAGGGTACAAAACTGATAAACAGTCAGACATGACTGTATAAAATAAATTAGATGAGAAACTTTCAGTTTGTATGTCCACTTAAATCGTCTTTAAATTTCAAAAATTACACAGATAGACAAAAATTTCTGATAGAGAATTTTACGCTGAACAATAATATGTTTTTATTTATTTCCCTAGTCGCCCAGATTTTGTAATAAATGAGGTTAAAGATGCAAAAAAGGGCCTTTTTAACATTTTTTAAGGCTATTATTCCCATGCCATTTTAATTTTATTTTTAATATTTTTTTTTACCTTTACATTTCGTTAGTCGGCATTTCTTAAACCATTCCTGTTTTTAGTAACCTTTAGTCATTAATCATAAATTTAGGACGATTTGGAAAAAAACTAAAAACATTTTATCAGCGTAAAATTCTCTATCAAAATATATTCCAATGCCATAATGTTTTTTGGAGACCTATGTTATAAACATATGTAAATTAACTTTGTCCAAAGGGTTTTAAAATCCACTTTGTTTTGCAATAGGTAGCCAAAGTTAGAATTTATAGCTCAGTTTTATATTATTAGGCGTAGCCAGAGGGATCTAAAATCATGCAAAGTCGATTTCTATCAACCCAAATCCGACCCATTTTTCCCTCCAATATATAACCCGCAACAATGACCCCAAAATAATCTACAATAGCCCCCAAAAAATTTACATAACCTTAAATTAAGTCCTGTCTATGTCCAGGGGTCTGCCTAGATAGCCGCTTATTGATTTAACTTAAGGGTCCGATCGCTAACTAACTTTGGTCAGCCCAAGGTCTAGCTTCAGTTAAAACGTGATGACAAACTTATGGGTAACTTTCGAGATATCTCGGGTAGTGTTTTGATCTCGTCTTGTCTCGAAAACAAAATCTCGTCTCGTCTCGGGAGCGATTATAAAAATCTCGATCTCGGTCTAGAAAAATCTCGGCTTCCCGACGAGAATTCTCGTCTCGATCTCGGGTCAGTTTTTCAAATTCTCGTCTCGTCTCGGTAATCACTAATCTCGGGCATTTCAATTAATTTAATATAAATCTAGCTTGTGGCTAGGGCCTAATAAAAATCAGCGTTCGGAGTATATGAAAGTTGTAATAAAAAGGAGAAAAAACTAACGGTTTCTCTGTAATAATCAGATATGCCGCCTCTGTATGGTTTTTTGCAACTACGGGCCGCAGTCAAAGCTTTAGCCAAGCATTCCATCCTCAATTCGTGATTGGCAAAAGCTTCTCCCCTGAAAGATCTATAGATAGCATTACGTTCATCAGCACCCGGGTTGGCATTGGAGTATTTGACATCTTTGATCTTGTCGGAGCCATCCACCAAATTTTTATTGATCAGTCCGAGCGTTTTAGCGTCAAGACTGAGCCCCAAGATAGGTTTCTAAAAGAGGCATTTTTAATAATATTGTTTTTGCATTTATTTTAAAAAATTAGTAGTTTTAGAGTTGGCAATATAATACCTAAGATACATGGGAATAATCTTTGAAATACTATTAAAAGCAAAATTTGCTAGGTTGTTAACATTTAAACGTTTATATAAAACACTATTTTTTATTCAAAAACCAAACGATAAGTATGTATTGGTTTTCGTAAATTTAACATGATTTTTGCGGTTTATACCAAGATATTTATGATAACGAACCGGGTCAATAAAATGAAACATAGATTTGGACAACTATTTAGAGTCAATTTAAACTATAATAAAGGTTAAAAAATTTACAAAGCATTTTAGTAAAAAAAAATAAACAAAGTGTGTTTAAATGATTTGATCTAACCTTGTTATACCAACCCTCAACCACGTTTAAATCCATTTGTTCATCTTCTTCATTATCGTCTGCGTTTTCATCTAGCCCGTTTAATAAATCGTCTGATTGCATCATCACATGATCTTCTATCGATTCATTTACATCACCTTCATCGATATATTTAAAGTAAATTTTAATTTTATGATTAAAAACATTATTTTAATACAAAAAGGCTAAAGTTACTGTCCAGCTAAAATAAATCAATTTTCCTATACATTTTTAAGGAATTTTAAAATTGATGTCGATTTCTTTGAAAATATAATTTGCTTATCTAAATATACATATGAAGTTAGAGAATATATATATATAAAAATAGCAAAAAATTTATTCCACACTAAAGAACAACATGGATGAGCTACTTTAAAAAACTTCAGGAAAGGTAAAATGTTTAATCTATTTACTATATGTTCAATCCATTATTGTGTATTTCTTTTCCCTTTACCCACTTAATCAATCCAAACCCACCAATTTTATGCCAAAGATACATGGAAAATCTATATTATAACCTTTTATTAACTCACCGATTAAATCTACCCGATTTTGTTCCAACTGAGGAGATAAGTAGCTGTCTACAAAAGTGGTTGTTGCTTCTAAATCAAATCTTTGATTCATATACAAAATAAAATAATCAATTAAAGTAAGGTTAAGCAGTAAGCTAAAGTAGTAAATTTCTAAAAATTACTAACCCGTGGCCCCAAAATATTTCATCTATAAGTGCAGAATCTAATGTTGGGAATTTTTTGACTAAAAGCTTGCGTTTTATAGAATTGGCCAAACAGCTATCATTGCCCGGTCTATCTGAGTTAGTGTTACTTGAAGATGCATTATTCCAATCCCCACCATCACCGTTATAATCTTAAAATATAAAATTATTAAAAATATCTAATTAGAGCATTTGCTTGTAGTTACATTGGTTTTCAAAGTGTTTCGATTGTTCTTCCAACAGTAATTCGGCAAAGGGCTCTACGTAAATATAACAATTTACAAGAAAATATATTTGTTCTACATAATCTCATAATCAAAATCGGGTATTACTTGGTTTTAAGGGATTTTGGTAATTAGCGGTACTGTTTCTAAGGGTAGAGTTAAGTTTGCAACTACATTCAGCGCTATGCATTTCACACTTTTCTATACACACATAAATAAGCAGAGTTTTAGTTTTTTAACTAACTAACAAACAAATCGCTAAGCTAAGTTATATTAAAACAAAAAGATATTAGTGGCACCAAAATAAATCGATATATATGAAAAGATAATCCAACTCGGCATAAAAGGCCCGGGGACCGGGTTAAGTTGGCTTACCCGAGTCAAAAAGATCCGAATCGTTCCCATTAAAGTGTTTGTAGTTGTTGGAGTGATAATAAAAAGTTTGATTAAATCTGGGCTCAGACTCCATGGCTGCTATCCATCTGAAGTACAAACTTTGGGCCTGGGAAAAATCTAAGTCAACCTTGGGACAAAAGGATTCCAAGGATGCTAAAGAGCATATATGAAATAGAAATTTACTAATTTCATTAGTTTTTGCACGCGCAATTTTGTTAAATTCGATCAAAATTGACTTAAAATGAAATCGCAAATTATTATTATGATTGATTTTGGTAAATTAAGTAGCTTCGATGCGAATCTTCAAAAAGCAAATACACTCCAGCCCTCGTTAAATCTTCTATGCGGAACTATGAGCTTCTGAGATATATATATTACTGTTGTAAAAACGCCTGGGGTTTGTTTGGTCGTCCTTCGGTTCTAGCCGGCCAAATTTAAAACGACCAAAGGTTTATTGGTCTGCTTTTCTTAGTCAACCTCTAGGCTTAGTCTGAATTTGAAAAACAGACCCGAGTCGTCTTATTTAAAACAAAGGTTGACCAAACAAAACCCAGCCGTTTTTGCTGCACTAATATACACTAATATTTATCTCACAAAAAATTTATATGTAATATTTTAGTTCAGGTGCAGAGATGGTGAAATCCTTCAAAAGTTTAATCAATTTCAAAGTTAACCATATTTTATTTATAATTCATAAGAGATATCACTAGGTTAGCTATGTTTCTTTTATTTTACACTCAATGATAGTTATGTCCATAGAGATAAGATATCCCCTCATCAACTTTAATAAATGTACCATTTTTCCGCCATTTTGAAATGTGCACAAATAAGGGAAGGACATAAAGATTAATAGAAATTTTGGTTAAGTTTTTAAAACGTAAAAAAATATTCACCTAGCTAAACATTAAAAACACCTTTTAAAAATCATTTCCTAAATTCATAAAAGTAAAAAACTGTGATGATGTCATGTTAAAGCAATTTAATGACATCTGCATCGTATTAAATAATAACTCACAAACATTTTAATTATCATTTACTAACTAATGAGGAAGGTCAATTCACTTTTTCTAATTTAACAACACGGTACACCGCAGAAAGATGTGGGAGATTGTTAATTTCAAAATGGTGGATTCAATGGTACACACTAGTGTTGTAAAAACGGCTGGATTTTGTTTGGTCTACCTTTGATTTTACTGATACTTAGGGTCGATTATGGTTTGTTTTTTTCGACTAAGCCTAGAGGTCGACTAAGAAAAACAGACCAAAAAACCTTTGGTTTGTTTACGTTTAGTCGACTAAAACGTAAGGTCGACCAAACAAAACTCAGCCATTTTTACAACACTATGGTACACACGTTACCAAATGAAACATATGACAATGTCAAGAAGGTTTAAATAACCTCTGGTAAATGGAACGGGGGGAATGTTATGAATGGCTTGCATGCTTAATAAAAATGCGGGATCCAACCGCAAGGGTACACTGACTGGCATTAATGGCAGAAGGTCGTTATGAGATTTAGCTGCTTTAAAGCTAAATTCATCGGTTGTAGCTATGTGGATAATTAAAATATGTCGGTGAAAAAGAATTTATTGTCATAGTAAAAATTTTGTTAGTTTATACAAATAAAGATGCGCTAATGGTGGTGACTAGTAGAAATTTTTTATTAAATAAATGTAATTATGTTAAAAAAAACTTTTTATAGTTGAAATATCGTTTATGAATATATAAACAAAGATGAGCTAAAAGTGGTAATTCAAATGGTAGAAAAAAGCTTTATGAATTTAATGTATGTAATTATGTAAAAAAAAAACTTTTTTTAGTTGAAATATCGTTTATGTCTTTGGGCCATGGTTCACTTTGATTATGAGGTTTCTTATCTTCTATAAGTATGTCTGAAGGAGAAAGGGTCGGGTAAAAGGGTTTAATTTCGTTAATCTTGTCTATGATGTGCGCGAACGAATCTTTAACACAATTCTGTTGTTTGACCCCCTCAAGTTTTTCCTCTGGTGTGCTGTGTGCCGAATTTTGGTCATTTGGCTTAATGGTACAGAGATTATTAATAAAGAATTTATAATTATTTAATAGATGTGAGCAAAACTCAATCATTAAAATTCATTGAGCAAAAACAAAATTAATACCAGAATAAACCAAACTCATAAAAATAAAAATTTTAAAATAGGCAGGGTTCAATTTTATTTTATATTTTAGGTCAAGGACGCTGGTGTTTGAATTTAATCTTTTCTTCTAAAATAATTAGGAAATCAAAGAAAGAGAACTTTAAATGTAAACATAAATTCTTAACAAATAAAATTGAGAGCAATCGCTATCCTAACGGCATTTTAAATGATCTGACAAATTTAAAAAAAAAGAATATGTAATGGCTCAAATTAGTGTTGTAATAACGGCTGGGTTTTAATTTGTCTACCTTTGGTTAAATTAAAAGACTATCGGTCGGCTCTGGTATGTTTTTCAAATTTTGACTAAGCCAAGAAGTCGATTAAGAAAAACTGACCAAAAAACCTTTGGTCAGTTTATATTTAATCGACTAAAACTAAAGGTTGACCAAACAAAGCCCAGCCATTATTACAACACTAGTTTAAATGTAACCATGTCTCTAAGAATACAAATTCAAATCGTTCGAGGATTCTTAACCAATTTTACAAGATACTCTCAATGATTTCATAATAGAATAGTTTATTTTTATATATATATTTAACGTATTTATTTGATATTATTGTCAAATTCTGGATTTTTAAAAAAATATACTATCATTTTTTGATATTTTTTTTGTCATAAATATATGGGATTTACCAAATTGTAAGGAGTTGAGGAAGTGGCCTGAGCTTTGGAAGGCTCTAGAGTGAGTAGCAAATCTATGGTCCATTCAACATTATTAGAACAAGCACTTAGCATTTCTTGTATTTCGGTGCGGGGTATATGAGGAAACATAGTAAACAACTGATCATCTATCGTCTAATTTTTTGCAAAAGTTAAATTTAAATTTTAAATAATTAGAATTTGAGTATAAACATTTATATTTAACTACATTCTTAAATTTTATATACTTAGGTTTTGTTTGGCTGATCTTTGGTTCCCCTAAGAACAATGGTGGACTCTGGTGGTCTATTTTTCAAGTTTACTAAGGCTAGGGGTCGACTAAGAAAAACAGACCAAAAAAGATTTGTCCTGTTTAATTTTTGTTGACTATAACCAAAGGTCGCCCAAACACAACCCAGTCGTTTTTTAAACACTAGTAATGATTATGAAAAAGCTTTTAGGCAATTTTTATTATATTAATTTTTTCTATCATACTATATTATTTTATACAAGTGCTCTAAGAAACTTAATTTATTAAAAGAAGGATGTAGAAAGAAAAATATATCGTTATTTAATAAAATATTTACTAGCAAAGTATGTTGATTCGTTATCGTTTCTTTATGACCATTTAAAAGGGGCCATTCTGAGTAACTTGGTAACAATGTTTCATCTTTGTTTAAAGATACATCTTCTATTTGAGTATTCGTATAATCATCAAATGATTTAGATTTTTTCAATTTGTACGATGGACATGCACTTGGTTGATTGCTTGATTTAGAAGGTTCATATGACCTTAAACAATTAAAAATAAGATTTAATCATAACCAAAGAACTAATCCAAACAAAATTTATTTTTTTTTAAAAATCTAAAAATTGAAGACTTTTTTGTTTAAAAAAATATATATATCAGATCAGCCTCCTTTTAAATTAGGGAGGGAAGTTGAGATTTTTAACAAACCACAGAAGTTTGTTTTTCCAAAAACATCCTCCCCCCTCCCCTTTAGATAATAATGGGAAGTTGAAAATTAATATTTTCTAATTTATCAAATAATTTAAAAAAGCACCATGAACTTATTATATTAACCTTGAGGGAAAACTATGTGGTCCAAAATAATCACTATAAGAAGTAATTTCACCATTAATTATTTTAACATTTCTTTGAGCTTCCTTAAATTTACCAACATCTATTTTGATTTCTGGAATGTAGAATTCTTTTGGTTCATATTTTTCGAAATGGGGTTTGTAAACAGATTTTAATTTTGGTACATCCCCTTCTTCCCATGGCTCAAAACGTAAAGCCATTTGTTTTATAGTCTGTATATTGACTTCATGTGTATTACGCCTATATAGTTAAAATTCTAATTAAAATCTTTTTAGTTACCTATATAATTCTTTGACATTATTTTTCCACCATGTAATTGGTTCTATTATTTGTAAATAATATTTGTAATTATGAGCCTAAAAGTAAAAGAAATGGAAAAATAGATATTGATGCATATAACAATTAAAAAATTAATATTAAGGAAAATATAAATTTTAAATAAATTCTAACCATATTTATATAGGGCTCCATTTCCCATATACATACATTTGTGTTATCAATAATTATAAGAGGAGTATTTGATTTCATACCTTCCTTTGCTGCATAAAAATGAATAAATGAAATGCTAATCCTAATATTACTTCTTTCTTGATTCCAATTATGTGCATGGCTTAATCGTTGAGGATCAAACATGTATTTTCCATGTGAATCTTTAAAATAATCATCTGTGCTATAGATAACTCCGACTTTTAAAGATGCTATTAAATTTCTTCTTTTATATACATTTTGTTGAAATAAAAAATATACTTAGCCAACGTTGATTTGCCACTCCCAGGTAAGCCACGTAATATACATAAAACTTTTATATTATTTTTGAGTGAATAATCTAATTCGCCCAAAATTTTATCAAATTTTTGTTTTTCCATTGATCTAACTAATTTGCACTCTTGCCCACTTCAAATGTATGAGTTTCAACATATGTTCAAAATTTTAGAAGATTATTACCCTCATAATCAATGTTTATGTTCAAGACTTGCCTCATTGGCACTAATAGTTATTTTAAAAAATGAAGTTCATTACAAGCAATGTATTTTCACTTAGAATGTGTAAAAAGTACTTTAAATATATATCTTATATCAATGCGAGTATTAAGCTTGTTTAGGGTCATACCGATCAAAGTTGAGCTCTATCAAGGGTAGTTAGTGTGAGGCAGCCCCTCGTCAACGTTAGTCCCAGAAAAAGATTCCTTGCATAACTCGAAGGTCTTTTCACAAAGCTAATCTCTGCATCGAGTTTAAAGGTTAAAATTAACCAAATATCTTGAGATATATCAAAAGGCTTAAACTTAGGCCTCAGCGTAAATTTAATGGTAATGCTATTAGGTGAATCAATATTTATAGTCCAACCTTTTAAGTTAGGTTTGTAATATATAGCGTAATTTCTAATTTGTAATATCAGTTTTTATATATACCATGTGGATGAAAATATATAATTTTGTTTTCCGATTTAAGACTAGTGATGCGGAAAAACCGAGAAAAATCTCGGTCTCGTCTCGTCTCATCTCGAAAAACCGAGACGAGACGAGACGAGAATTTGAAAAATGGAGTCGAGATCGAGACGAGAATTTTGAGGTCGAGACGAGACGATACGAGATTTTCTCGGCGAGATCTCGACTTTTTATTGATCGTTAGATTTTAGTAAATTATTGTGTATTTTAATTTACATTTAAGGTATTAAGTGTAAATCAATATGTATGTAATATATTTGATATTAAAAAAAATCCCAAGTGTAGTTAATATTATATATTTTTGCAAAAAAATTAAAATTTGGCAATCATTTACCTAAGTATGGTTGATTTTTGTCATACATTTAAATACGTACTCATTAATTTAAAGTTTAAACCTTATGTTCTTAATTCTATAATAATGCTGCTTTTATTGTTGTTTTTACAACGTTTTAATTTGTGCAACTAGTTATCAATTCTGTAAATAAAATAACATCATTAAATGTCACTCGCACTTTGTGGTTTATAGCGCTATAGTAAACATGCAATAAACACTATGGGCTAAATTAATGTTGGTTATATTAATGGACTTAAACATTTGCCTTAAATATGTTAAGGTCTACTTTGAAGCATTAGCAAAGGTTAATAAAGGGTCTCATTTTGCTCAATTATGCAACTAAATCAACTATAAGCGAACTTATAATTTTCGAAGTCCATTTATAGTTGACAGACACAGTGAATTAAATACAAATATTATAATTTGCTAGAACAATAAAATTTAATTTTTTATATTTCAAATTTATTTATAGTTTTTTTAGTCTGCACTTTTTATAGAAAATGTTTTCTTTATTAGTTAATTCATATCTTTATATTATCAATGAGATGTCGTGTCCCGCTAAATCTTTAAAAAGTTTGTGTATTATGGTTTTGCGAAAAATATAAAATTTGCCATTTGGATTTTTGAACACTTATTTATGTTTTTAATAAAACAGGAGAAATTTTTATTCCGAATATATTTTTTTTTAAAAGTCGAGACGAGACGAGAATTCTCGTCGAGACGAGACGAGACCGAGATTTTTCTAGACCGAGACGAGATCGAGATTTTCTTAATCGCTCCCGAGACGAGACGAGATTTTGCTTTCGAGACCGAGACGAGATCGAAACACTATTTAAGACATATGTAAATTAGTATATTGGCGCTGTCGATAGGATAAAACCTATTCTGAAAATGGAGTCTGTTGGAATACCTAATTTTAAACAAGGTGATAATATTTAAATATACATAATAACTATCACTAATATTTTTGAGGCTAAAAATGTGCCTAAAGCTACTCGATGCAAAATCGTATTAGGATACATGGGTCACAAAAACATTGAAACTTTAATAAATTTTCTATACCCTGAAGATATAATTGAACATGTTGATCCTGTAGCAACACCAATAACATGGGCAACTCCAATAGTAAATGTATTTAAATCAAAAAATTCCATTAGAATCTGCGGCGATTTTCGAGTTACTAGAAATCTCAAAAATATTAGTGACAGTTATTATATATATTGAAATATTATCACCTTGTTTAAAATTAGGTATTCCCACAGACTTTATTTTCAGATTAGGTTTTTTCTCGACCGCGCCAATTAGTGAGGCGGAAAAACCGAGAAAAATCTCCATCTCACGAGAATTTGAAAAATGGAGTCGAGATCGAGACGAGAATTTTGATGTCGAGACGAGACGATGCGAGATTTTTTTGGCGAGATCTCGACTTTTTATTGATCGTTAGATTTTAGTAAATTACTGTATATTTTAATTTGCATGATTTACATTTTAGGTATTAAGTGCAAATCAATATGTATGGAATATATTTGATATTAAAAAAATTCCTAAGTGTAATAAATATTATGTATTTTTGTAAGCAAATTTAAAATTTAGCATTCATTTACTTACTTATGATTGACACTTTAGTGTATAAGATTTTAAAAGTACAATAGAGTAATGAGTTTTCTAGAAGTTTTTATGCTTCAACTAATAGTATGCCTCCCAAATTTCTGAACCTTAATAAGACATTATGTGAATACATAGTTTTGTCATATGCATTACTTTTCACATTATAAGCTGTGTTGACAGGTGCATTCAAATTTACTATAATTTCTATAATTGTGCAAAATAAAATAAATACACGAACCTATATTGTACTAGATATTACTATTTAATGGCATCGTTAGTTAGATTGGAAGGTATTTATTTAGAATACAAATTTGATTAGAATGCTTTTTGTCATAAAATTTGATACGTGCACTTTAATTACAGTTTAAACCTTATGTCCTTGATCCTTTATTAATTCTGCTTTAATTATTGGTTTTACTACGTTTTCATATGTGCAATTAATTATCAATTCCGTAAATAATAATATTCGTATTGAAAGTCACTCGCATTTGTGGTTTATAACGTTATAATACACATGCAATAAACTCCATGGGCTATAATTGATGATGGTAATATCAATGGACTTAAACGTTTGCCTTAAATAAGTTAAGGTCTACTTTGAAGCTTCAGAGTTAATAAAGGATTGCAATTTGCTCAATTATGCAAATAAGTCAACTATAAGGGAACTTATAATTTTCTAAGTCTATTTATCGTTGACTAACACAGTGAATTTGATACAAATGTTATAAATTTAATTTTATATACTTTGAATTTATTTATATTTTTTTTAGTCTACACTTGGAATATGTTATTTTTATGAATTAATTCATATTGTAAGTGAGATGTCGTGTCCCGCTAAATCTTTAAATAGTTTGTACTAAAGTTTTTTAAAAAATATAAAAGTTTGCCATTAGGATTTTTAAACACTTATTTAATATTTTTAATAAAGCAGGAAAAAATTTTATTCAGTATATTATTTTTAAAAAAGTCGAGACGAGACGAGAATTCTCGTCGAGACGAGACCGAGATTTTTCTAGACCGAGACGAGATCGAGATTTTCATAATCGCTCCGAGACGAGACGAGATTTTGTTTTCGAGACCGAGACGAGACGAGATCGAAACACTAGCGCCAATAATCAAGTTAAGATTAGTGCTTTAGAAGAAAAACCTCAAAACATAGAAGAGGAATTGGTTGAAATGTATACCAAAGTGTTCAGTGATGGCACTGGCTGATTAAAGCTTAAAATGTGTTCTACCTTCTTAGTGGATCATTTTTATTGTGTTTTGATTTTAAATGCTTTCTACATCCCGTAAAAGAAAGAGTATTTTTGAAAATCCGAAAAAACAGGACCCTCTGTAAGTATTTGTTAATAAACTTCCTTATATTTAACATTAATCTTAGTAAATTTGCCATATTCTTATTCTATAAGAAATGCTCTTTCATGATATATATTTTATATAATATTAATTGTATTTTCATATTTATATATAGCCTTAAATATTAGTGTCGTATATATCATACTATAGGCCCCTAAAACAGAAGAAGTGCTTACACTTTTAGAATCCAATAGTAGTTTAATGAGCAATGTTCAAGCCGTTGATTTAGCCCTTCTTCCACCTGTTGATGGTTATGATACAGATTATGATGAAATTTCAGAAGATGAAACTGAGGTTTTTATTGATGATCCACATAAATTAGGACCTGGTTTATGAGGTTTATTATAACAAACATAGAAAATGAAGTCACACATTTACATACTGAAATGTTGTTACCAACTACAACCAATGTATCCAATTTTAGAAAGGAAAATCCATATAAAAAGCAAAAACCCTTAGAATGGGTTTCAATTAAACTTATACCAGAAACAAAAAACATGCAAAATTCAAAATACAAAAAGAGAATGCTCCTTATATAGTAAATGAAATACTAAAATCATCTCTTACACCATTGCAAGTTTTTCAACTGTTTTGGGATCTTGATTTAATATAGCTTATATGCAGGGAAAGTGAAAAATATGCCAAATATAAATATGGTGAAGAAACATTTAACGTTTCTTGTGAGGAAATGTACAAAATGCTTGGAGTCTTACTAGTATCTGGCTATTGTAAACTACCTAAAAGACGCCTGTATTGGGGAACTCAGGCCGATGTTAACAACATTGCAATCGCTAATTGTATTTCAAGAGATAGGTTCCAAATGATTTTTAAATATCTACATTTTTCCGATAACACTAGCAACCTGGAAATTGGAAGCTTGAATAAGGTTAATGTTTTGATGAAACACATGAACAAAAATTTTAAAAGATTCATTATGCCTAACCCCACCATATATTCTTTAGGTGAAGCCGTGGAGCCATATTATGGTAGATTCCATTTAAAACAATTTATACACGGTAAGCCCATAAGATTTGGGTTTAAGTTTTGGTGCTTGAGCAAGCCCAATGGCTATGGCTGCCGTTTTAAACTATATGAAGGGCGCGTGGAACGAGAACCCGGAGTACCCCTCGGTGCTGCTGTAGTCAAAAAACTAGTTACAGAGTTTGTCCCTCCAAATAGTCAAATATACATTGATAACTTTTTCAATTCTTTACCTTTATTGGAAGATTTGACGAAAGATTCTATCAGACTGACAGGCACAATACGGGCCGACAGGATTCAAAAAGCCCCTCTCCAAGATTTAAAAAAAGCGCCAAGAGGAGCTTGGCAAGCACTTCGAGAAAAATACTCTAAAATTCAATTGTACAGATGGAACAACAATAACCAGGTGACGCTGGCAACAAATCGAACAGATGTCCTTGCAAGTACACTCACGAAGTGCACTAGGTATAGCAGGT
Organism: Gordius sp. MW1; assembly: GCA_964036665.1. NCBI lineage: Eukaryota > Metazoa > Nematomorpha > Gordioida > Gordea > Gordiidae > Gordius > Gordius sp. MW1. The sequence continues at coordinate 19,865,203 of OZ038533.1, forward strand.
CGGCTAAGAGCCGGATTACGGTTCCACAACCCACCCTTATTAGCGAATACAATAAGGGAATGGGAGGTGTCGACCTTTTTGACCAATTTCGGGGTTCTTATCGAGTGGGCATACGATCTAAAAAATGGTATTGGCCCATTGTACGATTTTGTCTCAATGCTGCCGTAGTTAATCCATGGCTTTTGTATCGAGAAGTTCATAAAGGGATTCCCATATTGGATTTTTTGCGGAAGATAACAGTCCCTTTACTATCTGTCCCATATATTTCGCGGTTAAGGACGGTATATCCAAGGCCTTGCAATGTTTATACTGAGGTGCGGTTCGATAAGAAAGAACATTGGCCTGCAAAGAACCCCATACAGAGGAGGTGTGGTCTTTGTCACAAGTCTGTGAAAATTATATGCACAAAATGCAACATAGGTCTTCATATGAATTGTTTTATTCAATAATACTCCTTAACTTGTTACACACTATTATTTCATTTTTTATGTTATTTTATATGAAGGTTTTAATAAATTGTTAATATCTGTCAATATTAGACGCCTAAAACCAGGATTGAAATAGACATTTCTAAATTAATTTATGCATAAAAAAATAAGAGGACATCCGCCCCTATCAGTCTCTCTTTAGCTACGCCTATGATTTTACAGAAAATAGGGTGGCTATGGTATAAAAATTGCGTTTATTATATAGCCATATTAACAGCAGTCTCCTATCGTATCGAGACACTTTAAAAATGGCAGTAATGATATTTTTTTTTCAATTTTTTTTTAAATATGTTCTTTTGGTGCAAAATCACATAGGGATTCCAAATTTTACTAAAATCCGTGGAAGATTTATATGGTCCGGTCCTAATGGGTTAAAATCAGATAATTCCATTAGAATCTGAGGCGATTTTCGAGTTACTATCAATCCCTTCCTAACTTTAAACAACCATCTACTTCCGACATTTGACGATTTAATTCTGAAGATCGCAGGAGGGCAGAATTATGCAGTAATTGACTTACGTGATGCCTATCTTCAGATGAAGGTCGAAGAAAAGTCGCGACAGTATCTCACTATCGCAACACATTAAGTTATTATCGATATAAACGTCTTCCATTTAGACTTCCGATAGCACCAAATTTTCCAACGTTTTATGGAGAATTATTAGATGGAATTCCCCATACCGGCGTACTTCTAGACGATATCATAGTTACAGGGGTAAGTGAAAATGGCCACCTGCAAAATCTGAACGAAGTACTAAAGAGGGTACAGGACGCTGGTCTAAAAGCAAGGAAGGAAAAGGTTAAATTTTTCCAAAATTGAGTTAAATACTTGGGACATGTGATCGATGCAACAGGGATCCACCCGACTCAAGAGCGAGTGGAAGCCATTGTTAATATTAAAGAACTACAAAACAAAAAAGAACTACGTTCCTTTTTAGGACTAGTTAATTATCAGGAAAGGTTCATCCTAATGCTACACGAAAAATGCGCACCCTTTCATGCATTGACGGGCTCATCAATAGGTTGGAAATGGACGACTATAGAGCAGAAGATTTTTAATGATGTTAAACTGATGCTTTCAACGTCCAATACATTGGTACCGTATTCAACCTCATTGCCGTTATACCTAGCGGTAGATGCTTCTGAAACTGGTGTAGGTGCTGTACTATCACACTTATATGCAGACGGGTCCGAAAGAGCTATTGCGTACGCATCCAGGACGTTGAGCGAGTCTGAAAAACGATACTTTACAATTGATCGGGAAGCGCGAGCCATTGTGTTCGGTGTTCAAAAATTCGATCAAGTACGTGGTCGAAAATTTGTATTGATGACGGATCACAAACCTCTAGAAAGATTATTCGGTAATCATCGGGATTTACCGAAAGTGATCAATAATAGATTAATTCGGTGGGCTTTATTTTTAAATGGATATCAATACGACATAAAATACTATCAGGAAAGAACAATCAATGTGCTGATGCATTGTCGAGACTGCCAGATCCAAAATACCTTAAGACAAATCAGATCAATCACTTAGGACTACTCATGTTAGATGAATTAAAGTTAGATTATGAAATGCTAAAAACATCAATTAAACAAAAGATCCTTTTTGTCGTGAATTAATTTTAGCGATCAACCGAGAATGGCGGTTGGAGTTAAAAAAATGCCGTTCTGACATGAATACGTACTACAATCGAAGGGAGGAACTGTCATTTGAAGATGGATTATTATTGCGTGGCAATCGGTTAATAGTACCGAGGTACTTACAAAAGTTGGTTTTAAAAATATTACACCAAGGACACCCCGGGATTACAGGAATGCTTAATTTAGCCCGATATTATGTTTGGTGGCCGGAAATGGACAAGAGTATTGATTTGTTTGTAAAGGAATGCGACGGTTGTCAAGAAGGCCGACAAGCCGAACAAGAAGTTCCCTTATATTCTTGGTCCGTACCAGACCGTTCTTGGGATCGAGTTCACATAGAATTGCCGGACCTGTCGAAGGAAATTATTGGTTGGTTTTAATTGATGCATTATCGAAATGGGTGGAGGTAGCCACACTATCGTCGATTAAAGGACCACAAATGATGAGGCAACTACGAAATTGGTTTTGCAGGTTCAGTATTCCCTTGCAAATAGTATCAGATAATGGACCACAATTTGTCAGTGAAGAATTCACAAAATTTTGTGACAACAACAACGTTAAGCACGTAATATCAACTCCATACCACCCCAAAACAAATGGATTAGCTGGGAGAATGATTTGAACGCTAAAATCAAGATACTGGGCAGCAAGAAAATCAGGGGGAGAGAAAGAATTATGCCTTTAACAAATCATTATGACATACAGGAATACACCTCAAGCAACCACGGGTAAAGCTCCGGCGGAATTGTTGTTGGGAAGAAGAGTAAGGACAGCGTTGGACCTTATTCGACCAGATCAGAAAGAAAAAGTGGAAGGAAAGATTAGCTAAACAAAAGAGCTACCATGACCGAAAGCCTGTTATAGGGAATTTAATGTTGGAGATCCGTATGGATTCGGAATGAAATTAAAGCGGGCTGGTACAAAGGATTTATCATACAACGTAAAGGCCCATATTCATATAATGTTCGCACTGATAAAGGAATTAAAAGGAAACACGCGGATCAGTTAAAATTTAGGATGCAATTCCAGTTTGTCGAAACTAACGATACTAGTCTGGAACCGAATGTTGAAAAAGTTGCAAGTCCGAATACTAGTCTGGAAACGAATGTTGAAAAAGTTGCAAGTCCGATTACGTTAAGACGATCGACTGGAACGTCAAAACCACCTGTACGTTTCTACGAGGAATTTCACATTTAAAATAGGGAGAAATGTAATATATAGCGTAATTTGTAATATCAGTTTTGTATATACCATGTGGATGAAAATATATAATTTTGTTTTCCGATTTAAGACATATGCGAATTAGTATAAGGTTAGTTTTATTAATTAAGATTAAATATAAAATAAACTAACTGTTTAGGATTCAATTTATAAAAAAATTAAATATATAGGGGAATATTAGATATTTGCGTATTTATTGTATAGAATATACTTAAGGCTCTTTAATACAGCTGATGCAACCAGGATGGGCTTCTTACATCTGAGATTAGCAACGGTTGGACACAGTTGACTTTTTTGCTCCCCATTTAAGTGAAAACGGCATTGTTAGCTGCGATATATTTCCTCCTATTGACATTATTAAAAAAAACAGATCAATTATTGACACATTAATGCATAATAAATCTGTGTATTGGGTTAAACTGGTTCCACAGAGACACGAGCACCGTACCTTTCAAAATCCTTTTTCATCCAATCTTATGGCAATCGAGCTCGCTCCCAGTTTGTGTATTCTTAGGCCAATAGCCTTGTTTGTACATCAGTGTTCATCCGCATTCCCAAAATAAATTACTCCCACAATATTTGTAAATTTAATATCTACTTCTCTTCCTTTCTCCTTCGCCCACACCCCCATATCTAGCCTAGGGAATGGAAAATGTTAGTAAACAGCGCATAAAACTATTAAAATCATAAACTATTAAAACCATAGACTGCCGAACAGCCGTTTTTCCATTGAAATTTATTGAGCAACTCAGGCCGCCATCTTATTCATACCTTTAATATGCGCACCTCATATAATTTTTTAAAGGGATATTAATTATGGGTCCAGAGTATTAATTAAAGAAGATTCACATCCTAATTCAAATATTATTTTAATTTATATTATAATTATACTTTATAAATTTATAATAATCATACTTATAGTAAAAGGCTAGGAGCTTTACACATAGATAATAGATTAGATTGCCTATAAAAACCTATAAAAGGATTGTTAATAATGCAAAAAATAACCGTTATCAAACCTACAAGCTTCATGTTCATTATTGTTCACATTAATCATAAAAATTTATGTGAGCAATGCTTTGCGTGTCTACTGAGGGCACAATTATATATTGAAGTTTAACAAATATATAAAACCAGGTACTTATAAATTCGCCTAAATCTAATGCTTAAAATGCATTTCATTTTTAACCTTTCATATATGTTTCATGGTTTTAAAGGAGGCTTTTGGTATATTTAAACAACTGGTCAGGGTTTAAACAGCATTTCTCAAAAGCAATGAACAAGATTGCTATAAGGCCTCATCTTGATTATGAAAATGGTTTAGATGGGTATATTTGTGTAATATTTTAAAGGAAGGGCAACGTTGGTAAAGGGATGGAATAAAGTCTGCTGCCAGAGGCATTGAGTACATAGTTTATAAAGTTGTTGCCGTCAGATTTATTGGAAATACGTCTTGAATTTTTACCCATGGGTTATGCTATTGCTGATTTGCAGCTACTTATATAAAAAACACACTGGAGCTACTATAAGTAAGTGGGGTTATTTGCAAGTTGACATCTGATAGTTAGCAGGCAACAAGAAGGCGCCATATAATTTAGGGGTATGTGGGAATTTGAATTATATATTTTGTTTTGATTAATCCTTGCTTATTTATAAACCTTTTGCTTACTTAATGAATATTAAGTTGAATGTCTTTGCCCCTATTTTTTTTTTGAATTCAAGCTTTATTAAAAAAGAAGTATTAAATATAAAGTGGAATTAATAAAAAGATACAAGAATATAAAAAAAAGATTAAAACACATTATTGTTTCTTCATCTTCTTTAAGAATGGGCATTGAATCCATCAAAGAATAATAATTGGATTTAGCAATCGCAATGGCAATTGATTGTCTTAGTAAATATTATTCGATATTTTAGAAGGGGGCGAGCGTTTATTGAGGTCTTTAAAAAAATTTAATGCGCTCTTCCCAAACGTCCCTGAGCACGACGAGACGATAGGAATAAAAATGGAGGTTTCCGATAAAGGTGAGTATTTTAAGGATTTACGATGCTCTGCCGATCCTAGGGGGTCGTGAGTATCGTTGGAGGGGGCAAACAGGTCAATACAGGTATAGTCCCATTTTAAGAAAAGGCCTTTGTCCCATGGGATAAGTGACGAACCGTCAGGACGCATCCGCTCTTCGAGAGAGGGATCTGATGGTTCAAGGATGGAAGGAACTTTTGCCCGTTTGAGGGCAGCTTGAAGCAGTGTATTTATTTTTGGAGCCTACTATACCGGCTTTTGTTAAATTTACAATGCAGAGGGTGACGCGCTTCCTCATCTACAAGTGAATTACAAAGCCGGCAGGGGCATGGGGACGTGTATTTACAGCCCAAGCGGAGGGCTATGTTGAAGGACAGGGTAGGGTTCTCTAAAAACATTCCCGAAAACTTACTAGGGTAAGCTTTAAGCCATTCATGACCGGATTGGTCGAAAGCCAATGACCTAGATTGCAATGCTTGTCGAGAAAAGGTAAGCAACGGACCGCGACACCAAACTTGCATCCAAATCTTTTTGGGCATATGATTGTGGAATGTCAACTCCTAAATTGACATTCTCATTCCATAGAGATAAGGCTTGATTGATAGAGGGGTTGAGTGAGAAAGGGACAAGGTCGTTAATAGATTGTTTAAGAGAATGGGAGGAGGAAATAAAGGCGGCTAAGCAAATCGCAGTTGGAAAGCGAATACCTAGACCGCCGGATTTTGTGGGAAGTGGCTTGAAGCCAAGTATTCGTGTTAAAAGAAATATTTAAAATTAATTCAAGTGTGGATTTAAAAAAGTGTTCGTAATTGTGTAAAACATTTTAAATAAAAAAGCTTGCGTGGAGCGGAAGCAGAATAAAATTTTACTAATGTTGTTATAATTTTTTATAATGTAAAAGGAATGATGAGAGGGCATAGATTTCAAAATGTCTAATTTGGTTTTTAAAGAAGACAGGTGTTTGTCTAAAAAGTTTTTGAGGCACTCAGGGCCCCCGATAGGTGCGCCTAAAAATACATATTGTCTTTTTTAATTTTGGCAAAGTCAAAAAACTTTGGGTGAATATTATCCAAGTCAGAATATATTTCACTTTTAGAGGCGTTTAAACATAAGTTTAAAGTGGGGGAAAAACCATCCCCTATTTTGTAAATACTATTATTGCTAATGAAAGGAATTTTCTTATGTTTGATGCAAACGATATGCTAAAACTATGATAAAACATGTATGAGCAAGTGGAATATTTTTTGAAATGTCAGAGAAAGATTAGTACAAACTTAAAATAAGTTATATAATTTGATTAAAAACTTAGGGCATATAATAAGCTAAAGCGCACATTTTTTACTCTATGAGGGTATTTTTATTTTTATATATCATTTCATACAACCGTTTAAGAAAATTAACACAGCCCAATTTGCCTACGCCATAGATTCTGTGGTGATCTAATCCCTAAGCTCGCCCATTAAACATGTATATGTTTATTTTTAATGAATTACTAAAGATAAATTACAATTCAAAGAACTAATTTATTTGATCTAATTTTGTACTTAAAATATATTCCGATTCGCGGTACAGAAAAATGTTAATAATCAATATTAAAGGCAGAATATATAAATAATCTGGTTCGTGGTACAAATATTATAATGTAGAATATTAGAGGGATAATTTGATATATCTTCAGATTTACGGTATCGATCATAATGTGCAGATGTTTTTGAAGCCACCACGATGCTTTTATATTACAGCGGCTAACGGGAAATAAGACGTAAAAATAAGCAATAAAACACAAAGAGATAAATGACAGAAATAGAAATAACACAGACATAAAAATAGAGAGTTGAATAAAATCTGGGAAGATATAAAAATAGAGAGTAACAACTGGCACGTGGGATGCCCCAATTTTTATATGATTATACGCATGAACCCTGTACTCTATAATTTCAATTATAATAACGAAATCTTAAAAAATCCCTTTGAGTTTTTATCGTTGATCTTTCCTGTTTTAGCCTAAAGGCTCACCTCAAGCTTAAGTATTCAAAGCAGTTGAGACATTACAACTTCCTTTTAGAATTAAGTAGAGTAGGGTAGCTAGGTAACTATTTAATTTAGCCTTATGATGAATCAGTAATTTATCTAAAAACATAAAAAAAAACAATTTTCCATAAACATTGAAATAAAAGTAATTTATTCGCTTATCGATATAATTATATTTATATCTCTAGTAATCTTTATTGTAAATCAGGAAATGGGATCATTAAATTATATACAAATTTTGATTGAATTAACAATCAATTATTATCCCAATTATTGCTTCATTATTTTTCAAGTAATTTGAACCAACAATTTAAATTAACACAAGGCTTAATAAAAATTTGATTTAAGGGCCATAAGTTTTTTAGTCGATAATTAATCAATTAGTATGAAAAGGTTGTGAAATTTTATATGATGTCAATATTAGATTCAGTCAAATTTTATATATATCTGGATAAATAAAATACTAATACTTTATAGCGTATATAGAATATATTATAGATGCCGCTAATGTATCTTTTAATGTAGATAATTTTGCTGTATAATTACTTATTAATATGATACGCAAAGCCATTTTTATATAAAGATTTTATTCCTTGTAAAGGGATAATTTCTTGCTTTATGTAGCATATTAGAATTTTTTAATTTAATACCTATTTGTTATTTTTTTATAAGAGAGATTTGTATGAGACTCTATTATTTATACAATTTTTAAAATATAATACAATTAATTTGATTACTAGTAGAAGCAATAATTGCTCTGGAATATAATTTTTAGTGCGGAAAACCCGAGAAAATGAGACGATACGAGACTTTTTCAGCTAGATCTCCGTTTTTTATTCATCATTAGATATTATTGTGTATTTTAATTTGCATGATTTACATTTAAGTTATTAAATATGAGTCAATATGCAAGGAGTATATTTGATATTAAACTAACACCCAAGTGTAGTAAATATGATATATTTCTGCAAAAAGTTTAAAATGTGGCAATTAAAGTTCATAAGTATGGTTAGCTCTTAGGGTATGTGATAGAGACCTGGGGTGACGGGAAACCCGACCCGGACCTGACCCACAAGTTGGAAATTTTCAAATGCTTTGGATTCGGGTCGGGTTGGATTTAAAAGTGTCGGGTCAAAGGTTATAAGCCTTACATTGCAAAAAACGCGGGCATATCTTTTAAATAAATGCTATTATGTATAATATTTTTAAATTAATATCGAAATGTATAATTGAAGATCATTCAGTTAATTAATTTCCTTTTGATTATTAAACTCTGATTGTTTTAATTTTGACGCAAATTTAAATTTGCTCGTATAGCGTTAAATTTATCAACAAAATAAAATTTTTAAATTGTATTTCAATAATGTGAAGTGGTAGTTCATTATTAATTTAAACTACAGAAATATATACTTATAAACCTAAATAAATTAAGTTTAAATATATTGAATGGTTCATTTGCAAAACAAAAAAAGCGTTCCTTCGTACTATACTTCATATTTATTGGAAGTTTTTTTAATTTGCCCTTTCCAAAGAAAATGTTATCTTTAAATATTAATTCATATATTTATACTGTCAATGTGTAGTGTCGCGCTAAATATTCAAAGAGTTTCTGTGTTAAAGCTTTTTAAAAATATAAAGGTTTGCCATTTGGATTTTTTAAACACTTATTTAATATTTTTTAATAAAAGAGGAGAAATTTTTGTTTTGTATAATTCTTTTTAAAATAATCGAGACAAGTCGAGAATACTCGTCTAGACTAGACCGATATTTTTTTAGACCGAGACGGGAGCAAGATTTTCATAATCGCTCTCGAGAGGAGACGAGATTTGGCTTTCGAGCCGGAGACGAGACGAGATCAGAACATTAATAATTTTATGGAACATAAATTACAGTGGAAGATGTTCATAATTAACAATAGTGTTGTAATATGTATACTTTTAATAAGTATTTAAATACTCACTTTACCAAGTTGCTATTTTGAGGAAATGCTACAAAAAATAATAAATATATTGCATAATATTTTTCTTTGAATAACACGTAGCTATCGTCCCTTCTTTCGACATGGCCATACCATCTTAGTCTATTTGTTAGGAGCTTTGTCGTAATAGATGTAGTATCCAAAATTCTTTTTATTTCTTCATTTCGCCTATGTTCCCTTCGCTTACTCCTTGCACCCATCTTTGCATTCTCATCTCCATGGTCGCAAGACGCTGCTCTTCTCTTTTAAGTATAGCCCAAGATTCCGAGCTATACAGGATTGTTGGCTGTATGATGGATTTATACAGTGCGCCTTTTAGTCTTCTCGGGATGTTTTTGTCACACAGAACGTCTGTCAAGTGCCTCCACTTGAGCCATCCGGAATTTATCCTTTTTTTGATTTCTTTGTGCATTCCGCCATCCGATTGAAATGTTGATCCTAAATATTTGAAGGAATCCACGCTTGTAAGTTGCCAATCGCCTAAAGTAAGGGATGCACTTAGCTGGTTTTCATCCGATTTACACTTTGTCTTCATGTGTTCTGTTTTTTTTCGATTTACCCTGAGACCACTTTCTTTTATTGCATTTACCCATCTATTTACAGTATTGGACAATTCTTGTTCACTTTTGGCAGAGAATTATATCGTAAGCAAAGATCATTGCCAAAGGAGCTTCCTCGCCCAAATCCTTGGTTATAGTATCCATTATCATTATGAATGGGAAGGGACTAAGAGCTGAACCTTGATGGACTCCAGTGTGTATGGCAAAGCCCTTTGTAGTCCCCACGTTCTAACGTACGTTCTATTTCCCTTGTACATATCTTTTATTGCTCTGACGTATAATTCTGGCACATTGTTTTCTTTAAGACATTTCCACACTAAAGTACGAGGAACTTTATCGAACGCTTTTTCTAGATCGATGAAATCTTCCCTTTCTTTAAACTTACTAAAATTAATAATATAAGGATAACAATTTATTAAGGGCCAGGGATGGGATATAAAGAATAATGATAAAGCAAATTTTTAAGACAAAAGAAAATAAAATGATTAAAACATATGGTTTTTACCAACTCGGCTTTGGCTTACAATATTAAATATTTAATTATAGCAATAATATAATCTGTAGAAAATGATATACAAATAAAATTTATACTAAATTAAACTATTCTTCTTTCACGTATTCACATATAAGACATCCTTTCCTTTAAAAAATTGAAGGCTCCTTCTGGTTTTGTTCTTGGACATTCTCATGTGCTCCATCAACAGTGTTTAACATTCAATAAACTCTCGAAGTGGGCTAGCTGTAAGGGTGAGATGGGGTGGAGGTTGTCAGTAGGGGAAATATGGAGGGTTTGAGGGTGTGAACTTGGCAAAGGGGGTTCTGGGGAAGCTAGTTCCAAGAATGGGTTAGCTGGGAAGGTGAGATGAAGTGGAAATTGTCAGGAGGGGAATTATGGAGGGTTTGAGGGTGTGGATTTGGAAAAGTGGGTTTTGGGGAAGCTAGTGGCAGGGGTTGAATTGATATGTGGTTTTTCATTTAACGTATTAGGGTGTTTATGGCATATGGGATTTCTTGAGTTACCTAATTTATGGACTTTAGGAATAATCCTATCCTCCCCGCACTGTAAATAGGCAAGAGAGACGAGTTAGAATATCTCTGCACTGTGAACTAAATGCCTTTCAACATCATGAGATAATCTACTATTGAAATTTGGGTCCAGAGAATAATGTTTCCTTCTTTTTCATTGAATTAACATCATAAGTTCTTATTATCCCTTATCCTCCTTAGATTTCAGCATTGAATTTCTTTTTCTTGAATTAACATCATAAGTTCTTATTATTTCTTTTCCTCCTTAGATTCAGCATTGAATTCTTTCTTCACTCTTTTTGTTGAATACTTGGTTTATTGAGGATTGAGTTCTTCTTTAGCTATCACCATTATTATAAATAAAAGATAATCTAATGATAAGAATTTATTAAGGACCAGGGATGGTACATAAATATTAATGATAAAACAAATTTTTATGGCTAAAAAGAAAATAAAAAGATTAAAACATATGGTTTTTACCAACTCGGCTTTGGCTTACAATATTAAGATATTGAATTATAGCAATAATTAATCTGTAGAAAATGATATACAAATAAAAGTTATACTAAAATAAACTATTCTTCTTTCACGTATTCACATATACGACAAAACCGTTCCATTAATCTTCTAATGCTGTTTAGAGCGTCTGCTGTAGACCTCTCCAGCATGAATCAGAATTGGTTATCTCAAATTTCAACCAAACTCGGAAGCCGTTTCTTTTTCCCATACCTTGAAAGTGTGACTCATAAGTCATAATCTTTATCCCTCTGTAATTGTTGCAATTTTGGTCCCCTTATATCGAAATCATGTAGCTATCCCTCCACTCGTTAGGCATTTTACCCGTTTTCAAAATATTGTTGAAAAGGTTGGCGAGGATTTGTGCACCAGTTTTGTCTAACGCTTTAAAGCCCTCTATTGGTAGAGCTTTTCCTGACTTTAGTTTACCCATAGCAACTTTGATTTCCTTTTCCGTGATCCAGTCCCCTGTGTTTAATTCTCCTATTGTATTTTCCTGGTTAATGTCTTCGACTACAGACCCCTTTTCAAGATAAATCGCTATAATAGATAAAAAGAATTTTAATAAGATCATCATCAAAATCGAATCTTTTTCCATTGCATCATTCTTGTTTCAATTGATTGTATTTTACTTATTCCCCACCAATAACCTAGGTTTTTATTGCCCCTCACAACACCAGTATTTGTCCTACTTGCCTTAGATATCACAACTTCACCAAAAAATTTAGTAATTTGTTTTCAAATTTAATTTTAAAAATAGTATTCCTCGTGAGTTTAATGATGCAATTTGTGCTTATTACATTTTTTAACATTTATCATCAAAGTGGAATCATCCCTAGAACACCATACAAAATGATGCATTTAATAATTCAAAAATCATACTCTTATTTTCTCATACATATATGGCACCACAATGTTTTTTGACACAAATTAAACATTCCTACGGTGAGGCTATTCAAACAATTAATTTGGATGGGAAATTTAAAGATTTTGCAGGATTAAATTTATTGAATTCTTTTAGTGGGCTTACTTTCACCTAGTATTTGTCGTCCCGCTTTTCGCATTGTGGCAGCTATACCATTCCATTGATCCTCACATGAAGTATTGCCCTTAAATTCAGCATGTTTAATTACTTGTTCCTGAAAATGTTGAATATTATCCTTTAGTTTCCTCCATTGTATAGTAGCCGCTACTCTTTGTACCTTTTGCTCTGCCGTTTAATGTAACGTCCATCACCAACAGCTTGTGTTTGCAGGCCAATATTTCACTCGGTATTACCTTAGCATTTTGAACATACTTTAAGTGCGCGTTGACTAGAAAGAAATCTATCTCAGTGGTACGGCTGCCGCTTTTGTACCTTATAAGATGTTCCTGTCTTTTTTTGAAGAAGGTATTTCCTATTTCTAGGTAATAAATCATCAGGTCCTCCCCCAAAAGGGAAGGACTTTATCTGTTTGAGGATTTCTAAATTCCCGATTTAATATTTTATTTAATGACTACGCAACACAAAATAAAATTATAATAAAAAAAGAAGAATCGGAAATCGAGAATGGAGAATGAATGCATTTTTTTTAAAAAAGGGATATATATAACTATCGCTCATCATTATTCTTGGCACATTTCCAAAGTAAAGTTTTTCTAGCTAAAGCTATGACTCAGTACATTTCTAGCAATTTAAAACTAGAACTTTAGTAACAGGGTAATAAAAAAAGGAATAGGGAAGAGGGAATAGAAACATGATTCAACATAAACAGGAGTAGATTAACGTCATAAACAAACGTACAGTAACGTAATAAACAGGGGTAATCTGTCGTGACTCATTAGTCATCCGATACATAATAATAATCGTAGTATATAAGTATACGAAGAAATAAACAAACAAAAACAAATAAGCAATAATAATTCAGGGAGGGGGAAACACCACACCTCCCCCTTTATCGAGAAGTCAAAGACTTGAAGTCCTACCGATCCGATAAAGGTATAGGGGTTTCAGTGTTGTTAAAACCATTTAAAGACTGAGGCGGAATTAAGTCGAGGTGGCGATTTACCTTATTCCTTAATCAAAGTTCATATAAATCATAGGTATAACAAACAATATAATTTTTAAACAATTGCTGACATCTAGCCCATTCATTTAATTTATCGTTCTGCTTTTGCCCTCGGAACTGATTCATGGCAACTGATTTCAATGAAATCCTGCACTGTGAATTAGTTGGGGTACTTCATGGCTACTGGACGTCGTCCCAGCTCTATACGCATGGCTACTGGACATGGTCTTAGCTCTATACGCATGGCTAGTGGACGTTGTCCCAGCTCTATAAAGCATCACTGGGCAACAGCTTCAACCAAAATTGTAATCAATATATACTAAATCATCATCAAAAGGCTGTACCGTTTTACTATTATTTTATACCTACACTGTCAATTGTCATTTTATACATTATCATTTCTCTCGCCACCCTTTTCTAATTTTATAGAAGCAAAATACGCAGACCGCCAAATAATAATCAAAGAAAACGCGAGGGGGGGGGGGTTGTTTTAACATTGGTTAACAATATAGTCGTCATATAATTAATATATGTAAATAAATCAAGTGTGTAAATCTGTCTTACAATAATATTTTAGCGGCACATTAAGAATTTAGGCCTTGAGAATTAGTTAGGGATGATTCTGCATAATTGATATTTTGATTTAAAACAGTTTCGGGATTTTCATTCGTTCGAAGAATTCTGCCATCTGTTTTCAGACATATTGGAATTTCCACTGAATTATGTTTGCGGTTTAAATTTGGTAGCCAATTGTTCGAAGGAATTGCTTTCTTCCTCCGTCTCCCAATATTTCCGAATCATGGAGTGGTTCGATTGTCTTAGTAAGTGGTTCGATTGTTTTAGTAAGTGGTTCGATTGTTTTAGGAAATGGTTCGATTGTTTTAGTAAGTGGTTCGATTGTTTTAGTAAGTGGTTCGATTGTTTTAGGAAGTGGTTCGATGGCTTTTTAATCCGGCGTCACTAATAAATCCGCAGGTCCTCCCCCAAAAGGGAAGGACTATATCTGTTTGAGGATTTCTAAATTCCTGATTTAATATTTTATTTAATGACTACGCAACACAAAAGAAAATTATAATAAAAAAAGAAGAATCGGAAATCGAGAATGGAGAATGAATGCATTTTTTAAAAAAAAGGGATATATATAACTATCGCTCATCATTATTCTTGGCACATTTCCAAAGTAAAGTTTTTCTAGCTAAAGCTATGACTCAGTACATTTCTAGCAATTTAAAACTAGAACTTGAGTAACAGGGTAATAAAAAAAGGAATAGGGAAGAGGGAATAGAAACATGATTCAACATAAACAGGAGTAGATTAACGTCATAAACAAACGTACAGTAACGTAATAAACAGGGGTAATCTGTCGTGACTCATTAGTCATCCGATACATAATAATAATCGTAGTATATATATATAAGTATACGAAGAAATAAACAAACAAAAACAAATAAGCAATAATAATTCAGGGAGGGGGAAACACCACACTAGGTCAAAAGCTTGAGCACTTTCTAGAATTTCCGTACCTCCTTCATTTCTTAGGCCGTAACCCCTACCACCGTGATTTCTTTCTAATCCTCCCCTTGATTTGCCCACGTGTCCATTGAGGTCCGCTTCGATCATTGTTAGTCCCTCTTTACCGAATTGGGATAGAACATCTTCAAGCTCCTTCCAAAAACACTCTTTTTCCGCCTCATTGAGGTGCGATCGTAGTGATTTATAACAAAGCTGTATCGCCATAATTCTGTCATTGATTCTTTTAACGTCGACGACAGTTTGCCGAAATTCTTCATATAGCTCTACACCGACGCCATTCCGATGAGTTTTTGTACCGTAAAAATATAATTTGTATCCGTCACCTATGTATTTTGCTTTTTGGCTCTTCCATTTGGTCTTTTGTATACAAGCGATATTGATTTTTATCCTCCTTAGAACGTCTGCCAATTTTCTGCTCTTGCTAGTCATTGTACCAATATTCCATGACCCAAACTTTATCCTACGCCAACTAATGTCTTTAACCGCTTTCGTTTGTTGAAGAGCTGAAGCCTTCGTTTATTTCCCACATCCATGCGAAGAATGCGCGCGTCGCTTAAGGGGGACGCGCTAGCTTGGTTTTCAAGCTGCTTCTTTGTTGTAGTATACATTTTGGTTTATATAAAATGAGGGAGTATTGATATCTCGGCCTTCCAAGCCTAACGGAACCATGTTAGATTTTGGCGCTTGACTAATATTATTCTTATGATGCCGTCATTTTGGTGAATTAAACTTTTTGTAGACCACTCGTATTGATAGGCTTAATTTAGCACTTCCATCTCACTAGTACTCCCTCAAAAAGCGCAGATATTTTAGTCTGACCCTTTACCAAGAACCTTGCCATCGGGTGACCCCACCAGTAACAAACACACAAATTGTGTTTGGCTACCAAAGGCATAGTTTTTTGGATCACAAGAGTACACAAGCTCAACCACCACTAAAAGATATTTCTGGCTCGGTTGAGAGACAGTTGTATACGATTCTACATTTAAAATGTGATATTTTAACCACATCGATTAATCATCTGTTTTTTTTTAAATTTTAATTTGTAAATTATGACCAGATTATTATTAAGAACAAACATTTCCCTATCGAAGTTTAAGCCATTTACATGCTGTTTTTTATTATACATAATGTCTCTAATATTTCGAATAATATCTCCATTTTATTTTCATGGATATATTCATCCTGATGAATATTTTCAATCTTATCAGCCCATGATGGGTAATTTAACACAATGCCATTAAATGTTAGGTCACTGAGAAATTTTACAAGATTAGAATTTAATTTATGATTAATAATAACAAATTATCAAATAAATAATTACCTCTTTTAATTTAGATTTTATTGGACTTAAATCTCAAGTTCCATGGGAGTTTACAATACAATACCAATTACGATCTTGGGTAGGGCCAATAATATTGATTGGTCTGCCAATAAAACTTTTTCACCACATAATTTTATTCTGTTCTCCCTTTCAAAATATTTCTTTGGCAGACTTTAGTCCATATACAATATATATAATACCAAAATTATTTATAACATTTCTTTCTCTTTTTACTGATTATTATTTGTACAAAACATTTATTATTATCTCTAAAAATTTTCAATTAAAAATAAATGTATTACATATTTTGTTGTTACACAGTATCTCTCTACCTATATGTATTTATGGAACTAGAACTTTTACTAACACCTTAGAATGGATCACATTCACTTATATTTTCCACCATGTTACAAAAAACCTCGTTCAAAACAAGTTTAATTTTAATAGATTTTTAATTACAATATCTATAATAACATTATTTATTAGACCAACATTTCTAATATTTATGTGTATTCCATTCTTGACAATATTTTACCAATCATTTCTCACCAAAAACATGTTAAAATTTTTTCTTATTGGATTATTTTCTATACCTATTACACTAACAATAATTATTTTTGACACCTTTATGTACGCTAGTAACTTTCACATAGCTTTTAACAAACTTAATATCGTGCAAGTGTATAAACATTTAACATTAACACCATTAAATTTTTTAAGATATAATCAGCAAAAAAATAACTTAGAAACACATGGATTGCACCCATTTTATACTCATATAACTGTGAATTCCTTAATTTTATGGGGGCCATATTTATTATTCCTAGTTTACACACACATTATAAAATATATATTTGCAAAGTGGTTGCAACGTAAAAAGAAATTTAAAAATATTTACAAAATTGAATCTTTTTCCATTGCATCATTCTTGTTTCCCTTGATTGTATTTTCCTTTATACCCCACCAGGAACCTAGGTTTTTATTGCCCCTCACAACCCCAGTATTTGTTATATTTACCTTTAATTATCACAACTATATTAAAAAATTTAATATTTCATTTTCAAATTTAATTTTAAAAATATTATTCCTCTTGAATTTAATGATGCAATTTGTGCTTATTACATTTTTCAACGTTTATCATCAAAGTGGAATCATCCCCAGTTTACTAAATTTTAAAAACACCATGCAAAACGATGCATATAATAATTCAAGGGTCACACTCTTTTATTCTCACACCTATATGGCACCACAATGTTTGTTGGTACAAACTAAACGTTCCTACGATGAGGCTATTCAAACAATTAATTTGGATGGGAAACTTAAAGATTTTGCAGGATTAAATTCATTTTTAATTTCTTCAAAATTAGGGTCTCCTAATTTAACTTCTTTAAATCATCAAATTTATTTAGCAATTCCAGCATCTATTATGCTGCAATGGACGAATGATATTTATCATCTTGATGTAAATTCAATGCATGTTTTTAAAAGTGAAAAGTATTCTGTAACTTTCAAATTGGTAGCAAGATATCCTAGGCATCTCAGTTGTGAAAATCTTCCCCAAATATCGTGGAACAAATACTGCACCCTTATAAAGTCTAGATATAATGGCGAAAAAATGTCTTTAAAAGTTTTTTTGAAAACATTTTTATATCTCTTGAATCGTCAATTGTATTTGAACGTTTATAAAATTATTTTATAACAAAAAATTTTGTTCATTAAACCGAGTTTAGGCTCTGAATTGTGTCTGTTAAAAATCAAGCACGAATTGTATATATTTTAATAATCAAATTCTAATGAGGCAAAAGGCTTTATATTATGGATTGCCAAATTACACATCAGTTTGGTCTAAATGATTCAAGCATTCATGAAAAAACTAATAGGCTTAAAGATCTACATCTTTTAATAGATTTACAAAAAAAAACACTACATACGATGGTCCAAAGTCCGTGTGCACCAAGTGAAGTGTTGGCGTACGGAAACCGGCTGTAAAAACCAACTCCAAATCTTGATAGTTTCAAACAAAACTTTACAACAGAAAGTTAGGGTGTCCTCCACAACCGACGCACACTGCCTGCCCGTGCAATGTGGAAACTACAGTAGGGTTACTGCCTGACTCACAACGAAGGCGGTTAATGAAATTAGTTGTGACAATGTGAATAACGCTGGAATGTGAGCACGTTGATGGGAAAGAGCTTCGAGGTCGCACAAATGCTAAAAATAAGAAATGTACACATCGCTTGCCTACAAGATTTGAGGTGGAACAGAACCAACGCCCGGGAGTTAGGAGAAGGATACAAGCTATTCTACAGTGGGTCACCAAATCGTAGAACTGGGGTCGGTATCGTTCTAAGCGAATCCTTCAAATACAAGGTGATGGAATTTAAGCGTTGTTCAGACAGGTTAATGTGGTGAAAATTGCAGATCAATGGGGCCTCCTAACTGTTATATGCGCGTATGCTCCCAAAATTGCGTGTATGGAATTAGAGAAAAACATATTCTTCGACTCATTGGTATAGGGCTAATGGGCTAATTTCATTGGGATAGATCGCCTCGGGTATGAACGCATTCATCGAGGCTATGGGCATGGTCTGAAGAACAAAGAATGGGAAAATTTCTCCAAGTGTCCCACGCATGCGATATGGCGATTGTACACCTATTTTAAAAAACGCGAAGATCATAATGTGACTTTTAGGAGTGGGAAGCATTTTGGTCAAATTGACTATCTGCTCATACTGCGAAAGGACTTATAGAGTATTAAGGATTGCTAAGTAATAGAGTGAAGAAAACACCAGGCAACATCGTCCACATGTGATGAACTTTGAAGGAAAACTATTTCGTTTATGAACTGCAAATTTGATACTAAAGGCTAAAGGATACGTCGACGAACGATAAATATCACCAAAAAGCCTCCTCACTCTTGTGTGCAAGACTGTTGCAAAGGGACGTAGACGACGTTTGGAAGACGCTAGTAAGGACAAGCAAACAACAATTCAAGTTCTAGGTCTGACCAAAGGAGGCAAAGGTATGAATAGAGAACTATGGTCGGGGATTAGTCGATTAGGGATTTCATCGAAAGAAAGAAAAATTGGACGGTGGCATAAAATCAAAAAAAGTAGGACGGTTATCAAAAATAAAAGAAGGCAAAGAGAGCCGTGGAAAAGGCCGTTGCATTCGCGAAGAGTGCCGCGTACATCGAGATGGCAAACAAACTGGACCATAAATGGGGCGATAGGCTTATGTACAAATTGGCCAAGATAAGGTGGAAGAAAAGTCGCGATGTCAGAGTTCTTAAAATAGTCAAAAACCAAGCCGAAGGAAGTGATGGAAAGGATATTTTAAGAGCCTTATGAATGTTGCAAATACAAGTCCTTTCCGATATTGAGCCAAATACAAGTATGGTGGAACTCTTTCAGATGGTTGAGGTTAGGACTTAGGACACCAATGAACAAGATGTAAAAAGGAAAAGCTAATGGTCCAGAAGGAATACCTATGCAATAATTCCTCGGATCCCGAAGGAGTCACGACCAACAAACCTCTTTAACAAGATATTGTTAGTAGAACGAATTCCTAATCAATAAAGAGCAAGCATGATTATACCCTTATTTAAAGGCGAGACCATCAGGATTGTGGAAATTACAGAGGTATTAAGCTAACTTGCCACTCCTTGAAGTTTATGGAAAGGATCTTAGTAACAAGGTTGAAAAACGAGGTGGAACTAGGTTAACACAATCGAACCAATCCTCGCACTAAGACAAATGATGGATATATAGGGTGAAAAGAGAAGAGACTTACTACACATTTTCTTTATCGACTTGGAGAAGCTTATTACACGGTCCTCGCGATTTAATATGGTGGTGCCTAAAAAACAAAATATCCCTGACGCAAATATACTCTTATGAAAAATACTTATGAAGCCTCTAACTCTTGCGTTAGGACAACAGTTGGAGACTCTAAACCTTTTCGGGTTAAAATTGGTTTACATCAAAGATCAACTTTAAGTCCCTTTTTATTTAATATAATTATAGACACGATAACGAGAGACATTCAAAAGCCATCGCCATGGTGTATATGCCGGTGATATGGTACTATGCGATGGGACAATGCAGAAAGTATTCGAAGAACCCGAAAAGTGGTCAAAGCGCTTAGCTGAAAATTGTTTAAAGGTCAACTATCCAAAAACGGTATACATGGAAATGAACGTTACAGGCACCCCATCTCTGGATGACCATCTAAAGTGCCCAAAAGTAAACAGGTATACACAACTCGACTCGATGCTACATCAAGAGGGAGGTTGCGCAACAGAAGTCTCTGCCCAGATCGAAAAAGAATGGGTTAAATGGTGAAGTGTATCCGGTAAAATGTGCGACAAGAAAATGTTAAGTTTGTGTTGTGGATGCACGCACCCCCCCTCTCTGCAAGATGCCGCGTGCTAGCGCAGATGACGCTAGCAAGGCAAAGGATGATTAATGGGATCTTTGTACTGTGAACCCCGTCGATATATTTTGATCTCCTTAATTAATCGCGTAAAGAATACAATCGATTTTTTTCAATATATATTTCCTCGGATATGTATTTGCGCATTATTCCTTTGATTCCAATACCATCGCGCGATTCTATGAGATTCTCTTAATATTCCTATAATAAATAAAGAAGGCTAGACCAAAATGATTTTGTTTAGTGTTTCATTAATAAGTATGTATTAATGGTGTCAAAAAAATACTCGTTCGTTTTAAAATTTTTAATTAGATGAATTAAGGGTTGAAACGAAAATGCTAAATTTTAATATATATTTTATTTTATATTTTTGGATTAAAATTAATAATGATGTTTTAAGAAGGTTTAAACATCGTTAGCGGATCTATTTTAATTGTTATAATAACTTATATTTGGAGGTAATAAGGGTATGGCAATATTTTACATCCGATTAATTAGTTCATAAGAGACGCGCGAAGGTTTATAATGCATGTTTTTATTCTCGCAATTTTTTTTTCGCATGAAGTTGCCGATACATATTTAGTCAATCGTCGTCCGTCATTGTCGTTGATTGATCAGCTGGTACCGGACAGTGTGATAATAGGGCGCCGAAGTTATGTAAATCCGGTGCTGTGGGACGCTATTGCGATTCCGAAAAATTCTTTCGGTATCAGCTTGATGATCGGAAAATGCGGGTGGACAATACGACGCGATGGTACGTAACGTTATGCATGAAAGTTGCCTGTACAGGGCAGTGTGGTCAATATGCGCTGATGTCGGTGCATAGGGACGGTAGGGCCAAGCCCGAAAAAATTCTGCCGGTATAGAGCAGTGCGTGTACGATCTGGGTATAAAGATTACACAGGTCTACAAAAAAAACATCCCGCAATCCAACCAATAATTATGATAGAGAATTTTGCGCTGAAAAATAAAATGTTCTTAGTTTTTTCTACAATCACCAGTTTTTTAGATATACGAGGTTGAAGGTGCCAAAAATGCCCTTTTAAGCCTTTTTGGCGATATATTGTCACGGTATTTTAAAATTTAGTGAAAATAGTAATATATTCGTAGATTAAAGTTTTATCTATAGATTCTTTTATTTTTTTTATATCACCCTTATACTTAAATCTATACGCGTTTGCGTAAACCCCTTTTTCTTGTCAAAATTCGTCCCACGATGTCTGTTAAACGGGGTACATTAGAGTTCATACTAGTGTTGTAAAAAAAACCAAAGGGTTTTCGATTAGGTTATGGCTAAGGTTTAGTCTTGGTCTATTTCTCCAAAAAGACCTGAGGTCTTTTGGTCTTTTTTTAGTCGACCTATAGGTTTAGCCGATTTCTGAAAAACAGACCAAAAGGTTGTTAGTGTATTTTGTTTAACCAACCTTTAGGCTTAGTCATAATTTTGTTAATAAACCAAAGGTTTTTAATTGTTATTATTAGTCGACCTTTGGTTTGGTTTAGGTGTTTTGGGGTGGGAAAAAATAATATATAATTTAATGAGTGACTTTAAACTTAAGCAATCTAGTTACAGGTAGTTTTTTAATTGTACTGATTTGGTTTAATAATGGTTGAGGGTGATTTTTAATATTGATACCTAGCTGTAAAATATAAATTTAGGAATAAATCTTTTGTCAACCTAATTTGGTGACATTGTCTTATGGTCGTTTTTTAAGCAAAATAAATTGCTTTAATGAATGGTTGGTTAGAATGTTATAAAATTGTTGCAAACATAAAATTTAGGTTTGTCACCTCATCTTGGTTCGATTTGAGAGCTAGATAAATTCTTTTAACGAAAATTGGTGGGTTTGGTGTCATAAAATTGTTGCAAACATAAAATTAAAGTTTGTCACCTCATCTTGGTGACAATTGTCATAATTGTCATTTTTAGAGCTAGATAAATTCTTTTAGGGAAAATTGGTTGGTTAGGGTGTCATAAAATTGTTGCAAACACAAAGGTGACAATCGTTATAGTTGTCATTTTGAGAGCTAGATAAATTCTTTTAACGAAAATTGGTGCTTTAGGGTGTCAGTGTGCCTGGATAGATATGGGGGCGGGAGTGTAAGAGATAAAGAAAGGGATAGAAAGATGTGTTAATAAACAGCACGTGTGTAGTATGTACTCTAATGTATTGCTTTTTCGATACATAATGGGACGAATTTTGATAAGGGGAAGGGGCACAACAACGCAAAGAAATTTAAATATAGAGGTGTACAAAAAAATTAATTAATGGACCTATAGATGAAACTTTAATCTACATGAATATATTACTATTTTTCAATAAATATTAAAAATACCGTGAAAATATAGCCTCAAAAAGGCTTAAAAAGGGCATTTTTACATTCAACCTCTTATATAAATAAAAACTGGTAATTGTAGAAAAAACTAAAAACATATTATTTTCAGCGCGAAATTTTTTATCAGAATTATTGGTCGGATTGCGGGATGTAATCACAAAGACAATATTTAAGAGCAGTGTTATTATTATTGCATGCGCGCACGTTGATCCCAGACGCGAATTTATTTTCGGAGGCTTAATGCCTGTAATGACCTGTTTTTTTTTGGCTATACGCCGTATCCCCTTTAAGTAAATTTGATGAAGTCGAATTTCCTGGGTGGGGAAATATTTTTGCTGATTGCGTATGGAGTAATTTATATATTTGGTTGGTTACCGAACGTCGCACGTGGTTCGATAAGAGGTAATACCATCGTAGTCAGGTCCAAGGTTACCTATAGTGGATTCATACCTCCCAGGTGATTATGGTAGGCGGAGTTGTATTTTATGCCAGATACGCCTGTTACAATTATTTTACACTTAGTGAAGTCGCTGGTGCCCGTGTCGGCGTCGATAGCTGATGTGTGGTATAGCGACGTCGCTAATAATTAAACGGGAATATTCGTATTCTTGTGGTCGAGAGGCTAGCAGCTCTCATTTAGAAGCGGTTTGAGCGACTTAGGGTGGTGAAGATGTTTCTATCTCGCTATCTTAGGGGAAAGCAACGAAATTTCTTTGGGTTGCGTAAAACGAGAACATTGAGTCGATATCCTGAACCTAACGACGCTCAAATATACGTGGTTGATTGTTAGCCATCGATGACGTTACAATATAACAACCCCCCCCCCCCTTATCAAGCCCGATGGGGAAGTGCGATTCAATTTTAAGGTGAAATGAAAACGAAAATACCGTGCAAAAATAGTATCAAACGTTCAATCCAGTTTGATACGTACGCCAGAACAAGGGACAAGAGAAAAATGTATGCTGTCAGAAATTTAAGTCCGACGACCGTGCTGAGAGAGGTCAACACTTGGGTCGGAGGAATTTATCTTGAAGAAATAGTGTTGTGGATGCACTCACGCTCCCCCCCCCCCTTCTCTCTCTCTGTAAGATGCCGCATGCTAGCGCCATCTGCGCTAGCAAAGCAAGCGAGCATTAATGGGATTTTTGGTTGTCCGTCGTCCGTCGTGTCGTCCACCAAGTTATTGGCGCCAGCTTTGTGACCTGGATATCCCGGGTTCAAGCCAGGGAGAGGACGAATTTTTTTTTAAATTTTTTTAAATTAAATTAATATTTTGTTCTTGTTAATACCATTGATAATATGAATTTTTGACCATCCGCTGGCTACTGACCAATGAAAAAAATGACCATTGGCCAAATAAAGCGCAATTTTTAATTGCTATATGCAATTTATGGTATTTTTTCGTCTTTGAATAGGTTAACATTGATAATTATCCTATGCCCTTTCCTACAAGGGCCTACGCCTCTACTGATATGGGTCCCTGTGCCCCTTACCAAAGCCTATGCCTTTACTGATATGGGTCCCTGTGCCCCTTACCAAACCCTATGCCTTTACTAATGTGGGTTCGAATCCCGGAGAGGGCAAAATTTTTATTTATTTTTTAAATTAAATTAATATATTGTTCTTGTTAATACCATTGATAATGTGACCTTTTGGCCGTCCGCTGGCTACTGACCAATGAAAAAAATGACCATTGGCCAAAGTATAAATCGAAATTTTTTTCTCGTTTTTGAATTAATTAACATTGATAATTACCCTATGCCCTCCCCTACAAGGGTCTATGTTTCATTATCTATATATTGTCACGCTCTTCGGTGTCTTGCACCGAATGTCTTGTCACGCATCGAATGTCTTCTCACGCTGTTTACTTTTAATTTTAATTAATTTAACTAGTTTGCGGGTTCGAATCCCGGTGTTTTTTTTGACTCTTATGATTGTTCTTGTTACTACCATTGATAATAAGACTTTTTGGCCGTCCGCTGGCTGCTGACCAATGGAAAAAAATTACCATTAGCCAAAATGTGTATCGAAATTATTTTTTTCGTTTTTTTGACTATTATGATTGTTCCTGTTACTACCATTGCTATTGTGACTTTTTGGCCGTCCGTTGGCTGCTGACCAATGGAAAAAATGACCATTGGCCAAAATGTGATTCGAAAATCTTTTTTAGTTTTTTTTGACTCTTATAAATTTATATCCACTTTTATCGTGTCCTGGCTGCTGACTAATGGAAAAAAATGACCATTGGCCAAATTGTGAATCGAAATTTTTTTTCCGTTTTTTTTTTGACTCTTATGATTGTTCCTGTTAATACCATTGATAATATGACTTTTTGGCCGTCCGCTGGCTGCTGACCAATGGAAAAAAATGACCATTGGCCAAAGTGAGCATCAAAAAATTTTTTCCGTTTTTTTTGGCCATCATTGACTTATAGAGTATCTGTTGGTACTGACCAATGAAAAAAAATGACCATTGGCCAAATTTTATATATAACCTAAAAATATATTATAGATGGTCTAACAGACAGCCAACTATGTAATATATATTTTTAACCTTATAAATGCATATATATTTTTTTATTGGGTTAATATATTTCATTTAATTAGATTGTGATTTCATAGAAAACCTAAAAAGTAATAGTTAACAAAATATAGGTATTAGATTCTAATTTACGATACAATATATTGATAGAAACTAACACAAAATTCGAAACCTCCTTCAAAGGTATAATCATAGCCCGTTCTTTCTAATTAAATTCAATCTACTATTAAACTATTAAAACACGAATTGTACTTTATTAGATGGCGCGCGTAAGTTTACATAATTAGTAAAATTTTCTACGTGTTATAGATATTACACCGCACGTGTGGCCGGGAAATGTCCGATATTTTTAAAACGAAAAGGTATTTTAGGAATCTGAAAAGGCTATTTTACCCCTGGCCACCCTGGGCACCTACGGTGTACGAGCGAATCGGGCGGGTAGTTTCAGAATTTAGCCCTTTCATAAAACTAAAAGGAATTTTTATTTTAATTTTTTTTCTTTAAAATTAAATTAATACTATGTTCTTGTTAATACCATTGATAATTTGACTTTTTGACCGTCCGCTGGCTACTGACCGATAAAATATATTGATTTTCTAAACATAAAACAGAACTTTATTATTTCATTATCTATATAAATAACATAATAACTTCTACTATTTTAATACCAGCATGGTGTGACGGGTTAACACTACCAACGACGGTCCCAAGTCCGTGGGAAAAAAGTGGACGGTTGGCGTCAGGTCGGAAGCCGGCTGTAAAAAGCAACTCCAAATAACATGGCAGCTTCAAATACGAACTTATACCAGAATGCTAGGGCATCCTCCCCAAACGACGCGCAATGCATCATCCGCCCGTGCAATGTGAAAAGTATACAAGGGTTATCGCTTCACTCACAACGAAGGCGGTTAAGGAATCTACTTGTCGAACGGACAAGAGTGGCCAGCTGGAATGTGGGCACGCTGACGGGGAAGAGCATCGAGGTTGCGCAGATGCTAAAAAGGCGAAGGATACACATAGCGTGTCTACAAGAAACGCGGTGGCATGGAACAAAAGCCAGGGAGCTAGGAGATGGTTACAAGCTTTACTACTCGGGTTCCCCATCACGGAAGAACGGGGTCGGTATAGTGCTTAGCGATTCCTTTAAGGACAAGGTAGTCGAAGTCAGATGCTCGGATAGATTGATGTGCATAAAGCTGGCGGATCAAGGCGGCCTTGTCAATGTTATTTGTGCGTATTCGCCCCAGGTTGGATGTTCCGAAATTGAAAAGGACGAATTCTATGAAAAGCTCGAAAAAGAAATACGCTACGTGAAGCCTGACGAGAATCTCATCATCGGAGCAGACTTTAATGGGCACGTTGGGAAAGAAAGGGGCGTGTACGAACGAAATCACGGCGGGCATGGCTATGGGTTGAAGAATAAAGAGGGAGAGAAGTTACTACAGATGGCGCAAGCTTACGATATGGCCATTGTCAATACCTTCTTTCAAAAGCGTACCGAACATTTAGCGACGTACAGCAGTGGGGATCACCTTACACAGGTCGACTACATCCTAGTGAAGCGCAAAAATTTGTGGCAAGTTAAAGATTGCAAGGTTATACCGGGGGAAGGAATCGCCAAGCAACATCGGCCAGTTGTCCTCGATATAGCAAGAAAGATTTTTCCCGAAAGGAAAAAAGTCTACACACCAAGGACAAAGTACGAAAAGCTTAAGGATGATCGCGCAAATGAAATGTTTCACGCTCGAGCAACTCCGCTCTTGAAGGTTGCAGGCTTGGGGGGCGACATTAACAAAAAGTGGGACACCGTTGCAAATGTTCTAAAGGAAACGGCCTTTCAAATCTTGGGACGAACTAAGGGCGGCAGAGCTCACAAGCGTGAACTATGGTGGTGGAATGACTCGGTCAAAGAGGCTATAGAAGAAAAGAAGGCGTTGTACCTACGATGGTACAAAACGAAGAAAGGAGAAGACTACGTGGCATATCGTGAAGCGAAACGCAAAGCTAAGATAGCGGTTGCGATAGCGAAGAACGAGGCTTACACCGATATGGCAAACAAGCTCGATACCAAGGGCGGCGACATAGTCATGTATAAACTCGCAAAGATCAGGGAGAAAAAAAGTCGAGATGCCGGGACACTGAAAGTCATTAAAAGCGAAGAGGGACGAACGTTGTGCAAACCGAAGGAAGTCATCGAAAGATGGAAAGATTATTTCCAAAATATGATGAACAAAACAAATGATAGAAGACCGCTAGAGAGGGTGGAACCGAACTCGAACTTGGTTTTACCATTGCAGGCTTATGAAGTAGGAGCGCAACTAACGAAGATGCGGAAAGGGAAAGCGCTAGGTCCCGATGATTTACCGATCGAAGCTTGGCTTGGGTGCAAAGGAGAAGGAATCGACATAATGACAGGCCTATTTAACGCTATGCTGTATGAGAGTCGTATCCCTGACCAATGGAGGGATAGTACGATCATACCCATATACAAAGGCAAAGGAGACGCGCAGGAATGTGGCAACTTTAGAGGTATCAAGTTGACCTGCCACTCACTAAAACTACTAGAAAGGGTGCTAGTGAAAAGGCTCAATGACGAAGTTTGTCTCTCGCCCAATCAGTTTGGATTCGTGGCCGGTAAATCAACGATGGATCCAATCTTTGCGTTGAAGCAGACGATGGAAAAATATGGCGACATAAGAAAGAACTTACACATGGTCTTCATCGATGTAGAAAAGGCCTACGATACGGTTCCGAGAGACTTAATATGGTGGTCCCTTAGAGCCAGAAATATACCCGAAGGATATGTTCGACTTATCAAGGAAATGTATAATGGCGCGGTTGCATCTGTTAGGACTACCGTAGGAGAAACGAAACCCTTCCGAATAATGATTGGACTACATCAAGGGTCAGCGTTAAGCCCATTCTTGTTTAATCTAATTATGGATACAATAACAAAGGACTTGCACAAGCCAGCCCCTTGGACTATGCTATATGCCGATGATATTGTCCTATGCGATGAAACAAGAGAAGGGGTTTTTCATCAGGCGAAAAAATGGTCAGAACGTTTTTCGGAATTCGGTCTAAAGGTCAGCGAGAAGAAAACGGTTTACATGCAAATGATGGGCGGTAGTCCGCAAATGCACAAAAATGACGGTCCAATGTATACGGAGGTTGATAAGTTCACATATCTTGGCTCGCTATTACATCAAGAGGGGGGATGTACCGCCGAAGTCCATTCTCGGATCAAGAAAGCATGGCTCAAGTGGCGCAGCATCTCCGGTGTCATGTGTGACAAAAAGATACCAATTTGGTTGAAAAGCAAGGCGTACAAAACCATCGTGCGACCGGTCTTGCTTTACGGGAGCGAAACATGGGCTGTAACCACCGCGGAGGAGAAACTCCTGCAAGCCACGGAAATGAGAATGGTGCGATGGAGCTTAGGCTACACCAAGCTGGATCGCATGACGAACGAATCCTTGATGACAAAGATGGGTATACAAGCGACGAAGGACTTCTTAAGAGAAAATCGACTGCGGTGGTACGGCCATGTATTACGAAGAGACGATGACGATGTCACACGGCGAACGCTGGAGATGGACGTGCCTGGAAGAAGAGGAAGGGGCAGACCACGTGCCACCTGGAAACGACTGGTCGAAAAGGATATGGACGTCAAACAGATGGAAATTGGCATGGCATGTACGCGACTCAGATGGAAGAGGCTGCTAAAAACTTACCCCACGTCTGTGGGATTTTCAACACGATAAAGAAGAAGATGGTGTGACGGGTTATAGCGCAAGGCTTGTTAACAGGGTGACCTGGATATCCCGGGTTCAAGCTCGGGAGAGGGCAAAATTTTTATTTTTTTTTAAATTAAATTAATATTTTGTTCTTGTTAATATCATGATAATATGACTTTTTGATCGTCCGCAGGCTACTGACCAATGGAAAAAATGACCATTGGCCAAATAAATCGAAATTTTTTTTCGTTTTTGAATTGGTTAACATTGATAATTACCCTATGCCCTCCCCTACAAGGGTCTATAACTAATTATTTTGCATTTAATACCCCCCTATAGGCATTCTCGCCCCTTCCTACCTTTCTCACCCATAAATTGCATAGCAAATATGCTACGTTTATACGGAGTATAGATGAGTCGCCCCCCCCCTTCCCTTTCCCTTTCCCTACTCCCCTTCCCCTCCTCCCCTACTCCTCTTCCCACGAGGGCCGAAGGCCCGAGTTTTTTTATTAAGTTATTGGTATCACATGGGTAAAATACACTGGTAAATAAAATACTAAAAAGAAAACGCGTTAAAATCTAATTGGATGGCATTGATCCGTGTATGGAAATCGTGTTAGATTTGACGATTTCCATAGTGATCTTTTTGAATTAATTGCTATGCTCGCTTTTTGCTGTCGTGTCGTGATTGTCGTGTCTTGTCATGTCCAACTTGTAATTTTTGCATAATTGCCGTGAAAACTTATAGTGTTTCGATCTCGTCTCGGTCTAATCGTCTCAGCGATCAAGAAAATCTCGATCTCGTCTCTGTCTAGAAAAATCTCCTTTTCGTCTCGACTTTAAAAAAGACATATACGGAATAAAATTTCTCCTGTTTTATTAAAAATATTTATTTTATTCTTTGAAAAACTTTAATACACAAACTTTATAAAGATTTAGGGGGACACGACACTCACTAAGATATGAATTAATTCATAAAGATAACATTTTTTATGGAAAGTGCAAACTATAAAACTATAAATAAATTGGAAGTATAGAAAATTAAATTTTATCGTTCTAGCAAATTATAACATTTGTATCAAATTCACTGTGTCTGTCAATTATAAATAGACTTAGAAAATTACAAGTTCGCCTATAGTTGACTTTGTTGCATAATGGAGCAAATTAAGACCCTTTATTAACCCTGACCAAAGCTTCAGAGTAGGCCTTAACTAATTTAAGGCAAACGTTAAGTCCATTGATATTTCCATCATCAATTATAGCCCATAGTGTTTATTGCATGTTTACTATAGCGTTATAAACCACAAAGTGCGAGTGACTTTTAATGATAATATTACTATTTACAGAATTGATAGTTACACATATTAAAACGTGTAAAACAACAAGAAAAGCAGCATTATTATAGGATTAAGGTGCACGTATTTTAATTTATGACAAAAAATATTATAATCAAATTTATATTCCAAATAATTAGCTTCCAATTTTAATTAGCTTTGCCATTAAAAAGTTATTTATCGAATACAGTATAGGTTCGTGTATTTATTTTATATTGCACAATTATAGAAATTATAGTAAATTTGAATGCACCTGCCAGCCCAGCTTATAATGTAAAAAGTGTAGAGGTTTAATATGAATAACATTGTTAAATCTTAAGGTACTCAAATACCTGAACTTCAATGTCTGTTGTGTATTCAGATTATAATGAGGGGATAGAGTGATATCAAAATCATAAAGGTACCAATATTCTAATTTTTTTTTATTAGGTAAAATCTATATATGAAAAATATAAAACACGATCAATAAATAAATAAAAAGCGTGACTACTCGTCATCTTCATCGAGGGCCAGAGGCCAGGTGTCGGAAAATGCCTTATAATTGTATTAAAATTCCTATTTTTTAGCGCAAAAGAAAACTTGCTGAGTATTTTCCTTTGGGATATCTCTTTCCCATTTAAAGAAGGCTAATGCCTGTTTGCCAAAAGTGGCAGAACAAGAAGCCACGATAGGGATAAAAATTTTAGAAGGAATTATATCACGGTATTTATGAGTTTTGCTTGCTTCCGCTAGAGCTAATGGGTGAGCGTTATTGTTAGAGGGTGCAAATACGTCGATGCAAAGTCCCAAGATAGGAACTTACCATCCTCCAATGGAATCGTGGATGTTCCAACGGGGCGCATTCTAATCTCAAGAGTGGGTTCAGATGGTTCGAGAATAGAAGGGAAGCCGGCTTTTAGTAAAGCGGTTTGAATTAAAAGGTTGATCTTTTGATGGCGAATGAAACGGAATGTGTTAAGTTTACAATGTAAGGGGTGGTGGGCCCAAAAATTAATTTGTTTCTTACAATTTTTACAAGTCAATTGCTTGCAAATTGGGATCCCCAGTCTCAAGGTGATCGCGTAATTAATTTCGGGGTTTGAGAGTAAGAGCCCAGAAAACTTGCTTGGAATGCATTCCAGCCATTCGTGACCAGAGTCAGTCGTTAGTGACCTGAGATTAAAATGCTGTACGGCGTCACAACTCGAAAGTAGGTAAGCGACGGAGCGTGACACTAAACTGGCATCCCAATCTCGTTGCTTGACTGAATCTGGAATAATGGCTCCTGGCATTACATTTTCAAGCCATGATGTTAAAGCAGTTTGCGTTAAAAAATCTTCCGTATGGGAGGTCAATTTAAAAACGAGATCTTTAACTAGATTGAAAGACGGAGAGGAAGGCTATTAGGCTAATGGTCAAAGGGGACCTTAATCCTAATCGTCCAGATTTAGTTGGAAGTGTGGCTTGTGACCAGCTAGTATCATTAAAAGATAAGTTTAAAATTTTTTCTAGGAAATTTTTAATTGTGGATTCGTATAATTTAAGAATATCAGTATGTAAAAAAGCAGCGGCTGATCTAAAACAATGCTGAATCTTGGAGATATTAAAAAAGTTTTTTATCATAAAAAAGCGCGATGTATTGGTAACAATTTTAAAAGTTCGATTTTTGAGGCCAACAAAGCTAAATGTTTATTTAAAAAGTCTCCAAGCACGGATCCGCCTATGGATGAACCGAGCATAGAAAGTTTTTCCTTAGCTACGGTGGAATAAGGTTTAAAAATCGAATATTAATCGCAAGTAGGTGGTTTTAGATTTCGCATTTGCCATCGTTGAGCGATAGATTAAAGGTACACAATAGTCTTTGATGATGGTTATGGCTTTGGCGACCTGATCAGAGCTGCCCGCCAAAGTCGCATCATCTAGGTACCATACATGTAATGATAGGTCGCACTGATCCTTAATTTGGTTAATAAGTTAATAACTACAAAATTACATATTCATTACATAACACAATCGTTACATCATTCATTTTTGTTACATAACACAATCGTTACATCTCTCCCCGTTTAACCAGCTTTAAATTTCTTCAATTAATCTCCGCGGTGGCTTCCTTGGTCTATTTTCCCTTTTTAAGTTTCCATCACCTTTATCTTCCGGTATGTCAATATCTACCGGCACTAGTTCTTCCTGTATTGCCTTTATAGGTTCTGGTCTTGATATCTCTTGATCATAAACTACCTCCTCCTCTTCACATGATGCATCATTAACAACCGGGCAAGCCAAATCTTGATCTTCAACTACCTCCTCTTCTCTTTTTCTCAATTGGTCCGCATGTTTGCGCACGACTTTATTGTTACTTTCACCGCTATAGGACAATAACCCATTCCTAGCGAGTACTTTTCCTTCCCGCCATCCTGGTGCCAATTCATTTTTTACCCAGACTAATTCATTTATTCCAAAGTTTCGTGGACGTGTCGTCATACCATGGTGAAAGGCTTGTTTTTTAATTTTGTGTTCCATTATGGTTTGGGGACTTGTTCGGGACCAATCGAGCATTGTCCGATTCCTCCATCCGAAGAGCATCTTGGATGGCGACCTACCTGTTGAGTTATGTTCACAAACCCTGTATGTTGATAAAATTTTATTCATACACTCCTCCGGATCCTTGATGTCTTCTCTGGTGGCCAAGTAACGGCTTTTTAATGTTCTAATACATCTCTCTGCACAACCATTGGTCTTGAGATGGTAAGGAGAGATCAGAATATGCACTATATTATAATTCTTGCAGAATTGTTTAAACTCCACGGAAGTAAACTGAGGTCCATTATCGCTGACTATTTGACGTGAAACACCAAATCGAGCAAACCATCCTTTTAGTTTTTTCAATATTTTAGAATATGTATTCCTAAGGAGTTCCACTTCAATCCACTTTGAATAAGAGTCAATACCGACAAACCAGTAGTAGGAGTCCATCGGTCCTGCTAGATCTATATGTAATCGTTCCCAAGGCATGTTCGTTACGTTCCACGAATATAATGGAACTTCAGGAATATTTATGCGGTTCCTTTGACAATTACCGCAATTCGCAATAAATTTATTAATGTCTAAGTCCAAACCTGGCCAGTAAACATAATATCTACTAATAGATTTCATCGCGTTCATCCCAGGGTGTCCTCTATGCAAAATATTTAATACAGATTTACGTAGTGTCTTTGGTATGACTATTCGACCGTTCCATTGTATGATACCCTTATCCGAACATAATTCACTTTTCCTATAGAAATACGGTAATACATCTTCGCCGACGGCATTGTTTACATTCCAACTTTGATCTATATATATCAAGACTTTCTTGAGAGTGCTATCACCAAGAGTTTCCTTCGCGATTGTTTTTTCCGACACCTGTAAGTCATCTAGCGTAATTAACTTTAGGCAGAGAAAAATTTTTTCATCTTCCAATAGCCCCTCGTTAATTTCCGATAAGGGTAGTTGCGACAAGGCATCTGCAACGCAATTTTCTTTCCCTGGTCTATATTCTAAATTATAATCATATGTGGACAACTTCCAATACTTATTAATCGATTGTTGCCAATTTTGGACAAATCCTGATGTCCGACAAATAGCCGCTCCAAAGGTTTGTGTTCTGTCCGCAAGGTAAACTTCTTTCCAAATATATAGGCATGGAATTTTTCACAGCCAAACAACAATGCCCTCGCTTCTTTGTCAATCGAGGCATAGTTTTTCTCTGACTTTGAAAGAGTCCTTGACGCGTAAGCAATTTGTTTTTCCAATCCGTTGGAAAGTTGGTGCATTAAAATGGCTCCGAATCCATCATTTGAAGCGTCACAATCAAGGATTAAAGGTAAATCAAATGAATAGAAAATAACCGTGTCTTTATGAGTTAGGATTGTCTTAACTTTTTTATAGACAGCGTGTTCTATTGGTGTCCAAGTCCACTTACACTTTGAACTCGTCAATCGATGTAGCGGAGCGCATTTACTATGAAGATGGGGAATAAACTTCTCATAGTAATTTATCATGCCCAAAAAGGCCCTTAATTGCTGTACGTTTTGCGGAATCGGTGCCTCTTGTATTGCTCCAATTTTCTCCGGCATTGGGTGTATGCCAAATCTGTCTATACGAAATCCCAAAAGAGTCACAGACTCTTCTAAGAATTTAACTTTCGCCAACTTTGCTTTTAATCCTGCATTATTCCGTTTCGATAGTACCACTGTTAAATTGCGGAAATGCTCGTCATTATTCTTACCCGTAACTATCACATCATCTAGGTACACTCCCGTCTTTTTGCAATCCTTAAGCAAGCCGTCCATATATCTCTGGAATAGTATTAATGCTGAGGCGAGTCCAAACGGCAACCGTTGATAGCGATAATAGCCCACATGCGTATTGATGATAAGGAAATTTTGGGATTGCTCATCCACCCTTATTTGTAAGTAAGCATCCTTAAGGTCGATCGTCGTAAACTTTTTTCCCCCGGATAATTTTGCCACAATATCATCAAATGTGGGTAAGATGTGATAGTCTTTAAGAAGAAAAGGGTTCGACCCTAAAATCCCCACAAATACGAATATCACCATTATTTTTCATAACGTATACCGTTGGTGCCGCCCATTCAACGCGACATTTATAAGGATCGACTTTTTCGATTATATCCGCCGCCATGAGTCTATCTAATTCCTTTTCTATCGGGCCCCGTAATGGAAAGGGCACCGACGGGCCGGCAGAACCTTCTCACTAGCTGAAGATTCAACGTTTATACGAACTGGACAACCATTAATGACTCACGGTCGCTCATCAAAAATTCCGGCAAATTTCTTTATTAGATTATCAATTTTGGTACTCGAGCTTTGATTTAAACTAGTTACTGATTGTTGAACCTTGGAAATTTTGACACATTTCGGAATGTATAGTCCAAAATTTAATATCCAGGGTAGGCCAAATAAGGGTGTATCCGATGTTTTTGTCACGATGACAGGCAGTAATTTGCTCTTGTAGCCTAGCCCCACTTTAATGTTTGTTTCGCCGATTACATCTAGTTTTTGATGGCAATACCCCGTAAAATTGTGCGTTGGCCGTAATTTCGGCTTTCCTATGTGATTCCAAATTTCCGCATTTATTACCGACACCTCAGCGCCGGTGTCATATTCAAACAGAATTGGAACATCATTTAAAGTGGCTTCAATTGACTTTTTTTAATGTGATTGATAGAATCAATTTCGCCAACCTCTTCCTCACGATCATCAAAAACTTGGTTAACCCTCTTATTCTTGCATGCCCGCGAAAGATGCCCCATCTTATTACAATTATAACACTTTGCCGTAGCTGCAGTGTAATGATTACGAGTGTGTGACCGGCCACAACGAAAACATTTAGAGGCGGTACGGTTGGAGTCGGTCTGACCCTTACTAACACCTACACCATTACGATTTTCCCTTATTCGATTTATATTCAAGGAATTAACCTCGCTCTCTGCCGTCTCCCATGCTAAAGCCATATCCAAAATTTTATCAAAAGTTAAGCTTTTACCTGTTTCGTCAAGCATCCTAGGATATTTACTCCGAATTTCGACCTCCAACTTCGGGAATCGAATTCCTGCTACGAATTGGTCCCGAAGGCGCTCTTCAATATCATTATTAAACTGTGCCGCTTGTGCAGTTTCCTTCAATCGTTTAGTAAATCCTAACACCGACTCACCTTCTGACCTCATCAGGCGAATAAACTCTAACCTTGAAGCCATAGTACTGGATCTAGGTTTAAAAATGGTCTTACATGTTTCAATGATCTTCTCCCAATCCACGTTTTCGATTTTACATGGAAATAAGTAATTTTTACTTGGATCACATTCTGAATTCCAAAATACGTGAGGAATAATTTTTTGTAGATCAGTTTCAATGCATCACCCGTTGCGCATATTCCTTTGGCTATTAGAATATATTCCACATTTTTTAAATACTCCTCTATTGGAGTATCCATGAAATAAGGTAGGAGTATAATTTTTAAAATATTCACTTCTTTCTTCATAGAAATTTCTGTCTTTATTATAGATTCCATCTTCGTCGCCAGATATAAGGATATGATGGTTTTTGGAATTTGAATAACGCGATTCGATGACAGGATACATAACGACAAAATTACATATTCATTACATAACACAATCGTTACATCATACATTTTTGTTACATAACACAATCGTTACAGAAGTGTGGCTTGTAACCAGCTAGTATCATTAAAAGATAATTTAAAATTTTTTCTAGGAGATTTTTAATTGTGGATTCGTAAAATTTAAGAATATCAGTATGTAAAAAAGCAGCGGCTGATCTAAAACAATGCTGAATCTTGGAGATATTAAAAGTTTTTTATCATAAAAAAAGCGCGATGTATTGGTAACAATTTTAAAAGTTCAATTTTTGAGGCCAACAAAGCTAAATGTTTATTTAAAAAGTCCTGCAAGCACGGATCCGCCTATGGGTGAACCGAGCATAGAAAGTTTTTCCTTATCTACGGTGGAATAAGGTTTAAAAATCGAATATTGGTCGCAAGTAGGTGGTTGTAAAATTTCGCATTTGCCATCGTTGAGCGATAGATTTAAAGGTACACAATAGTCTTTGATGATGGTTATGGCTTTGGCGACCTGATCATAGCTGCCCGCCAAAGTCGCATCATCTATGTACCATACATGTAATGATAGGTCGCACTGATCCTTTATTTGGTTAATAAGTTTCTTTATCCCGCAACAAAATAATGGTGGCCCAATGGGATCACCTTGTTGAAGGCCCTCAGCAGATTTAATTATAAAGGAGCCAAAATTTAAAAGGGATGGTGATCCGTAACTTTCTAGTTATAATTTGCGTATTGGGGAAACTCTTCTACAAAATTTTCCATAAAAACGTTTCTATTAAGCTGATTGAAGGCATTTGAGAAATCCAGTTTCACTAGACAGTGTTCTAGATGAAGGTTTTGTATTGTGATACGACCTGCATGGCTTGCAGCCTCACATCCTCCCTTCATGCCAAAGCCTAATTGATGAGGTGAAAGGGTATTGGTCAATGAGGGTATGATTCGTTTGCAAATTATTTTAGAAATTAAACGGCGAAATACACTCCCAATGGCGATGGGTCTTAAGGAATTGTTAGGTTTTTTTAAAGCTAAAAGACGTGCCCCAAAGAGAACTAGCCTAATCTCTTGAGGGACATTGGCATTTACAATTAAGTTGCAAAGATGGGTAATTGATTCAAGCAATGAGTATGAAAAATTGTTCTTTAAATTGATTAAATCTTGCAAGAAGTTAGGTTTAATGCCATCTAACCCTGCAGATTAGGGGAAATGAGTTGGTAACTTCACTAATTTCTTGGGGAGAAAATGGCAATGAAGAAATACTGTTTGGGTATTTAAATGTAGGGTTTTTTGAGTTAGGGTGCAAGATAGTAATTTGGCTAAATGAATCTTGATTGGCAGATACGGTGTGGTTATTATAAAATACATTCAAAGCACCTCTTAAATTGTAAGAATTGATTTTTTTCGAGATTTGATTTGCTCTTTGTGATAAGGATATATCTATTTGATGTCTGTTTATTTGACATTGTAGGGGGTATTCCGTTGTTGAAATTTAGAATTGCTTTCTTGATATGTTTGGATAAATTGGTGTCTTTGTTTGGAGGAATAAACACCATCTTTGAGGCTAAATTAAATAGTGTATCCCAACCTTTAGGGTTTTCTGGATTATCAGAAATTAATTTGATAAGGTTTATAAGTAATTGTTGCATAGCAGGGCGAGCTCCACGTGGGATTCTGTTTATAGTACTAGTAGACAAAGATTGAGCTAGGAAGGCATTGCTCCATGAATAATTAGGTTCTATGTCACTAATATAATAATTAGAGGGTTGAGGTAAATCAGGTGGTGTTATAAGAAGTAAAGGTTGATTTCTTTCTTCAATATTAAGAGTTAAGGGTGGGTTTAAGTATAATTGGGGGTACACTCTTACCAGAAGAAGGGCATCTAAATGTTGTGGGGCCATGTAATAAAAAACAACTATTTTTGTTTATGGATATTTTCCTATTACAAGAGGGACAGAGTGTTTTGTTTAATGTCATAGTGATAATTTAGGTTATGAGGCGAAGATTTTTACTGAGGATTTAATAAATCACTTTCTCTTTGTTTATGGTTGGTTTAATATAATGATGAATGATTATATTGTGTAAGGGTATTAGCAATGAATTCAAAGGTTTCTTTTCAATCAATCATTCAATCTATCTGCGTATTAAGAAAACTTTTGTTTAAGATGAATGTTCATAATTGGTTATGTGATGGATGTTTGAGGGCTTCACTTGGCTTTGATGATAATGATTATTACAAATGTTTGATATTTACCCGAAATAGAGAATAGGTGTGTTTTTATAGGTAAATTTTTAATGTCATAGTGATAATTTAGGTTATAAGGTGATTAATGCACATGTATGACTATTAAGGTTCAAAAATTTTGGAGGTATACTATTAGTTGAAGCATAAAAACTTCTAGAAAACTCATGATTTTCTATTACAGTGTCATTAAATACTCGAATATACTATGTAAATCGTAAGGTGGGTGCTCAAAAATCTCGAGCCACCTTAGTTTGTATAATTATTCAAACTGATTGACCACCAATTTATAATTACCGCATCATGCAGGATGAAAACTGCGAAATTCAAATATGCTTTAGTAATATACTATTTCATCAGAACTCATTATGGGCCTAAAATTTTGTAATATTACCGCTATGGATACAAATATGTGATATATATAAAATTATTCACATACCCTGTCAACCATTAGGTAAATGATTGCCAAATTTTAAATTTTTTGCAAAAATATATAATATTGACTACACTTCTGAATTTTTTTAATATCAAAAATATTCCATACATTTGATTTACACTTAATACAATAAATGTAAATCATGCAAATTAAAATACACAATAATTTACTAAAGTCTAACGATCAATAAAAGTCGGGATCTCGCCGAAAAAATCTCGTATCGTCTCGTCTCGACATCAAAATTCTCGCTTAGATCTCTGGTCAGTTTTTCAAATTCTCTTCCCGTCTCTTTTCGAGACGAGACCGAGAATTTTATCGGTTTTTTCGCGTCACTAGAAACTTATAAGGGTTTTTAATGGCTGTGGACTTCGCAAATACACTAGCTTATGACCGCTGGTTGGCTTTAATTTTTTGACCTCGCCCGAGCCCAAATTCCACTATTAATTGCTAAGCAGTTAATGGGCTTGCTTTTGCCTGTCGTGTCCTATATAACTTGTAATTTTCGAATAAATGCCTTGGAATAATTTTATATTAATATGTAAACATTCACATTCATCTCTCATGTATGTACTTATATAGCAGCATTGTTTTTTTACCTATGTCTAATCTCTTTTTCTTTCTATTGCGGCTCATCCCGCAATTTTCTTTACGTAGCCATTATCTTGTCTGTCTACATTACCATACCATCTTAATCTGTTAAAAGGTTTGTATTCGGAAACGCTATCACTATTTTCATCTTTATTGCATAGTTGTGTTTGTGCTACTTTTTGTTAATTTTTAACATCCCTCTTAGCATTTCATCTATATCGATCCTAAATATTACTTTTCCCATTGTCCAAGATGTTTAACTTTGATGGTAATCTAAAAGATCTATTCGATTTATATTTTGTACTTCCTTAAATTATTTCGTTACACACAAGTCATATATCTACTTTTAGAAGATTTTTACCCTCATATTCGATATTTTTAATGGATAAATTTTCGGGAATTGTCGATGCAATAATTTCTATATTGGTGAAACAAAAAGAGATTTTAGAACACGATTCAAGGAACATCTAGCGGCATTATATCGCTCAAACGCAAATTTAACCGCCGTTTCCAATCATTTATTACAACTAAATCACGGAAACAATTTAAAAACAACCATTTTAGTTAACACCGAGACCTATTTTGAAAGAAAAACCCTAGAGTCCTTTTTCATTCGAAGATTACACCCAACACTCAATGAAGATATGGGTAAAGAGAACCTGTATCCTTTCTTACATTATAATATTAACCTCCCTTTAGAACGTTCGATTTAATTGTATTATTTTATTTTATTTTGTAATTCTATTTTATTTTAATCCGAAGATGTCCTTAAATAGGACGAAATATTATTATAATAATTATTAGAGATCTGCAACGGGCCGTTTTTAGAAGATCGGCCCGCCCGTACCCGTTTTCAAAATTTCAAGGCCCGTCCGGGCCCGCCCGTAATTTTTTTTCAGCACTTCAGGCCCGTCCGAGCCCGTCCGTAAATTTTTTAGGCCCGTCCGAGCCCGTCCGTAAATTTTTCAGGCCCGTCCAAGCCCGTTAAAATATTTTTTAAGCGAACTCCGCGTCCGGCCTAATTCATCAAAAATTTCACAAAATTTTATTAAATTTTATGACATATTCATAGAAAGATATCAATAATTATCATGTAAAAATAATAAATCATCAATAATGTCTGGTTTTAGGCGAGTTCGCCTTTCTTCTACAAGCCTTCCTGCCGTAGAAAAATTTCGCTCGCTGGTGGCACTCGTAGCCGGTATACATAATATCATATGTGCTAAATGTGCTAATTTAGGATATCTATTAAAGGATAAGATTAATTTTAAATATAATACTTGTCCTCTTTGGCTTTCCACCATTTTAACAGTTCGAAATCAGCCTCAATAGTTTCATCTAAATATTGACTAAACTCATCCGCCGGATTATGATCATTATCTTCCCATTCAGAAAAAATTGTTTTCGGTCTCTTACCTTATATATTTTTATATATTATATATAAATAAAAAATTGTAAGTACTTGCGAGAGATGTCTTTGAGCCCAGTAAAACAGAAGATTTTCTTATATAGACAAACCCTCCTTGCTCTATAATATTTCTTATATCTTGATATATGTCTAGTTTTTCTGCTTCAGGTATCATCTTCATTTGTCTAAACTTCGGATGCAAGACCGAAGCTATTTTGTGATACCGATGAACTACCATTTTTTCTTTAATAGCTTCTTTTAAACGGTTCTTTATTATGTTGACTTGTCCGCCGTATAAATCATAATCCGACATCGCATTAATTAATTTAATTTTCCATAAGAAGACATATGGTAGGGTTGGTTCTAGATCAGCCTCCAACTGAAGAGAAGCCTCTTTAAACGGCTGCAAGACGTCTATTAAAGATTTCAACAACATTTTATCTATATATTCCAGATATGAAAGTTCATTTCGTTGTTCCAAGATAGCTTCAACTTCGTCATAGACCTTATAAATAGAATTCAAAAGGGTCAATTTTGAGTTCCATCTTACAATTACATCTTGATGCAAGGTATGGGACAGCTTGCTATTGAGTCCACTTTGTTTGAAATGCCTGACTAATTCTTTAGAGGCATTCATGAGTTTATAAATAACCGTGGCTTCTTGATTTAAGAAAGAATCATTAAAGGCCATTTTTATCATATTATTTATAAGGTGGGCTGCGCAATTTAATCTACTATAATTTGCTAATGCATTGACAATGTTAGCACCCTGATCAGTGACAAATATTAATTTACGGGCTTCTTCATTGGTAATGCCAAAAGTCATTAATTTGTTTAATAATTCATTTCTAATATTCTCCCCTGATTTTTTTTCATGCTTAAAAGCAGTTGTAAATAATATTTTTTTTCTCAGGCTAACATTTATATAATGAATACTTAATGTGAGAAAACTGATTTTTGTATAATCACATGTCCACATGTCTGTTGTGGCCGCGCAAAGCCCTTTCTGAATGTAATGTTTTATATCTGGAATTATAGAAAGTCGAAGTCTTTCAGCCTCATCTTTTACATGGCGGCTTATAGTTGATGGATGAGGCATAATTTGTCGCACATTTATTAACCCCTTAGTTGACAAACTATCTACCAAAAACTGGCAAAACCCAAGAAAACCTTCTCCTGCTAAAGTTTCGAATGGCCGTAAATCTTTTGAGCAAAATTTTATAGCCTGATTTATGATTGATTTTTTAATTTTTTCTTCTTTTAAGGGGTTTATTTTATTCATATAATGATCTAGTGTTAGGCTATTTTGTCTTTGCGTTGTACATTGTGGCGTTTTAAATGTGATGTACCATCTGCTGATTTATATGAAAGTATTTTTTTGCAATTTTTGCATATGCAGGCACTAACTGATTCACCATTAACATCCATTAAAGGATCAAATTGTTCCCAAACTTTACTTTTAAGCTTGTGATTTAAATTTATTTTATATACACCTTTTTCATAATTAGATATGATTGTGGACAAATTATTTGACACTATAATAAAATTTAATAAAAAAGTAAGGATGTATCAAATCAATAACTTTTATTATGTTGCATATATTAATTATAGATTAAGCCTTTTAATATTAAACTGTTAGTTTC
Organism: Gordius sp. MW1; assembly: GCA_964036665.1. Lineage (NCBI taxonomy): Eukaryota > Metazoa > Nematomorpha > Gordioida > Gordea > Gordiidae > Gordius > Gordius sp. MW1. Next base: position 19,908,409 of record OZ038533.1, read on the forward strand.
AAAACAAAAAATACAATTATTAAAGGGATTAGTAAAGCAAAGCGATATAAAGCCAAATATTTAATAAAAATATCCAGAAAAAATACCTTTTTCAACCAAGCTAAATCTAGTTAATATTGTAAAATTAATGATTCAATTAACATCCATTAAAGGATCAAATTGTTCCCAAACTTCACTTTTAAGCTTGTGATTTAAATTTATTTTATATACACCTTTTTCATAATTAGATATGATTGTGGACAAATTGACACTATAATAAAATTTAATAAAAAAGTAAGGATGTATCAAATCAATAACTTTTATTATGTTGCATATATTAATTATAGATTAAGCCTTTTAATATTAAACTGTTAGTTTCAAAACAAAAAATACAATTATTAAAGGGATTAGTAAAGCAAAGCGATATAAAGCCAAATATTTAATAAAAATATCCAGAAAAAATACCTTTTTCAACCAAGCTAAATCTAGTTAATATTGTAAAATTAATGTAGAAAAATTTAAAATAATATAACAAGAATAATTTGTCAAATATTTAAGCACTAGAATTTTAAGGCAAAGGAATTAAACTTAATCAATAACAAAAAAATACAAAGCTAACAAAAAGTTACATTTAAGTTTGTAATTAAAGTTAATTTCAAAGATTAGAGCAAAAATATTTATGAATTTATATGGCACTAATAATAATAGTAATTTGTGATAAAATTAATCACAAAAGTGTAATTAAACTTACTTATAAAAGAATGAAGTTATAGTCTTAAAAATCAATAGCAAATTAAAAAAATTTTAAAGGATTTTTGAATTTAGAGAGAGGCAGTCGCCCCTTTCTTCCATCCCCTGGCTACGCCCATGACGATAACCCTTACAAAATTTAATGATCACTGCATTTCTACATTATAATCAATCTTATAAGTAAAAACTCGGGCCTTCGGCCCTCGTGGGAAGGGGGAGAAGGGAAGGGGAGTAGGGGAAGGGAAGAGGGGAAGGGGGAACTCTTCTATACTCCGTATAAACGTAGCATATTTGCTATGCAATTTATGGGCGAGAAAGGTGGGAAGGGGCGAGAATGCCTATAGGGGGTATTAGATGCAAAATAATTAGTTAATTAGTTATAGGCCCTTGTAGGGGAGGACATAGGGTAATTATCAATGTTAACCAATTCAAAAACGAAAAAAAATTTCGATTTATTTGGCTAATGGTCATTTTTTTATTGGTCAGTAGCCAGCGGACGGTCAAAAATTCATATTATCATTGGTATTAACATGAACAAATATTAATTTAATTTAAAAAAATTAAAAAAAAAATTTGTCCCCTCCCTGACTTGAACCCTACACATCCAGTTCACAAGCCTGCGCTATAACCACTATACCATGCTGGCTTTAAAATAGTAGAAGTTATTATGTTATTTATATAGATGATGAAATAATAAAGTTGTGTTTTATGTTTAGAAAATCAATATATTTCGTCGGTCAGTAGCCAGCGGACGGTCAAAAAGTCATATTATCAATGGTATTAACAAAAACAAAATATTAATTTAATGTAAAAAAAAATTTAAAAAAAAAGTTTTTTTTAGTTTTAAAAAAGGGCTAAATTCTTAAACTACCAGCCCGATTCGCTCGAAACTTTACCCGTAGGTGCCCAGGGCGGCCGGGGGTAAAATAACCTTTTCAGATTCCTAAAATACCTTTTCATTTTAAAAATATCGGACATTTCCCTGCCACACGTGCGGTGTAATATCTATGACACGTAGAAAAATTTTACTAATTATATAAACTTACGCGCGCCATCTAATAAAGTACAATTCGTGTTTGAGTTTAATAGTAGATTCAATTTAATTAGAAATAACGGGCTATGCTTATACCTTTGAAGGAGGTTTCGAATTTTGTGTTAGTTTCTATCGATATATTTTATCGTAAATTAGAATCTAATACCTATATTATTTTTTTAAATATTACTTTTTAGGTTTTCTATGAAATCACAATCTAATTAAATGAAATATATTAACCCAATAAAAAAATATATATGCATTTATAAGGTTAAAAATATATATTACATAGTTGGCTGTCTGTTAGACCATCTATAATAAATTTTTAGGTTATATATAAAATTTGGCCAATGGTCATTTTTTTTCATTGGTAAGCAGCCAGGACACGGTAAAAGTGGATATAAATTCATAAGTCAAAAAAAACGAAAAAAAAAATTTTCGAATCACATTTTGGCCAATGGTCATTTTTTCCATCGGTCAGGAGCCAGCGGACGGCCAAAAAGTCATAATAGCAATGGTAGTAACAGGAACAATCATAATAGTCAAAAAAAACGAAAAAATAAACTCGGATTCACATTTTGGCCAATGGTCATTTTTTTCCATTGGTCAGCAGCCAGCACACGGTAAAAGTGGATATAAATTCACAAGAGTAAAAAAAACGAAAAAAAAATTTTCGAATCACATTTTGGCCAATGGTCATTTTTTTCCATTGGTCAGCAGCCAGGACACAATAAAAGTGGATATAAATTCATAATAGTCAAAAAAAACGAAATAAAAGTTTTCGAATCACATTTTGGCCAATGGTCATTTTATTTCATTGGTCAGCAGCCAGCGGACGGCCAAAAAGTCATAATAGCAATGGTAGGAACAGGAACAATCATAATAGTCAAAAAAAACGAAAAAAATAATTTCGATTCACATTTTGGCCAATGGTCATTTTTTTCCATCGGTCAGGAGCCAGCGGACGGCCAAAAAGTCATAATAGCAATGGTAGTAACAGGAACAATCATAATAGTCAAAAAAAACGAAAAAATAAACTCGGATTCACATTTTGGCCAATGGTCATTTTTTTCATTGGTCAGCAGCCAACGGACGGCCAAAAAGTCTTATTATCAATGATAGTAACAAGAACAATCATAAAAGTCAAAAAAAAACTCCGGGATTCTAACCCAAAAACTAGTTAAATTGCATAGCAATTAAAAGTAAACAACTTTTATTTATGTTTATTATATAACATTGGTCAGCAGCCAGCGGACGGCCAAAAAGTCATAATAGCAATGGTAGAAACAGGAACAATCATAATAGTCAAAAAAAACGAAAAAAATAATTTCGATTCACATTTTGGCCAATGGTCATTTTTTTCATTGGTCAGCAGCCAGCGGACGGCCAAAAATTCTTATTATCAATGATAGTAACAAGAACAATCATAAGAGTCAAAAAAAACTCCGGGATTCCAACCCCAAAACTAGTTAAATTGCATAGCAATTAAAAGTAAACAACTTTTATTTATGTTTATTATATAACTAACAACTTTTATTTATGTTTATTATATAACTAGTTAAATTGCATAGCATTAAAAGTAAACAACTTTTATCTATGTTTATTATATAAAACAAAAACTAGTTAAATTGCATAGCAATTAAAAGTAAACAACTTTTATTAATTGCTATGCAATTTATGGGATCGTTTTTTGGTGTCCGTCCGTCGTCCGTCGTCCGTCGTCCGTCGTCCGTCGTCCGTTACCCTCCCTATCTATTTGCATTGGGTATATTAGGTTATCGCTTTTTTTAACTTAATGGATGAGAAAGAGGTGCCCCACCCCTCATCTCTATCTCCCTCGCTGTGTTATTTTTTGAATTAATGCATAAGAGGTGCCCCACCCCTCATCTCTATCTCTCTCGGTGTGTTATATATAAGATTTGTTAAATTATCTATTATATAATAAACATAAATAAAAGTTGTTTACTTTTAATTGCTATGCAATTTAACTAGTTATATAATAAACATAAATAAAAGATGTTTACTTTTAATTGCTATGCAATTTAACTAGTTTTGGTTATATAATAAATATAGATAAAAGTTGTTTACTTTTAATGCTATGCAATTTAACTAGTTATAAATAAACATAAATAAAAGTTGTTTACTTTTTAATTGCTATGCAATTTAACTAGTTTTGGGGTTGGAATCCCGGAGTTTTTTTTGACTCTTATGATTGTTCTTGTTACTATCATTGATAATAAGAATTTTTGGCCGTCCGCTGGCTGCTGACCAATGAAAAAAATGACCATTGGCCAAAATGTGAATCGAAATGATTTTTTTCGTTTTTTTTGACTATTATGATTGTTCCTGTTTCTACCATTGCTATTATGACTTTTTGGCCGTCCGCTGGCTGCTGACCAATGTTATATAATAAACATAAATAAAAGTTGTTTACTTTTAATTGCTATGCAATTTAACTAGTTTTTGGGTTAGAATCCCGGAGTTTTTTTTGACTTTTATGATTGTTCTTGTTACTATCATTGATAATAAGACTTTTTGGCCGTCCGTTGGCTGCTGACCAATGAAAAAAATGACCATTGGCCAAAATGTGAATCCGAGTTTATTTTTTCGTTTTTTTTTTGACTATTATGATTGTTCCTGTTACTACCATTGCTATTATGACTTTTTGGCCGTCCGCTGGCTCCTGACCGATGGAAAAAAATGACCATTGGCCAAAATGTGAATCGAAATTATTTTTTTCGTTTTTTTTGACTATTATGATTGTTCCTGTTCCTACCATTGCTATTATGACTTTTTGGCCGTCCGCTGGCTGCTGACCAATGGAAAAAAATGACCATTGGCCAAAATGTGATTCGAAAATTTTTTTTTCGTTTTTTTTACTCTTGTGAATTTATATCCACTTTTACCGTGTGCTGGTTGCTGACCAATGGAAAAAAATGACCATTGGCCAAAATGTGAATCCGAGTTTATTTTTTCGTTTTTTTTGACTATTATGATTGTTCCTGTTACTACCATTGCTATTATGACTTTTTGGCCGTCCGCTGGCTCCTGACCGATGGAAAAAATGACCATTGGCCAAAATGTGATTCAAAAATTTTTTTTTTCGTTTTTTTTTGACTTATGAATTTATAACCACTTTTACCGTGTCCTGGCTGCTTACCAATGAAAAAAAATGACCATTGGCCAAATTTTATATATAACCTAAAAATTTATTATAGATGGTCTAACAGACAGCCAACTATGTAATATATATTTTTAACCTTATAAATGCATATATATTTTTTTATGGGTTAATATATTTCATTTAATTAGATTGTGATTTCATAGAAAACCTAAAAAGTAATATTTAAAAAAATAATATAGGTATTAGATTCTAATTTACGATAAAATATATCGATAGAAACTAACACAAAATTCGAAACCTCCTTCAAAGGTATAAGCATAGCCCGTTATTTCTAATTAAATTGAATCTACTATTAAACTCAAACACGAATTGTACTTTATTAGATGGCGCGCGTAAGTTTATATAATTAGTAAAATTTTTCTACGTGTCATAGATATTACACCGCGTGGTCCGATATTTTTAAAATGAAAAGGTATTTTAGGAATCTGAAAAGGTTATTTTACCCCCGGCCGCCCTGGGCACCTACGGGTAAAGTTTCGAGCGAATCGGGCTGGTAGTTTAAGAATTTAGCCCTTTTTTAAAACTAAAAAAAACTTTTTTTTTAATTTTTTTTTTACATTAAATTAATATTTTGTTTTTGTTAATACCATTGATAATATGACTTTTTGACCGTCCGCTGGCTACTGACCGACGAAATATATTGATTTTCTAAACATAAAACACAACTTTATTATTTCATCATCTATATAAATAACATAATAACTTCTACTATTTTAAAGCCAGCATGGTATAGTGGTTATAGCGCAGGCTTGTGAACTGGAGGTGTGGGGTTCAAGTCAGGGAGGGGACAAATTTTTTTTTTTAATTTTTTTAAATTAAATTAATATTTGTTCATGTTAATACCAATGATAATATGAATTTTTGACCGTCCGCTGGCTACTGACCAATAAAAAAATGACCATTGGCCAAATAAATCGAAATTTTTTTTCGTTTTTGAATTGGTTAACATTGATAATTACCCTATGTCCTCCCCTACAAGGGCCTATAACTAATTAACTAATTATTTTGCATCTAATACCCCCTATAGGCATTCTCGCCCCTTCCCACCTTTCTCGCCCATAAATTGCATAGCAAATATGCTACGTTTATACGGAGTATAGAAGAGTTCCCCCTTCCCCTCTTCCCTTCCCCTACTCCCCTTCCCTTCTCCCCCTTCCCACGAGGGCCGAAGGCCCGAGTTTTTTATGTTTATTATATAATAGATAATTTAACAAATCTTATATATAACACACCGAGAGAGATAGAGATGAGGGGTGGGGCACCTCTTATGCATTAATTCAAAAAATAACACAGCGAGGGAGATAGAGATGAGGGGTGGGGCACCTCTTTCTCATCCATTAATTTAAAAAAAGCGATAACCTAATATACCCAATGCAAATAGATAGGGAGGGTAACGGACGACGGACGACGGACGGACACCAAAAAACGATCCCATAAATTGCATAGCAATTAAAAAGGTCAAATTTAGCGCTTGAAAAATGAATGAATGCTACAGGATATACAAAATTTAGAAGTTAAAAAATTAATCCTAAATATTTAATAAAAATAATATATTAATTGTTATGCAATTTATTGGCTCGCTTTTTGTTTTTTCTAATTGTTTGATGTTTAAGTACCTTTGTAACTCCAAGACCTTTTATATAATCTCTGGTTCGTTTAAGCCCGTTTATAAAACTTCAGGCCCGTTCAAGCCCGTTAAAAAAATCTCAGGCCCGCCCGAGCCCGTTCCATTAATTTTTAGGCCCGTCCGGGCCCGGCCCGTTAAATTTTTTATGATACAAAGCCCGTCCGTACCCGTCCGCGGGCCGGGCTTTTAGGCCCGTCCGCGGGCCGGGCCGGCCCGTGCAGATCTCTAATAATTATAATTTCTTTTTAACACCCTCGACAATTCCCGAAAATTTATCCATTAAAAAAAAACATATATCTACTATTGAATTCCTTTATCCATTGCACGGCTTGAAGAGTAAATCCTATAATTTGAGAGTCATCTATTATTAGGGAAGCTTTTAATCTCCATTAGAATTAAATCGTGCTCACAGGTACCTTGTTTAGTTCAATATTTGAGAATGCATAAAAGCACTAAGACATATAATAGCAACCACAAAAAAGACTGAGTATTACCTACCTGTTTAAAGTATATGCTAATCCTGCACATTTTGCATACAGGAACTCTTCAACTATTAATGCCCATAATGGTTACTGTCCATTTACTAATATAAAAGATCCTGAGAGCTCCAACGTTAAAATTTTACCTTAAAATAATAAAACATCTTAGTTTTTGAAAAACAAAACTAATCATTAGACACCTTATCATTCTAAATTAATTAAACACATTTGCAGGTCATGGGTTTAACTTTGCATTTTTTCATTTCCAACATTCTAAGGCATCTGATATTAACTTCCAAGTCTAAATTCGAATTTGCCACTTCAGATTTTTACAACCCCTTAAACTGTTTATCAATCACCTATCCTATTTAAAAGTACAAACTGATCACCTTTCCTTTTAATTTTCAAAACAATTAAAATTTTAGATAATTTTTTATCTTGTATTTTAAATTTAATAACTATTATTTCACTGAAAATGTTTTATTTTTGAAAGTTACTGGAGACGGGTGAGGACTTGGATTCCCACATAACCTAAGCTTTGTAATTAATAATGGTTTGTTGTCTGACTTAGAATATTGGTTCGGACAAACCAAAGGAGTTAAGGCTTTGAATATGGATAGTGGGTGAGCAAATCGGTTCGAAAATTATATCGAAAAAACTTTTAATAAATATTGGAAATAGTTTAGAACCCGACATGACTCTTCCTTGGCAACTGTGGGTTTTTCCCCATTTGAGTATTTTTTGACACCTACCATTTAACAGACAAAAAACACAAGAATTATAGGTTTTCCATAATTATTTTCAGTAAAGGATGTGTTTTGCGTTTAAAAACTAACACTACAAAACGGACGACGGAGTAACGGTAGGGAATATAGATTATTGATTATGGGACCTAGCAGATAAGTAAGGGAAATTGAGTTTAAACATTTGCAAAAACATGTGATAATAAGTTATTACTAAAATTTTTCAGATTATTTATTATTTTCATACTTTATTTATGATTTGAATCCCTAAATGATATAATAAGTGTTGGCATCTTAAAGGCAAAAATAAACCTGGGGTACTGTTAGGTAATTGGCAGACATTTTTAAATTATGCTAAAAATGTACATCTGAGCAATGGCGTAGCAAGCATTTTTTCCTCCAGAATGGGGAAAAGGAGGGCTGAACTTAAATTTCAAAAGTGGGGAGGGGTCAAAGGCGATTTTACAATTTTTTCATAGCAATTTGTCAAACTTGATAATCAACTATTCCTTTGTGTAATTATTTTTTAAAATTCGTTTCAACCTGTACCTAGTTAAGTCCATATCAATATTAAATCCAATCTTAGATCTCCATTTTACCACACATGAGCATACGAATTAGTGCTTCAGCGGGCCTCTTTAGATCAATCAGCCCGCCCGTTACAAATATATAAAAACCTGGGCTCAATTCGAACCCATCAAATTAATAAACGATAGACCCGGTCCGCTAATGTTTTAAGCCCTAGACCCCATACACAAATTTACATTTGGCTTCTTTTCATATTCGATTGTAATTTTTGTATTGACGTAATCACAAAAAAATACATTTTTAACAGAGTGTTGTCAAAATGCTCGTCTGAACAATGCCCACTACGTGCTTTAATCGAGACACTGAGTTGTTAGATAAGCGAGTATAGCATAATTTGTGCCTGATACTAGATGCACGAGGCAGTGCATATAAAAATACCCGAAGGGCGGAGTCGAAGAAGCAAAATCTGTTCAAGCAATGAGCCAATTGCCTGAACAGAAACTTAAGCAGATAACAGATTTAATAGAGGCAATTGCTACGAGTTAGTAACTTTATAAATCTGCTCCTGGTATATAATGAATAAATTACCAACTTGCCCCCCCCCCCCTCCCTCATCCTCGGAGGGGGGGGGGGAGAGAGATTTGCCTCTTTGCCCTCCTCCTGCCTCTTTTTCCCCCTCCCCCATCCTTTCACCCTCACCACTAGCCTCCCCCCCCCTTGAATGGGGGGAGCAAATGTGGAGGGGGGAGATGCCCATCATGTTTTTCTCCCGTCCCCCATTCCTTCCCCCCAAGAAGGAGATCAAAAGGGGAGGGGGCGGGTAAGATTTCCCCTCCATCCTTGCTTCTTCGCCCCCCCCCCCCTTTCATGGCCAATCCGGGGGTTATTTAAGGCACGGCCATTCCGTGAACGTCTTTTGGTTTCCTTGCACCTTAGCTACGCCACTGTATCTGAGGAATTAATAGTCGTTTGATATCCCAAAAGAGAACGACTTAGAAATAAAAAAAATTATAATATTTGTTCTACATGCTTATCAAAAATCTGTTACATCCTACCTTCACGAGTTATATAAAACTCCAAGACGGGGTTCCTTAATATCCATAATTATATATAAGATTCACTTGGGTAAAAATTGAAAATCGTATTTGCTTTGCATAAACTAATTGATACTTAAACATGGAAATTGAAATATTTTCATCTTTTATGGGTTATACAACATATATTATTAAATATAATTAACATAATAAATATGGATGTCAAATAATTATTTATAAAATTAAATATAATAATTTATACAAAGCCACGTGAAAGCATATTATTTAATTTACCCCAATCAACCAATCAAACGTTCCATTTTGCTATACATACATAGTCGGCCTAATTTTTTGATAATGTTATTTTCTCATTTGGGAATTCGTTAATATTAATCAGGTATTCTTTAAGGCTAGCTTATTATAAACAATGAAAAAATAGATTCTTTAATATTAATCATAATAATGAGTCCCTAAGATGGCATTAAGAAATAGTAGATTTTATTATTAATTTATTATTTCCACATTACTTATAGAAATATTATTGCATATATTACAGATAAAATATTAATATGCACATTATAATACATTTTTGCCTTTTATTAGTTTTTTTTATCTACTTTTATACAATTCAAGATAAACTAAACAATATGATCTTGCTTTTAATTAATATAATTTTTACCAAAAAACATATATTTTGAGTGCATATAAGCAAAGTTGTTATTTTTATAAGAAATAAAAAATTGTGCAAGACTTTTTAAAATGTATTATTCTATTATAATGTTTTTCCCTGTTAAATTTTTTAAACTATTCTTAATAGTTTGTTATTGATGATACTATAATAATAACACAATTATACTAAATATCTTTATCAAGTAACAATATGTTTCTTTTAATATGCTATTTTTTATCATGCATATTACATTTTTGTAATTATTTATAATCATACGACAATTTGTATAAATTTCTTATCATTAAACTGTCCCCCTTTTATGTAGCTACCTACCTTATCTCAGTTAACTTAAATGGGTCAACCTCACCCCTCCCCTTCTTATTTCTCTTCTTCTCGTAGTTAGACCATTTTTAAATTTATTTTTTAGGATTTATGTCTAAAATTTAAAACATTTTTACAACAAAAATTCTTAAACTTATTCCATCAAGATTTACAAGCATATTCTTCAGAAGCCCTACCCCAAGTTATACCGGATGTTAGTTTTTTAAGAAGATTTAAGCCAAAATACAGATAAAATAAGCTATTTTTACCCTCACTTTCTCACTCAAAAACTTTATTTTCTCCTTTTTCTCTCTTATGCAACTACAATATATATATACATCACCTATCTAATCTCATCATTCTCTCCTTCCCCTCCCCCCTTATGTTGTATAGCCTCCTTAATCTACCAGCAACGGGCGGGACTTTAAAAGGTTAATAGCACACACACTGCACTGGTGCATACCCCCCCCCTTTGCATTAAAAAGGGGCAGGGGGGGGGAAACCATACCACCCCCCCCCCCGCCCCCCCCCCTTCCCCCGTTGTGAAAAGATTTACTTAAAGAAGAAATTAAGTGAGTTTGATTCTGCCACATTCCTCTGCTCTAATCTCTCACCCCCCCCCCCTTCCACCTTTGCTCTAAATTGGTTTTTTACTCCGAAATAACTTTAAAATACCCATTCTTAATTTTGACTCTGCCGTACTTTTAAATGCAAAAATAAAAACTTAGTTTAGTTCAGTAGAGGATAGAGGGCCTAAAACTAAAGCCTGGGTAGGTTTGATTAATGATAAATAGCAGCTAGGTTTCATAGTTTTTTTAGTTTTTGGGATGCGTCCTCCTTTAGCTTTTGTTACGTTTTGTTATTACTTTTTTTTGCTGTGGGCAAGGCGGCTGGGGGAGATTTAAGGAGATTAAAAAATACCAGTTAGATCCTACATCTACTATATATGAGAAATCAAAACTAATTCCTATTTATTTTCCCGAAGGAAATTAAAATCTGTTTGCAACCAACTATCTTCCCATCGATCAGAATCTTGATCTTTCTAGCTTAAAATGTTATTTAGCTCCGTTTTCAAGCACCACTATTATAACGTTAGCGTTTTCCCTAATTTTAAGTTTCGCAAATAATTCCTTTATCATTTACGTATATATCACACTTGAGTTCTTGGAATTAGCAAATGAGATTTCTCGCGGGTTTTTATTTTTTCCAAAGTCTGACTAGCGAATTAAATTTGGTTCGACTATTTAGTGTTGTCTCCAGCTATATGCTATATCTGTCCGTCCTGTCCAATTTGTAATTTTTCAATAATTGCCTTGGAAACTAAACGGGGTTTTTAATGGCTGTGGACTTATGCTTCTGTAATCAGAACTTTTATTTTGCTTTCGCATATGGACTAGCTAATGACCGCCGGTTGGCTTTAATTTTTTCGACCTCGCCCTAGCCCAAATTCCACTATTGTTTTTGTGCCTGACGACCGATTATCTTTAGATAAATTAATAAATTCGGGTTTGGGAACTTGTATTGTAGTTTAAAAATTTATTAAATTGGCCTCGCCTTAGGCTTTACCGGATAAATCGCGCGAATTTATCTTTGTTCAAATATCCGATTCAATTTCATGGGCAGACTCGGTTGCAATTATTTATAATTTTTTTTTTAGTTAAAAACGTTTTTTGTTTTATTTAAACTCTTGAGATTAAATTTTAAACTTTGCTGATACCTAAAAATTTAAAAACATACAACATTTAAGCTTAGGAAAAATCTTGCACCTTACGAAATCGCTGTTATGTTATGCATCGTCTAAAATGTGAATCTCCCGTAAATTCGAAGTTAAGACACGGCTATGTTATGACCGCTACGACGATTTTTGCTGGGCAGCCAAATTCGATATTAAGACAAGCCCTTAGGCGGCATAATACACAACACATTATATTCGCGCGGGTTTATTAATTTTTCTCTCGCTTACCTCATCCCCCTCTTTCTAGGTTTACAGCTTTGGCCTGCCCTAATTTGCTGCGTGGCAAAGGCGCTTTTTCCCCCTGCCTGCTCTATATACCACCCGGCTCCCCTCCCCATAGAGGCCTGTCCGTGCCGGACCCGATCATAAAAGTTAAGGCCGGGCCGGCTAGGGCTGAAGGCTAAATATCATGACGCAATTTAGACTTTAAAAAGCTCGCTGTTTATCTAAAAATTAAATTACCACTTCTTAACTGCTGCTCTATTTATTAGTGTCGTGAAAATGGGACTGGGTTTTGTTTGGTCGGCCTTTGGTTTTAGTCGCCTAAACATAAACAGACCGAAGATTTTTTGGTGTCTTCTTAGTCGACCACCAGGCTTAGTCAAAATTTGAGAAACAGACTAGAGTCGACCGTTAGTTTTAATTTAAACCAAAAACCGACCTAACTAAACCCAGCCGTTTATTGCAACACTACTTTTTATAAGCTACTAAACCCGGCAAACGTTGTTTTGCCATTTACCCGGGTGTATTAAATTATGTTGGAATTTTAGGGCATATATGATGATAAAGCGGTTATTGAAGTAAAAATAAAGTTTGATGTCTATATGTTCTACTTCTATTGTTCTATTTCCGTATACGCGTACGAATACTCGAAAACTACTGGACCGATTTGGCTCGAACAAATCTTAAAACATGCTCCGGAGTGTCAGGAATAAACTATGAAATTTTGAGCCAAATCGGTCTGGTAGTTTTCCAAAATTGGTGGCGGCATATATACACAAACACAGTTTCATTTATATATATATAAGATTCACGCAAACGGGGCTAAGATTAAGTAAATTTTAAACTTGGAAATCAGCTAGGATTCATTTTAGAAACTTAATTTTCTTGGCGCCCTTTTTTTATAAGGTGATATCAAAAATGTTATTTAATCTCTCGTGGAAAATTTGCAAAACAATGAAAAACAGCGAGTTTGGCTAAATTCAACGCTTAACATTTACTTTAAAACAATGTTTATTTAATTTGTGTACTCAAAATTTGGGGTATCTAGCTGTTTGTTGAAGCTGTTACGTATTCAATTTAACGTCAGAGAAATTTTTTTAAGATCAGGTCGAGTTCGGGTTGAAAACAATTATTTTAGCCTATGACTCGGGTTGGTTTTCATAGTTTTGACCCGAACTCTTGGTTATTTAATTGGCCAACGGACCCAGCTATCTTTCGCTAGATAAGACATTTTATTTTCCCCCCTTCCCCGTAAATAAGCTCTCCCCTCTGGGTCAACTGAATTGGAACGCGTCGGCCTTGCGTGTTATTTTTAATTTTTTGCTAATCCTATATGCCACTGGTGGGCGCTAGTTATAATAGATATATATCATATTATTATCCTAATGAATAAATGTGGATGGATGGGATGGGGGAGCTCTCTTTTTTGGTTTATTTACAGAACACGACAAACATTTGCTTAGCCTTGTACCGATTAAATCGCTCCCCCTTTGGGTTTGACTTAGGGGCAGAGGACCATATTACCTACTACCTTTCGTCTATTTATACCCCCCCCCCCCTAAAGCTACACATTTTTAAGTAGTATTATTAGTATTATTTCGGACAAGGTGACACACAGAGAGAGATAGATAGAAAAAGGTAAGGGTGTTTTTAGGTTTTATTTGAGTACATATATATTTATTTTTGGCCCTCCCTCATCCCCCCACCACCTTTCTAATGCTAGCTGTGTTGGTTAGGTTCGCAAATTGCTATGCCCCCTCCGAGCTCGGGTCTGTGAAATATTCAATCTTTCCCCCGGCCCGGCCCCTCAAAAATGAGGTCGGGCTCTTGATTTTGCTCCATTGTAGTCTCGTAAAAACGGCTGGGTTTTGTTTGGTCGACCTTTGGCTTAATTAAGACTAGCGGCGACTCTGATATGTTTTTGCTATTGAATCTCCAGTTCTAATTTAGTTCATTACCACCACACTTGGCTATCTTTTTTAAAGCCATTTATTTACGTATATATAAAAGGCGGAATAGTTGAGCAACCCTTTCTTAACTTCGTTACTATTACTTTCCTGGGCGCAGACAGGATTTGGATTAGAGGGAGGCAATCATAATAATTTACGGGGGGGCAATGGATTATTATTCGAAATTTTAGCCATAAATATATTAAATTTTAGAGATTTTTCGGATTTAGAAGGGGGCTGCCGCCCTTTCCTGCCCCCCCCCCCCACCCGGCTACGCCCATGATTACTTCGTTGCCTTTTTGGATACTCGAACGAACATCACGATATAGCTGTAAAAACGTTTTCGTTGAGTTTTTTTTAGCTCCCCCCCCCCTCCTTTACTCTTCTCGATTAATTAGTATGCGCGCTTTTGCGCTCAGGCTTGTCAAGATGGTTGACCCAAATTCAAAGTGGTGCTTAGGCGAAATTTTTTCCCATCACCTTAGACGCCTCTCGTTTTTTAAAATTCAATAGGCTTACCATGCGAAATTGTTGAAAGAATTTTTTTGGCTACCCGTTATATCGTGTTGTGATATAATAGTGTTGTAAAAACGGCTGGGTTTCGTTTGACTTGGTAGACCAAAGGCTGCTCGACATGGGCCTAGCTAGGTTTTGGATTAGGGGAGACGAAAACTGTTTAAGTTCAATTGGGGGGGGGCACAACAAATTTTTGATTTGTTTTTTAAGGATTTTTGCATTGACAATTTGTTTTTGACATTACGCCCATGCTTCTTGGCCTTTTTATGTTTAGTCGACCCCTAGACTTAGTCGAAATGTGAAACACAGACCTGAGTCGACCCTTATTCTTATTTAATCCGAAGGTCGACCGAACAAAACTCAGCCGTTCTACCACCACACTGTCGTGGGATGGCGATTTTAATGCACATACACTACTAGCATCATTTACGATAAACTCTATTGATTGGACTAACTGCCTTTAAAGAAAGTTAGTTAACCGCTTTGTGAGGCGCGGAACATGCGGGGCATGCCTAAATGATTAAATCGTCGGTAATTAAATAGCTCCCAGGGAGATTGTATCGAAAATTGAAACAAGGTTTTTTTGATTTAGGGCCTGCTAGAGACCCGCAAAGTCTCTTCTTTTCAACCCGAACCTAAAACTTTTATCCCCACCAGACCCAAAGACTTTTCAAAATTGGGTTCGGCTCGGGTTCCGGGTCAGTCGTGCAGGGCTCTAGGGCCTGTCCCCTAAAAGGCATTGCGATTTTTTATGTTTAATTTCTTTAATGCTTCTGCAATGTGCGTTTTTTCAGATCTTTTAAACAATCTTGTGTTCTTGTATATTTATATTTTTTTACGTATCAATTGAATTAATTACAGACTCAAAAAACCACAAATCCCCCTCTCCCCGTAAATTTATAAGCATGTCCATGATGGAATCCTCACCCCCACCCGACGATCAGCTGTTTTATCGGGCAACGCCTTCGGCTTTTGGACCCCCCGGGCCCTCTGCTCCTACCCCCTCAACTCTTTTTGGTGAACACACTCACTTTGGAAGCTCCACTGCTTACGTAGCTACACCTCTCGACTTGCTCAATGAAGGGGCTTGTGGGCGTTTCCTCCCCACGACCCCCCACGCCGCCCCTCATTCTCCAGGGTCGAGCACGCCCTCCACTTCATCGCGCTGTCATGAGCCATCATCCTCACCCCCCACGACCGTGGCAACGCCCGTCTCTACGGCCCCGCCCTCTACGGTAGATGAGGAGGAGTTCCCCACCCTCAAGGCATCACCTCACCCCCACGGACGACCTTCACCCTTAGCAACCACTCCTAGGGGTCCATCAGGATTAGGGAGGGGCGGGGCTCGGTCCTCCGCCCCCCGACAAAATATGGCTGTCAAACCATCCACCGTAACTCATGTAACTAAATTTAAAAATTTAATTAAAATAAATAAAAAATTTAGGAGTTAATTTTTATCAAACCGGAATTAATTTAATTACAGCTAGAAAACTACTCATTGTTGCTATTGATAATTTCAAAATATTTTAAATTACTTTTTTTATACTGAGTTAAGTATCAATAACCCTCCCTTATGTCTAGAATTGTATTGTTTTTGAGAAGGTCTTTTTTATCGCGCTTTATATCCATACTAGTGTGGAAAAACGGTTGGGTTTTCTTTGGTCGACCTCTTTGGTCTCTTTTTCTTAGTCGACCGCTGGGCTTAGTCGAAATTTGAAAAATAGACCCGAGTCGTACGTTAGCCTTAGTTCAATGGTCGGCCACCCAACCGTTTCATAATATTTTTATTTTGTTTTACATCCGCTATATTTTTCGAATTTTGACACTTTGTTTTAATAATGTTCTTACGTTCAAATAAACAATATATACATTAAAAAAAAAATTCATACCCACATCTCTAACCTCCCGAAGGGCTACCTCTAAACGCGCATCTGTTCAAATATTTACCAAATTCCACTATCATTTATCGACCTGCCCATCTATGTTCGGCGGCGTTAGTGTGCGATCATATCTCGAAATTAGTGGGTCGGGTCACTACTATTTTACAACGGTCATCCCAAGTGTCCCTGCAACCTATAATAGCTAAGTGTCGAAGATATAAACTCATTTCCAATGGGTTAAATTGCCCAAAATTAGAACTATGCTCGTGTACCTTATAAACATACATCTTGAAATATTAATAAAAAATTTCCCTAAATATCAGCAATAACTTATGGGGGGGAGGGGGGTATTAGGTTTTAAAATCATCCCTTAAAAACATACATTAATTTATTGAATTTTAGGGAGGCAACCAGCGGTGATTTGCTAGTTTTTTTTGGATTCCGATTTAAAAATTCTGCCATCATTAAATTTATATCTTCGTCCCACTGCACCTGTACAGTTATTGTGTGCGATCTTTCATAACTACCGTGCGAGTTTAATCCAACGGCGAGAATTGTAGTTTGTGGTCTGAGTTTGAAAAACATACCAGGGTCGACAAAACACAACCCAGTTGTTTTTACAACACTACTCACTCCTCTTACCTATAAGTAGCTTTCTTCCAAATTTAATGTGTGTCAACTTATTCACCACGACCTTTTTCTCTTAAGCACACAATAGTGGCTCAAATATGTAGAGAATGCACCTTCCCCCTAGTTTATGTTACCTAACTCCCTCTAGTAATTTGAACCCATATTTACCAGAAATATTTTAGGTGAAACTTTTTAGCTTAAAATATAAAAGAGGAAAAAGCTGGGTTATGATAAATTAATCGGGACAATTGTTTTTATCTTAATTCCCTTTTAGTTCCCCTAAAAAGGCCTGGTTTTTATTTATTTCTACCTTAAGTGTTGGTCGACTAATCTGTTTTTCGCAGTCGACCTATAGTGTTAGTAAAAATTTGAGGTCTGTTTTTGTTGAGTCGGCCGTTTGTCTTAGTTGAACCAAAGATCGACCAAGCAAAACCCCCGGTCTTTTTACAACACTACTTTGCGATTAGCTTTTCACTTTTAAAACTATGCTGGATGGGCTAATATGGGTTCTTGTAAAATTAGTTGCTCACCTTGGCATTTCTTCGGCCCGAGCCCGAAATTTTTTTACTTTGGTCCGACCCGAGACCCGACTAAATTTTGATTTTTGGCCGAACCTCGGGCCGGGCTTCGGACAGCCTGAGCAGGGCTCTAGCCACCTATGGGTTCGATATAATAATTTTATAGCCTCTTCTTACCAACTTTTTAGATCTTGAACATAGTTTTCGAGGAAAGACGTTTTAAGCCGAGTCGGGGCAGTCAACATCTCGGCGAACCGCAGAACACCGAACAAAATCGCGTTTGTACCGATATCATGCAAAAAAGCGGTAAACACCGTTTACAAATTAATTTTTAATTTTTTAACAGTTGTTTTCAATGCTTTTCATAGTAATTTTGTTTAAATTTAGTTAGTGGATTGAGTTTAATTAAGGGTGATTATTGGTTTTAAGCTTTCGAAAAGTCGACACACACTCCCCTTCTCTGTATACTCAAAAAAGATTATCTTCCGTTTGTTGGTCACACATTCTTGTAAAAACGGCTGGGTTTTGTTAGGACGACCTTAGGTTCACTGGTCTGTTTTTCAAATTTCGACTAAGGGACGTTCGTGATGACGCGCGAAGCGAAAAAAAGCGAAGTTTATTTTTGGGCTAATTTATCAAACTCTTATTTTTTTAATAATATCTTTAAATTCATCGTAAAATTTATCATATATATCAATGGTTTAGTGATAAGATCGTAATTATTCTATTTAAACATATAAAATTAAATAAAAAATACATACATACCAAATTCAACTTTTTAACCATCGCGCGAAAAGTACAAAACTATTTGGCGAAAATAATCGTCTGCGGTTTCACTATGAAAGCCTCCTATTTACAATTCTTATTTTCGTGGTATATCTAATAAATTTCACGAGGAATATAAAGATATTTATAAAAAAGAATGAAGAGTTTGATAAATTAGCCCAAAAATTAACTTCGCTTTTTTTCGCTCCGCGCGGCATCCTGGACTAACACCTTTGGTCTGTTTAAGTTTAGTCGACTAAAATCCAAGGTCGGCCATTCAAAACCCAGCCGTTTTTACAACACTAGTTGGTCATACTTGATCGCGATTTTTATTCAAAAATCGACCCTCTTCCTATTAATACCAAAAATATTCATTTTCTCTTTTTTCCCCTAGGGGCCCACTTGGAGTTGCAAAGTAACGGGGACAATAGCTTAACCGTTTTGGTACTAGGCAAACTCAAACAGGTCGAAGACGCTAAGCGATTAGTAACTCAGCAGCTACAGACTCAGGTATAATAAGGCTTCGTTTAATTATTAATTAAAATCTTACTTTTTGAGCTGAGTAAAATTAAAACTTAATCGGGCTTTGGGGTCGGGCCTGATGGGTCGACCCGAGGCCTGAGCCCGGCCCGAAGCAAAATCTAGGTAAACGATTTTGTTAAACTGTTTACTAATTAGGGTAGATATTTAATTTTATGTTAAATGAAAGGTGCGGGTGGCTATATACATTTTTAATGAATTCACATTTAATAAATTCGGGTCTGGCGCGGGTCGGGCTTGAGTAATAAAAATTTCGGGCTCGGGCCGAAGAAATTCCATTTTGCAGGGCTCCAGCTGTTAGGAATGTCGTGTGTTTTGCTCAATATTTTTCTCATTTTTCCAAGTTTTATATTATTCATCGTAGGCTAGTACCGTGATCCAAATCCCGAAAGAATATCACGTGGCCCTATTGGGTAAGGGTGGCCAAACCCTGAGGGCTATCGAAGAGGCTAGCGGGGCCAGGGTAAATTTGCCCCACAGAAACGAAGTTTCTGATTCCGTTCGAGTGTCTGGAAGTCGAGAAGCAGTAGCCGAAGCCTGTCGAAAACTGCAGGAAATTCACCAGGAACAAGTAATCATTATCATGGTTGCTTCCATTGGCGTAGCCAGGGGGGGGCAGAAGGGGTGACTGCTTCCCCTCCTCTTTATCCAAAAATTTGTGGAAATTTATCAAAAATGGCTAAATTTCGAGAAATGATCATTTTGCCCCTCCCATAATCATTATTGCCTCCCCCCCTCTATTCCTATGCTGGCTACGCCCACTATACTTTTTTTCAAGCTGAATTTGTGCCGAATATAAACATCCCCCCTTTAAATTTAAAAAATTTATTAAAATTATGGCTAAAATTTCAAAAAATGATCATTTTGCCCCTCCCTAAATCATTATTGCCTCTCCCCTAATTCCAATCCTGGCTACGCCCATGAACACCATCCTTTGTTTCAAGCTGAACTTGTGCCGAATTTGAAAAATAATGATTCATTTTAAGTTTAAGTGATCCTCTTAGGCAGGACATTAGTTGCCTCAGCTTGGCGAGTCCTTTAGATTTTTCGCAAGGCCCACCATACAGTTGATACTTTATTTGATTTTTAACATGTCGCTGTGGCCCTTGTTTTTTAAAAATTGAGGGGGGTTTGCTAGATCAAATATTATAATGTTTTTTACTAGCTTTTACCAGTTATGTGAACATTTTTGTTAGCGTACGGCAATTAATAAATACTATGAACATGACTGAAAAGTAGTTTTAGCAATTTTGTATAAAAAATGAATTGTCCTAATTTAAGCTTTTGATTAGTCTATCACTCAGTTTTTAAAATTATGGGGCAATTATTTAAGGGCTAAATGAATTTTCGTTTTGACTATCACATCGATTGCAAAATAAGCTGGTAATTTAAGAATTACTTAATGATGAATGATATATGTAAATCTTTATTGGGGAAACAAATGTAACACTTTTTTTTTGGTCTTATTTAAATCTTAGCAGCCAGGGGCTGTTAGGGAGGGGCGGCTGCCCCCCTCTAAATCCAAAAAAACCTTAAAGATTGATGTAATTATGGCTAAAATTCAAAAAATTATTGTTTTGCCCCACCCCCTCCCTAATTCCAATCCTGGCTACGCCCGTGTTAGCAGCTATACTACGCAGTCATTACATTTCCACAAATTTGAAAACACACAAGCTAAAATATTTATTTAATCTTTTGCCAACTCTCGCTCTATTTTATAATGAATGATATTATGCAATTTTTTTGTATAACGCTTATATATATGTAACTTTGTTTTCGTGAAAATAAACTTTTTAACCATGTACAAAAAAATTACTTATTTCCCACATTTTTTCGCGTTGGCAGGCCAAATACTCTACGCAGAGGCTGAGCGTGGAGAAAGAATTTTTGCCCTTTATCAAAGGACCTAACGGCCAACTTCTGGCCGGTCTCGAAGAAAAAACTGGCGCCCGGGTTCGGTTCATACCCGTGACCAACGACCAAGGCTCTACAATCGAAATCTTGGTTCAGGGGTTGCGCGAAGGCGTTTCTCAAGTGGTCAACGTTATCAATTCCATCGCCGCCGAGAAGGTTCGTTTTAGATTAAGCTAAATCCACTTGTTAAATGACTTGCTCAGTATAAAAGGTTTAGTGCTCGCTCAGTAATGGTGTGGCTACCATTTTTTGAAAGGTTTTTTAATTTTTTTTTTTGCACATGAAACGAGAAATGTTTACGTCAATTAGACCACTCTGAGCTTCAGCTTAATCCACGTTTTTAGCGACTTTGCCCAGAAAGTGTGGTGCTCAGTAATGGTGTAGCTACCATTTTTTGAAGGGTTTTTCAATCTCTTTTTATATGAAACGTGGGATATAGTCATAGGTTTACGTCTACACCTCTCTAAGCTTCGCTAAATTTAGGTGTTGAGTGACTTTGCCCAGTATAAAAAGTGTAGTGCTCAGTAGTGGTGTAGCTACCATGTTTTGATCGTGTTTTATACGTAACGAGAAATATAGCTATCGACCTCTAGGCTTAGTCGAAATTTAAAAACGAGACCAGAGACCACCCTTAGTCGTAGCTAAGCCAAAGGTCGACCCCACAGAACCAAAGCCCCCTTTTTACATAACACTACCCCATAGCAAAATACATCGATGAATGACTCCAAATTTTTAACCTACGTCTCTCGCAGAAGAAATCCTGCTCCAAATTCGTCTACAAAATCGACCGCTCCAAGCACAGATACATTATGGGACCGAGAGGCAGTCACGTGCAAGAAGTGTTGGCCTCCACGGGCGTAAGCATAATCCTACCTCCCCCCAACGCCCCCGAAGATGAAGCTGACCTCGTAACCCTCTTCGGCCCCACCCGGCTACACGGCAGCGCCTTAACCATGGTCCTAGATAAGGTAGGCTAGGTTGATGAGAAGGGGCCGGGCTCGGGCCAAAAATTAAAATTTAATCGTGCCTCGGGCTCGGGTCGGGCCTTTTAGGTCAACCTGACCCGAGGCCTTAGCCCGGCCGAGGCAAAATGTAGCTAAAGAAGAGTTTTTGAAACTTTTACCAACTCCTTTGTTGAGTCGGGTATTTAGAGGATAAAAAATGGTTTTATGTTAAATAAAAGGTGCGAGTAAATTTTTTTTATATAATTACATTTCTAAATAGTCGGGCTTTCGGGCTCGGGCAAAATTAAATTAAAAGTTTCGGGCTCGGGCCGAAGAAATTCCATTTTGCAGGGCTTTAATATGTTTTATGTGGTGGTAAATTGTGTACCATTAGATCCGCCATTTTGAATCTAACTATTCCACTGTCTGTTTGCGGTGTACCCCAATGTTAACTTGACAGTAATAGTAAATTTACCTTCCTCATTAGTTAATAAATCAAAAGGAATATTAATAATAAATTATTTAATAAAATGCAGATGGCGTAAAATTGCTTGAACATCTCATTATCACAATATTTTTATTGTTTTTATAAATTTTGCACGGTTTTTAATGTTGACTAGTCCAATCTATTTTTATTTCGTCTTAATAACATTTTAATCGAGTAAAATTACTAAAATCGTCCTTCTCTTATTTGTGCACATTTCAAAATGGCGGAAAAACCATATTCTTATTTAAAGTTAGTGAGCAGTCTATCGTTGTACAGCGTCTTACTAAAGCTTTTCAGCTTCATTTTTTATTTTAGCCTTAGGAGACTGACTCGACTTTCGGCAAAATTAGAAAGGCAGCTCTCGAAAGCTTTTTTTTATATAATACGCTCTGTCGTGCGCTTAGCCAGGGGGAGGGCTGCCCCCCCCCCTCTAAATGCAAAAATTCTAAAATTTCAAAAAAAATATCGATTGATAATTTATTATTTAAAACGTGATTTTATTTAAATGTTATGTTCACATTTCTTAGGCCAACAGCATGATTTCGGAAACGTTAGACGTGCCCCGATGGATTCACAAGCACATAACCAAACCCTCGCCGGACGGCGTAGATAGTCTCAAGGAAATCAACACAGCCTTCCCCAAAGTAAATACCTCCTCGCAGTGACGCTCTTGAATTTATTTCAATTTTTAGTTGGTTTTATATAATATGGTTACTGATTACTTATTAGTTCTATTCCCTCATTTTTCTCCAAATTTTGGATTTTGAAGCAGACCAGGAAAACGAGATGCTAAGAGAGTTTTTCGGGGATTTTAAGAATGAGGTAGCCTTTATGAAGGCAGAAAATTGGCTAAATTGTGTGCAAAAACGGTTGGGTACTGTTTGGTCGACCTTTGGTTGAACTAAGACTATTTTCGACTAAGTCTAGTGGTTTACTAAGAGAAACCGACGTACCAAAAATTTTATGGTCTGTTTATGTCAAGCCGACCAAAACCAAAAGTCGACCAAACAAAATCCAGCCGTTGTTACAACACTACGCTTCCACAACGATTACTAATACTATAATAGTATATAACATTTGCACGATATAAAGGGAATCGTTGGGAGCCGAAACTTTGTACATACGTAGAATACCCATCTACTTTAATGTGATTTTTTACCACATTTTTTTATTAATGTTTTGCTCGACGCAGATTGATTTGGAATTCAAACGAGAGCCCGAAGTGATAGTGATAGAGGGCCCGCCGGAGGACGTGCAAAAAGTTTTCATCTACTTGCAGGGCTTGATCAAGCAAATTTGTCAACGAGTACGCATCCTAGAAATCCCCGTCGATCCCAAACTGCATCCCCACATCGTGGGCAAGGGTGGAATTATAAGTAAGTCGTCTATTATGTGTGCAAATCACTTTTTTTCTACAATATATATTTTTTTTTGCTCGATAAAAGTTTATTTCCAAGTAATTGTGTAAGTTACATGCTAAACTATATTAAATTAATGAGCTGGCATCGAGCCAAGGATTGAGATTGTATTGGATTTCACAATTTCCATGTTAATTTTCTGTATTACTTGCTATGCAATTTATGGGCTCGTGTCCTGTCCTGTCGTGTCCAACTCGTAAGTTACAATTTTTGCTTCTTCGCTGCTTTTGAAGAACTAGTGTACCCTAATTTCAAAGGATATTTTTTGCCAGATTCAATGTCGGGAAAGGGGGCCTTGATGTCGGCAAACGAAAAATTTGTTTTCCCCTAGTTTTGTCCGCGTAATTATACTTAATTTAGGATTTAAAAGTCGGTGTGCCTGATTCTATTCTCTATGGGTCAGTGTTGTAGAAAACGGCTGGATTTTGTTTGGTCACCACAGGTTTGAGCACATCATCGCACTAAACGAACCCTTTGATTTCTCTCTCGATAGGATTCGTTTTTTTGCATCGTTTTATTTTTGAACAGTTAACCGGATCAAGGAATTGTCAGGGGTAGAGAATATACGGGTGCCAGGGGACAAAGGCCCTGATTACGTTCAACTAGAGGGTAGCCCCGATGCCATAGCTATTGCTCACAGAGAAATATTGGATATCGTCGATAAAAAGGTAATCTATCGCAATTACAATTTAGAATGCCTACCCTTTAGTGATGTAAAAACGGCTGGCTATGCCTTCTTTGGTCGACCTTCGATTTAATTGAGGCTAACGGTGGACCCTGGTTTGTTTTTCAAATTTAAGCTTAGAGGTCGATCAAACATAAACAGACCAAAAATGAAACAAACCCAGCTGTTTTTACAACACTGCACTCTCCATGATCTTAAATTTTGTTATCCATTGAAATTCCATAAGCAAAATGATTAAATCTTCATTCCGAGCCATTTTTTGTGCGTAACTTTCAATTATATATAAATTAAAATTAAATATATTTAGGTTATGTTGCATTAGAATTATTTAAAATTAAAATTTACCCTTTCTATATATTTCCCTTTCAAAATTGCATTGTGACATTCGTAATTTAAACACCTCCTTGGTCCGCATAATGTTTCTTGGTAAAACTGACAAATTTAAATAAAAAAATGGCAACGCTTTTTATTGCCTGAATGTATAAAAAAGATTTGTTAACGTGGGTATTGTCTCTATGAGATAAGGACATTTTAATTACCATTTATTAATCAAAATCCGCGAGCAGGAAAACGAAAAATCCGAAGAAATAATCATGGACTATCGCTATGTGCCCCTGATCATAGGTCCAAACGGGGAAAAAATTAAGCTATTGCGAGAGCGTTTTAACAATCTCGTCATAACCATCCCAAGACGGGCCCTCAATCCCACAGTCCCAGTTGCAGCAGTAGCTAAAGAGGGTAAAAAAGATCGAAACCAGACCACGACTAGCGCTCCTCAGGCCGGTCTCATATTGTTGCGCGGGACCAAAAATGATGTGGACAGCTGCAAGAGATACCTGGAGGAGATGAAAAAATCATTTGTTAGTCGTTGAATATACGCGAGCAAATGTCGTTTTTTTTATAAAGGGGGGGGGGGCAGGAGGTCCAATTTTTGTTTAAAAATACTTGTAAAATAACCTTATAATTGCACGATATTTGGTCATTTAATATTATTAAGCTTTGAGGTTTCTAATATATGTTTTATTTTTAAAGGAGAATTTTTTTCATATAATCGTTTACAACACTTCTTTTAATATTTAAACGCTTTGGTTTAATTGCTGTAATTTGATGTAAAATGATATAATTAACGCCTCCCGTAAAAATTACAAACTGACCTTCTAAAAATAGTATTTTACATCACAATGGTTTTATAATATCTATAGTCTATATGGCTACGATATATTAGTTTTAACCAGTTAGACCCTATGATAATGATGTGAAAATTTAAAATGGGATTGTTGTTATTTTATAGTTTCAAATCGCGTAATTTGACTTTAACTATTTTTGTGAGGATTTTTGCTCCATTTTAAATAGAAATAGGCGGACTTGTAATCTATTTTGGCCCTTTTTTCCTTTAATGTATATATCATAATCATAAATCTTGTATTTATAAAATAAAATAAATTATCTCTTTCTCCCTTTCTCGATCAGGCTCAATTCGTTTTCGGGGATTTCGCGTTGCCGGATAAATTCCCCAAAACGCACCCAGCTTCGCAAAATAGGTACAAGCGTTACTTACGCGACACCCACCCCTCCATTGACTTCAGATTTTCCCCAACCACCTCCACTAATCGTTCGGATGACGCTGTTGCAGGAGCGCAGAGCGTCAGCGTCAGAGCCAACGATAGAGCGTCTTTCGAAGCGCTTAAAAACACCTTCCCCGACGCCTTGGTCGAAATAATGATGTCTGGGGTCAATTCTGACCCCACCACGGGCTCCCCAACATTGTCCGCGCTCGAAAAAGTGGGACTCGTCAAGGTAATCAACCGTGAGATTAGTTTTTGCATTATTTTGTCAACAGAAATTGTTGTTGTTTTTGGTCCAATAGATTTTTCATCTAAGCTATATGAATTCTTTTAACAAAAATTAGGGGACTATCGTAGTTCGCAATGAGGCTCTCGTATATTTAAAGAATAGCAGTATTTATTTTACTTATTAAAGGAAGATAAATTCCATATTGAAATGAGTTTTCAACTTGAATTTTTTAATCGCAGGGATTTCAACTCGTTTACATAATACGTAGCCTTTTCAGTTAATTTTTTTTTTTTTGGGGGGGGGGGGGGTTTGCAAAACAAAATTATCGAACTTTTACTGGTTCTGACTAAATTCTTGAAATTAAATTTTCAAAATCCTCGTATATCTCGTTTTACACTTGATTTAATTTTTTTTTAATTTTTTGGGGGTTTGCAAAACAAGGTTAATGAATTTTCACAAGTTCCCGCTAAATTTTTCAAATTCTCGTATCGTTATCATAAATTTTCCATTCCATACGTGACATTTTAAGATTAGGATTTTATTCCTTTTTCTTATTTACATTATTTATACTGTACTTTTTAAAACATAAATCTCTCACGTTTTATAATCCTTAGAAAT
The DNA here is from genome assembly GCA_964036665.1 of Gordius sp. MW1. NCBI lineage: Eukaryota > Metazoa > Nematomorpha > Gordioida > Gordea > Gordiidae > Gordius > Gordius sp. MW1. The sequence goes on from OZ038533.1 coordinate 19,935,372, forward strand.
GCTACAAAGAATTTGGAGCTCAGGTTCGATTCCCCTTACCCAGGGACGCCGACCCCGATATTATTACCATCTTTGGGCCCAAGGCGGGCGTCGAAAAAGCCAAAAATCTGATTAAACAATCCCTCACAGACTTGGTTAGCTTTCACATTTATATTATTTAGTGTAGAAGAATAATTATGATTTTAATTGCTCTGTTGAGCTCAGTTTTTTCAATATTTAAGCTGAGTTAAAACAATCTAATTTCTGACCATCGGAACGTTAATTTAAAATACGAATACAAACCGAAATAATAGTTGAAAGTTATGTTTAATAGCGTTTAACTTGAGTTCATAAATTGACTAAGGGTTTGGACCAGTACATGGGCGTAGCCAGCATTGGGATCACAGGGGGGCAATGATGATTTTGTGAGGGATAATATAATTTCTCAAAATTTTCATAAATCTTTGATTTAGAGGGGCCCATGGACTAATAGATGACTATTTCTTTGATTATATAACTGTTATATCATCCATAAATCTAATTTTTAGAACTTGCGCGTTACGATAGAATGCTTAGTTGAACCCAAATATTTCCCGATAATTTTGGGCGCTAAAGGAGCGCGCATAAACGAGCTTTGCCAGACGCACGGCGTCAAAATTAAGATGCCAACGCGCTTCAATACTAAGCCAAACGGACGAGCGTCATCTGACGCTACCGAATCTATTGACGCTCAGGCAGAGGAAATCGACCATAAGCAACAACAGGCCATACTTATAACTGGCAAAATGGAAGATTGTCAAAGCGCTAGGGAATCGATTTTGGTAATGCCTCTCTAAGGGAATTTAGGATTCGCATATTATCTCTTTTTTAATTTAAATAAAAGACGTGTTTTATTTCGAATTTTTAGAACATCTTGTTCCTTAAATAATCTCTAATCTGGTAATTAGATTGTCAGATCTAATATTTCTAAATTTATCTAAGGTCTATATTTACAAAAAGAAACATCTAACTACAAGTTGTTTTTGCTTTTTTACTGGCGTCGAGCGTCATTTGCTTTCATGAATGAAAGGACAAAGAGCGTTAATCGTTGGCTCGCTTTTTATTAGCGCACCAGAAAATTAAAGATATTCCCTTTAAACTATGTTTTAAAGCACGTTAGGCTACTTACTTTTGTGAAAACCTTACTAAAGTTTGTGATTCGTGATTCAAAAGAAAGTTTTGTTGGCATTTTTAGAGCTCAATCTTGAGATTTGAAAAGTTTATGTTGGGGCCATTCCATGACAAATAAATCATGACGTTCTCGTAGGTTTAGGTCTCGTACATTATAGTAATTTCTGCAAATCTTAGCCATTTTGGGCCAATACTTTTTAAGTTATGGACGTTCAAAGGGTCAAAATTAGGCTGGGGCGCGTTTTATCCATTTTGTCGCATTTTTGACAGTCATGGCATTTCTAACTATAATCTTGGATGGTGAGATATTTTGCGACCAACCCTTTTCTCGCATAACTTAGGGTAACACCGCAGCCATAACTTGACTAAAATTGTTAAATTAATTTAAAGTTCCTAATTTAACGCGGTATCACAATCTTAGGCTCTCGAATGATTAGCCCATCCATATTATACAAACTAGTGTTGTAAAAGGGCTGGCTTTTGTTTGGTCGACCTTTGTTTTGACTAAGATTAACGGCCGACTCTAGTCTGTTTTTCAAATTTCGACTAAGCATAGAGGTCTACCTAAGAAAGTTATGCTTACGTTCCCTTGACCAAAAGCAAAGGGGGAACCCAGCCGCTTTTACAACACCACTACTACATATAAACTTAACTTTTTGGGAGGATTTCATGTATTTATCCTATATTTGCAGTCTGGGATACCGTGTATCGAAAGACTAACAGTACCACCCGAGCTCCACGGCATGATAATTGGGCCCAGGGGCCGGGATATAAAGCAATTCAACGGCACGTATCTCGTTAATTTGAGTGTTCCTTCGGCAACCCAGCGCAGCGACGTTATTAGAATAAGCGGCATCAAGGCAAATGTGGAAAAGGGCAAGGCTGCCCTCGAAAACCTGGTCCAAAAATTGAAGATTCAACTAGCCGAAAAGGTAAGCACCGCTACTACTACTTACCAAGGGCTTGTCTTAATATGGCATTTTGCTGCGCAGCAAACATCGCCTTACGGGTTATAACGTAGCCGTGTCTTAACTTCGAATTCACTGCAGCAGCAGATTTACATTTCGGACGCGTAAAATAACAGCTACTTTGTAGGATGCAAAATTTTTCCTAAGCTTAAATGTTGTGTGTTTTTAAATTTTTAGGTAGCAGCAAAGTTTAGCTTTAATTTCAAGAGTTGAAATAAACAAAAAAAAACGCTTTTAACTATCAGTAAACAAAATATTAATGATTGCAACCCAGTTTGATCCATGAATTTGAATCGGATATTTAGACAAAGATATAATAGCGCGATTTGAATCCGATATTAAGACGAGCCCTTACACGTTCCATTTTATCAACGTTTCAGTGCTGTGTAAAGTTTGTTTCGCCTTTTTTTTACCCAGGCTCTGCTCTGGTTTAACCATAGATTAATAGCCTGCTCATTCTTTTTTAAAAAAGGTCCACATTTTGGCATCCATTTTGAAAAGTGAAACATAAATTTTGGCCAATTCATATGGTTGGATGAATTTTTATAATCGCTATAATGATTAAAATGGGTTGTTTCATGTTTAAGATCAATGATTATTGTCCAATACAATCCATCGCCATACAAACTCTACTTCACTTATCAAAATGGCGGTCGTTTTTTGCAACACTTTTGATGCGTGAATATATAGGAGATGAGCAGTGTATTAGTCTATGGGTCCAACTAACATAGCTTCCTTGGTGTGTATGTTGCAATTTTGCCGCGATATTCTTCCCGCCATGGATTTTGTTTTGACCTAGAGAAGGTCGGCATTCAAGCAAGGTTTTGGCTTGTTTACTAATATAAAGATCGTGTTAAGTTTAATAACAGCATTATTCAATATGGCCCCTGAGTGGCCACCTTAAGCTTTTGCACGCCGAATGCCGCACTTTAGTTTAAACCAGTCGATCTTCCTTCCAAATTAGTCACTGGCGGAGTCTCATAAATATTTATTTTGGTGTCTTTCCCGTTTTTTTAAAGCTTGCTTAAATTTGGAGTGGTACTAAATAATCGTAAATTTTTCGATATCTTCGCAGGAGCTCACCTCATACGCGCAAGAAATGGAGATTGATGCCCGACATCACAGGCAACTCATTGGGCGTGGGGCCACCGGAATTAGCCAATTTTGTGGGGAGCGCGGAGTAAAAATATTTTTCCCCAACCAAGGCAATAAAGTTAGGGTGGTGGGCAACAAGGAAAAAGTAGGCGAGGCCGTTCTAGCCCTGAAAGAACGCGTGGAAATTTTGGTGAGCAGCTATAAAGGTTTTTATTAATTTTATATCTGATAAGTTATATGGATTTATATAGATCGCAGAGTTCTGACTAAAAGCCGGATTTTTTTTCCCTAGTGTCTTTTACAAAAACTCATTGCTTTTACCGTTTTTTATATACACTCCTGTTGTTTTCTACCTATTAAATTATATTTACAAGTTTAAACTCTCGCTTAATCTTACATTAAATACATATTTCGCTTGGTTGGAATATATTCTTGTAAAATGTTTTCCGTAACAAAGGCTTTGATTTCTTGAGTTTGTTAGCCTATGTGCATGTGTGCATTTTGATATTAGCGTTGTAATTAAGACTATCTCGACTCTGGTGTGTTTTTCGAATTTCGACTAAGCCTAATGGTCTAGTAAGCAAAACAGACCAAAAAATCCTTGGTCTGTTTATGATCAGTCGACTAAAACCAAACGTCGACCAAACAAAGCCCACCCCTTTTTACAACACTCTTTGATATGTGTATAGGAAAACACGGTGCGAGAATCATTCGAAATTAACTCGGCCATCGTTCCCAAAATGATCGGTACCCAGGGGCGAAACATACGACAGCTCATGGATAAATATCAGGTACGTGTATTTTGCTGGGATCCGCTAAAAGCCTTACTACCTCAATTTTTTCACCCCTAACTAGGCCCGATTAAATAGTGCTTTCTGAACTAATTCAAAGATTCAACGGGCTTGTCTCTCAAAGTTAGAAAACTACGAATTTACCGCGATCCTAATTTCCTAATAATGCTTATGCAAAATTGATTTTTTTTATTATCTATGTCCTGTCCCATGGTAGTTTTTTTTTGTGAATTTACCTTAAAAATGAGTTATTTTTCATAGCCCGTTAATTTATGGATTTGCATCCTTCGGCTAGGTCGAAATAAATACCCCTCGTTCCGAAACTGCTACGACCAAAATAACCATAACCGGGGCCAAAGACAATGTGGAACAAGCCAAAGATTACATTCAACTCCTCAATTTGGAACACGTAATTTTGCATTTCATGAGATTAACAATCACAAATTTTAATTTTAGCTTCAGGAGGTAGAAAAGCGCGAAGATCTTAAACGCTCCAAGCCAGCGCCCGCTCCCGAACCAACCCAACACCCGGGTCCGCAACTTCAAGAACAATCAGCTCCCCTCGTAGATACGCGCTACAACGCGCCGCTCCTCACACCCGACCCCGCATCCGAATTAAACGCCAACTCAGACACTGGTATAACGGTCGATCCTAGGGTCAAAATTATATTATTACATATTTTACGAGTTATTAAACACCATAATTAGGGATGATATTACTCCTGAGGGTTGTTATGTTTTCTATTTTGTGTTTTCCTACAAATTTTATTGGTTAAATCAGGGATATATGACAATAATAAAGAAAAATCGCGTAAAACTCATTAAAAAGAAATGCGTCAACCGAGCCCGAGTAGGTCTTTAGAGCTGACATTTTATGGTTTTCACCATGATTATAAAAGTAAGAAAGCTATTTAAGGCTAAAATGAATTATGAGCCTTAAAACTAACGCTGTAATATCATAATCTTAACCGGGCGGAGGGGGGACTAAGTTTATTCTGACGGACTAAAACTTAATGCTGCAGTTAATATTTAAAATGGTTTTATTACTTCGGTATCGTTTGCCAGAACCCGACAATATCGTCGAGGGGCAAAGTCAATCCGACGGCTTTGAACCGACGCCCGATTCAGAGCTTCACGCTCCAGCGTCACCTTTGAGCGTCAGCAGCAGCAGCGCTGAAACCCGTTCTCCCAGCGTGGAGCGCCCACAACTTGAGCACGAAATAAATATACATGACCACGACGCCGAGACTCAAGCATTTGACGCTACTGCTTCCTTTCGCCCTAAGTCCCCTCTTCCTAGCGCTTTATCTCACCGGGGCTGTAACGGCTTCCACCCGTCCACCCAAATGAACGAAACACCCCAAAGTCAAAGTTAGAAATATACAGCATTGTATCTCGCAGCCCTCGGCAATAATGAATTCTGAAGTTTTTTTCATGTTTGAGAGCCTTTTTTTATGATTTTCATACATTTTTTGCCCTTTTCGCGAAATTTTAACATACTTGACTGCATACGACCGACTTTACTTTTAAAAAGCATTTATACTGCGGTCTATTGATCTCATTGTCTTGGTGTACGTTTTAAGAGCCCCTTTCGAATTTAGCATTTTGTGCGAAACATAATATTTCGGTCTTATAAAACTTAAATCATTTATGCCAATATTTTACCTGCAAACCCTGTAAGATTTCCCCGAAATCGTGAACGGTTACACCAACGGTAATGGGGAATTAGATGATAGCGACGGTGGAACGGGAGATCATTGCATCCCGATCAGCGATCCCGAAGAACCATTTTTACCCGCACCTAATCCACCAAATCCCACAGTGAATCCTCCCACCGAATTCATCGCTAACGGGCTCGACGAAACGCAAACCTTTTACCAACAACTCATCGTTACGGCGGGAGCTGGAGAAAAAGGTCATTGCAAAAAAGTTGGTATTAGTAGTAGTAGTACTACTAACAACGGCACTTGTCACCATCTCGAAGCGCTAGAAGAAGAAGAAATGCTTCCCTCAACCCCCAATTCGACCACCTTAAACGGTGCCGACCACCCATCCGACGGCTTGATCATCGTTTAGCCCGACGCCCGCTTACCAAACCTTTCTTCCTCGCCTCGCCTCGCGCCTTCAACTTTTAATATATGCAATTATCAACCAACAAACCAACTAGGACATCACTTAGAAAATTATTGCAGCCGGCGGTTCTTGGGCAATAATATTATCATGTCCCTTCGATTAAATTACTTTTTATACAACATATATCATTCATTCATCACATAAACATATCCCGGGTGCTGTTTACCATATATTATACCATCTCTTCCTCTCCTATTTATACTCCCTAGCGAGCACAAACAAACACGTCCAACCCCGCACGACAATTGCATTTTTCATCCTATATCCGACGATTGTTTTCGATGATGGTGTTAATCCGTTTATTTTATACACTCTCCCCGCGCTCACTCTCTAAATTATATTGTCTTTAAGGTTCGGGTACGCCCGTTAAATTATTATTATTACTATTTAAACAACTGTCCCCCCCCCCGCTTTGGGATGAAGAAATTTTTATTTTGCGACGCGACCATATTAATAATGATATTATATACCCGACTTTCAATTTGCCTGCGCCCCCCCTTTCCCCCAATGATTTACGGTAATTTATTCAACCAATCACACTTATTCCGTTTTACCGAACAATGTTTTTATTTATTTACCAATGGGCGTGTGAATATTTTTGTTTAACCTCTCCCCTCTTCAAATTCTAGACCATAATGCCCTTTACTTTGAGATTTATATCGCATGGATAAACTCGCACTTTATTGTTTTTTTTCCTTCCATTGATAACGATGAGGGTGATAATTTATTCTATAAATTATATTTCACGACGATTTTTGATAATAAAACGATTTGATCCGCGACCGACACCCCTCCGGCGGGATTTTTAATGTTTGGGCTCTTTTGCCATGAAGTAACCTTTCACCAAGGTTGTGAGGATGAACTTTATGGTCACTTTGTAGATGTTTTCCATATTCATCGTGTACCTGTCGCCTAGCGTCTCTTTAACCGCTTCCAGAAATGGCTCTTCTGCCAACTAGAATTTGGTGAAATAAAAAATTAGGTCTCTAGACGGGGTTTTCGTGTGGTATTATAAAGCAATAAGTTTAATTCAAATCATAAACTGCAAACTTTTTTAGCAGGTTGTAAGGCGTAAATATACTAGATAGTTGGAAAAAATTATAATCGTAAGATATGGGAACTATCATAACTAACGCCTAACGCCAATTTAAAAAGATAATGAAAAAGAAACTACTCTTAGCTCAAGCTCATTTAGACACTAAAAGTGTTATCGGCGAAGGCAATACTTTTCTATACTATACATATTACGATATGATGTCTGTGAGTTTAGTGTTTTCTCGTTAATATCTCATTTTTAGTTAATGCACATTTTCAAATCACGAATTACTTACCCAAAAATATTCCACCCTAAAGTCTTGTAGTCCGTAGTGATAGCAACCGATGCTGGTTAAGATTTGGTTGAATTTATCGAAATCACCAAAATTGGATATAGCTTCATCCATCGTATTCATCACGATTTCTGCATGCGTCTCCAATTCTATGCTATCCTTGACCGCCACTAACTTTTTATTTTCACCCTCGACCACTATGTTTCGGAAAAGAGGCAATAATTTTGGAGTCGAAGAAAAGAGTCTGGATGCAAAAAACATAAAATTACATAAGGTCAATCTCGGGCTGTTCACACTTGCACCTGCTATATTAGACGAAAAGCTTATAAGAAGGCATGGGCGTAGCCAAGGGGGGGGGGGGGGGGGGGTAAGGAGCCTCTCAATCCAAAAGTTTGTTAATTTATTAAAACTATGGCTAAAATTTCAAAAAATGATCATTTTGTTCCTCCCTAAATCCTTATGGGCCCCCTCTAATTCTGGCTACGCCCGTGTAAGAAGGCATATAAACCGAAATTGGTTGCCATTATTGAATCGCATAAAATCTCTTTTTGCCAAGTTACGAATAATAATAATTAGTAGGGCTTCTTAGAGTTATATTGCACCATAGATTACATAAACTGCTCATGCTATGTTTCATAAGGTAAGAATCTGCCATTTTTATTTTGACTATCTCCCATGTCTTTCCGCAGTGTCCCCCATTGTAAAACATAAAAAGTGAATTTACCTTCCTCATAGTTAATAAGTATAAAAGAATGTTATTAAATACTTATTTAATAAAATGCAGATAGCATAACATCACCTAATCACATTATTTTTATGATTTTGTAAATGATATCTATTTTAAAATGCACTTTTTAATGTTTAACTATAAAATATTTTAATTAACAAAAGTGTCTATAATATATGTGTCCTTCCCTTATTTGTGCCCATTTCAAAATGGCGGAAAACGGGACACTTATTAAGAGTTGATGAACAGTCTATGTCAAGTTTGTGGTAGAATTTAGGGTAGAGTTGAAAATATTCCGTTTTTAAATAAGCTCGTTGCTCTTAATTAAATACTGACTTTATGTTTTAATTTGTCATCCTTATTTTTGTCGTAAATTAATTTTGTTTAAAAAATAGTTATTTAGGTCTTGATCCTGCTCAATCCTCAATTAAAAATTTATTTATTATCATGGGCGTAGCCAGGGGGTGGCAGGCAAAAAACCTCTAAAGTTTAATATAAATGTGGCTAAAATTTCAAAAAAAATTATTTTTCCCCTCCTTAAATCATTATTGCCCCCTTTAAATTCTATCCTGGCTACGCCCGTTTATTATTATAGCTTTTAAGAAGTAATATCATTTTTTTCAATTTTTGATTATTTAAACACTATTTATATTCTAAGTTGCATTAGTATATTTTAGAAAATCCCAAAATGGATAATTATTAAAATTTATATATATTGACATCATAAAAACTCTGAAATTATATTTAAAATGATAAATTACTTGACAAACATGATAACACCAGTAGTATCCATATTCCTAGATATACCTTTCCAAGATTTACTAAGGGCAAAAATTTGCCGACTCAATGGCAGTCTAAAATCATGAGCAAAACTATTTTTATCGCTACTCTTTTTATCTCCACCACTATTGCCATTACCACATTTCTCAATAAGTTAATAATAACCTCGTCCGGGAACATATATATTCCGTTCAAATTGCTCTAGGAGATTCGAATTTAATATTTGATTTTGATTAATGTAGCCTTGAATATCATCGCATTTAAAGACCGTTCCGCTTAAAGGTTGAGAATAATGACTATTTTTCACTCGTTGCAGCTCTAAACCACTATTATTATCATTACAGTTGGGTTCGCTACTATCAGTCGTTTTTTTAGATTTAGGAACGATCCGAAAATGAGAGTGTAAGCAACCCATACTATTGTTAATGAAAGTTAAATTTAGGTCAAAAAATCAAATTTTTTGGACTTTCGGGGGTGCAAAAATATAGGGAATCTTTATAGTTGTTGCTCATAAATTTTTTATTCTTTCTAATGCTTTTTATCCAAGTTTCCCTACCAACTACCTAATTAATATAAAATGTAGCTTTATATGTATAATGATGTTTTAAATAATTTATGACACGACTCTTGATGGTGTCTAGGCTTAAATGAGTCCAACAATAATGAAAGGGATTTTCATTAATATTTTATTAAAAATTGAGTTTGCAAATTTGACTTCAAATTTCATAGGTGTCTTTTGGCGTTCATTACTTATAATGTGCCTTATAAAATAATTTTAATCCTACTTCAACATAATTTATAGTTACCCTTTATAATCAAAGGTAACATATTAGGTAATCAAAGTTTAGTTGTTTCAGCTTTCTAAAATTTTAAATTAGCATAAACTTAGATGATATCCCATCATATTCGGGCACAGCCAAGGGGGGATCTAGAGGGTTGTTCTTTCTCTTAAATAAAAATATTTATTTTTAAAAAAAAATATGCATTTTTCCTTTTATATATTGTTAATTAGTATCCTCTCAGACTGATTCAAATCCTGGCTAATGATCAATTCTATACACAGTTTTTGGGTGTGTGTGTTGTAGTATTGTAAAAACGGCTTGGTTTTGTTTGCTCGATTTTTGGTTCAACTAAGACTGACGGCTGGTTTGTTTTTCAAATTTCGACCATGCTTAGAAGTCGATTAAGGAAACAAAACCAAAGCGACCAAACAAAACCCAGCCGTTTTCACAAGACTAGTGTTTAGGGATTGTGTTTTACCTTCAACAATTTTTAGTTTAAGAATTAAAATAGGGTAAAATTGTAAAAACAAGTATAACTAGAGATATAATTATTGACTCCTAACTTCATATAAAAAAAAATTATATTAAACAAAGGTAAGGTTAGATTGGTTTAATACAAATTTGTAGTAATTAAGATTTAAGCTGTTTTTAAAATATATAAAAACGATATACCAAAGCTAATATGTACCAAAATAGTCTTGAGCGGGGGAGGGGGCAGGAAGGGGCATTTGCCCCCTAATGTTAATTTTTTACTATAACGACCAGACCAAATTTTAAAAAATATTTAACCCCTCCCCCCTAACATTATAGCCCAACGTTTGAAAGAATTGTGCTAGCGCATCATCATTAAAAGAGTAAAGAGCTTATTAAACTTAATTGCCAACATGAGTCCAACTTATTAAAAGCAAATTACAAATTTATTTGAAAATTTATAAAATCTTTAACAGAGTTTAATCATGGTCGAAGTGATGTTAATATAAAAATTGTGTTTTTTAAACTAAATTTAGTTTTTAAGCCCTACATGCTGAAGCGAAAAGTAGATGTCTTATAATTACCAATTATCGGGCTGGCAGGTCAGTGATAATTTTGTCTTTTATTAATTAATTATAAATAAATAGCTAGCTAGTTATGTCATTGATCTGATTTATATTAAAGATTTAATAAAAGCGTTTAGTATTAATAATTAAACATACATAAGTGCTTAATTAATAATATTATAAAAAATCAGCACTAGTACCAGTTATTAACATAAATAAAGGATAGAAATCAAAATATTAACGATAATTTTTGGACGCAAAATGTGAAGTAAATTGCCTCTCAAACATTTAATATGGCAAATAATTAAAAATTAAAAATATCCGAATGTTATTACTTAATTTAAAAATTTTTTCACTGATTTTCATACTAAGAAGTAGGTGGCCTATCAACTCGCCGAAACAGGGGACATTTTCTGATTGGTGCGAAAAATGTCCCCCAGCTTATTAACTCTAACCCATCAACCAATCACAAATTTGGGGACCTTTTTTAGTTGGGGGACATTATTTTCGGCGAGATTGTTTTCGGCGAGTTGACGGGCCACCTAAGAAGTAGTGTTCTAAAAACAGCTGAGTTTTGTTTAGTTGACCTTTGGTTTTAGTCACCTAAACATAAACAGACCAAAATTTTTTGGTAACTGACCTGAGTCAAACATTAATCTTATAAACCAAAAGTCGACCCAACAAAACCCAGCCGTTTTTATAACACTACTAAGAAGCATATTTCGGTACGGGCTTTAATGTTCAATTAGTGCCCTACATAATTGCTTATTACAAACCACAGCCAGATGATTATCTTGTATTTTGTACGAGCCCTTACCTATCCAAAACCTTTTTTTTATATTTTAGGCTCCACCCGAGCCCATTTTAATTGGCAAATTTTACATTTCAAATTAATTGCTATGCAATTTATGGGCACACTTTTCGATGTCCGTTCGTCCGTTGTCCGATGCTAATAGTAGCGGGTTATACTTATATGCATTGTTTTGCCGAACGCACAGCCTTTGCTCATTACAATTAGAGACCTGCACTGGCGGCCCGAGGCCCGGCGCTTTAAAATTCCAGGCCGGGCCTGATTCATAATTAATAGGCCCGGCCCGGAATAATTTAAAAGTAAATAATTTAGAAGTAGTAGCCTAAGTAGTCTTTTGTTCTGTCTAAACAATAATTACAAAAAATTAATTAATTACAAGTTATTGATTCATTCATTTTGCGCTTTTTCTACAAACAATTGAGTATGGAACAAAAAAATCTACTCCTAATAGCTGAAAATATTCAGAAAGAATCATGGGCGTAGTCAGGTTTTGGATTAGGGGAGGGGGCAAAATGTTTAAAAGCTCATTTAGAGGGGGGCAAAACATAATTTTTTTTAATTTTTCAATGTTTTTGCATTGAAAAAAAAATTTTTCCGTAAATTAGGGGGGGGGGGGGCCAGCCGCCCCCCCCCCCTGCCCCCCCCCCTGGCTACGCCCATGGAAAGAATTTTATAAAGTAAAGGAAATTGACACCTTCATAATGTTAAAGAATAGCACTTTACACAGAATATGGGGTTTCAAAAAAATTTCCACTATTTTTGCTAACATTTTAGGTCAGCTATTATTAAATGTTAATTTTTATTTTTGTACTTAGCCATTAAACTTTAACATAAATCATTTTTATTTATATACATAAACATTCTAGATTTATAATAAACAAGATAATAACCCGTTGTACGATTACCCAAACTAAATAGTAGATAAACTCCAATCTATGCCATCTAGGCGAAATTTTAATAAGAACTAAATTAATTTAATTAATTTTGATACTGAAGAATAAAAATAAGTTAATGGTTTGGGACCATAATAATTCATCGAATTTGCAACCTACAATCATCGTCTAAGTTTTTTTATATAACAAGCAAAGACGGTCTAAAACATCGATATTTTATCCTTTTCGCCTTTAATATTTTTATATTCAATCTTTGCATTTTTATGAATAAATTCATTTATAGTGATATTTAGAAATTAAAAATTTGAAAAATATTCGGGTCGAATTCGAATCTTAAAATTTTTTTCGAATCAAATTCGAATCCTTATTTTAATATTCGACGACTCTCGAATCGAATATTTTTTCAAACAAAATTATCGAATCCGAATCAAATACTAAAAATATTCGATTTGATTTAAAATCCACAGGCTTATTGCAAAGACCACAGTGGTCAATGTCTGGCGCTTAGCTCCCTTGTTTTAAGATTTTTCGACATCTGTTCATCTGCCTCGAATGAGAAGTGTTTTCGTCAGCGGGCCGGATTTAAAAAGAGCTGAGAACAAATTTAAACGCAGAAATTTTCGATGCCTGTCTTTTTGCCTCAAAATAGTTCCATTATCGATTTATTATTATATTATATGCGTTTTATTTTTTAATTTAAAATTTTACCAAAATTGAGTTTAATTCCTGCAATCATAAAAATTCCGGGCCCCCGGGCCGGGTTTTGTTTTTAAAGATGCTAAAATTCGGGCCCCGAACGGGCCTGATTTTTTCCCCATTTTAAATTTCGGGCTCGGGCTGGGCCTTAAAAAAAAATCGATTTTGCAGTTCTCTCTTGCATACCGAGTTGCTGCCATTTTTTGTATACCCCAACATTTGTCCGCCTTTTAACCCATATTACCTTTGGCCCTAACTACCTATGCCCAAAGCAAAAAAGGATCTGATGATCACTACCGAGAACTTTGTCCCATTCCTCCCTCCTTAATCTACCGCCCAGTCCAATTCCCAAATTGTCCCTACAAATAATATGTTCTCGCAAACATCCTTTTTGGAAAACATAACCTTACAACCTGGCCAAGGCGAGAACGCGGGTACGAGTGATACTGATATATATACGAAACAAATCATTTCACCGTCGAAGTCCAACGAAAAGGATTTAGGGCCCCATATCGAGTCAAGTCCACTCACTTTTAGCGGGGTGGGCCAAAAAAATGAATCGTATGGAAGCCCTCCTGGAATCAAGACTTCCACCTGCTCCTTCCCAGCCTTGAGAAGCAAAACAACCGCCAGTCCTTAGTATTGCCTCTTCATCTCATATTTACGAATCAGCTGAAAACATTATGTACTGGGGCCAGGGTTTCTTTCAGCCCCAATTTCGAATACCCCCCCGGAGAGTTTTGATTGAAGGAAGCATGAACTCAAGTTCCATCATGAAGTCATAAATTATATTAGTAGGCTAAAATTGAAATTCAATAAATTATTTTAATTGTCAATAAAAAAATATAAAAGTGGCGAAATTAATTTTTTTTTACAAATCAGGTGGAAATCATTCATAGACATCATTTTTTAACATCTGTGAATCCTAATTTACAATCTTGAAAATTATAAATTATCCTTAATTAAAAAATATCAATAGGTTAATAAACATAAATCAATGCTTTTAGAATTATTAAATCACTATCTTACTTATAAACTTAAAAATAATTATTATTAATAATAGATTCTATTGTTGGTTTTTTATTGATATAATATGCTTATTTTGAATTGCAGTTGCTGGTAAATATAAAAGTACTCTTTTACACTAATTTAGTAAAAAGAAAAAGCCTAATAAAAAAGATGGTAAATATGATTTAATTTGGAATAATTTTAATTATGTATGGGTATTTGTGTTTATATAAAATAAGACATGAATATGTTTGTTTAGGTAAAGATGGGACTGAATTAAAAAAACTCTTGTTTTATCCCTTACTATGGGAAATTATGGTAATTATTTTTAAGCATTAGATATTTTAAATATATATAAGATAAAGGCAGATATTATTCTGCTTCCAGCAGTGAAATTCACATGACCTGAAAGAGGCAAGAAAGATTTTGGTTTTATTATAGAAGTATTATATATATTTTCATGTTTTAGGTCAAGATGAAAATTGTAATTCTGCTGGAGTGGGGAAAATTGTCTCTTCTTTTTCTTATGATAAAAATGCTAGTAATTAAAATTATGCAAGTTGTTTTTATTTTATTTATATATATTGATAAAGATGAGTGTATTGGCAGCTCTACTAATTGCTCAGTCTCTGAAAGTGAAAAACACGGGCAAAATTTAAAACTTAAACCATCATATAAATTTATGATTTCATGGACATCTAAATTAGAGGTGTGCACGGATCAAATTTTTTTTATCCGATCCGATCCGAGGTGTTTTTGAAAAATTTTATATCCATTCGATCCGTTCCGAGTTTTTTAAATTCTAAATCCGATCCGATCCGAGTTTTTTAAAATCTAAATACGATCCGATACGATCCGAAATTTTTAAGTTAAAATTTTACGAACAGAACTTTTTATTTCGATTAAATTCAAAATACATAAAAATAAGGTATAGCAATTTTAATAGACCTGAAATAAATATAAAATTTTATTTGACTAATTCCATATTATCATATAAAAATAATAAAGAATCTTTCTGGTTTAATTCAGGAAAGAAGCTACGCGTGTGCTTTAAGGAAAGGGGAGATTGTGATTGATGATTTTCGGAGTTGAGTTGAGATAGAAAGAGATGCGTGTGCTAAAAAGGAAACGGGATATGCTGATTTATCATTGACACTAGCTCTTCTCCAAACAAGAAAGTCTAGCTAGGGAAAAACGCTAGAGAAATACTGATAAATATATTAGGGTAAGTAAGGTGAGAGGTGGTATTGGGCATCAAAAATGGTAAATTAAAAAAAGAATGCAAAGATAATTATGAAAAGGTATACTAACAATTATTAATTTAATTAATTAGAACTTATTATTGTTTATTTTAAATTTGAAAATCCCATCCGATCCGACTAAAATAAAATGTTCATCCGATCCGATCCGATCCGACTTCCAAAATTAAAATGTTGATCCGATCCGATCTGAGTTCGGACGGATCGGATCGGATGTCGGATCGTATTGATCCGTGCACATTTCTAATCTAAATACAAATGGCTAATTTTTGATGAAGCCTTAGGTGGGGCTTTATGCTCTGTCTGTTCTCTTTACAGCATACTTTCTTAAAAAAACACTTGCCCGTTAAAATATTACATGTATTTATTTAATGATTATGCGTGTATGTATCTATTTATATATCACTTATATCACCAATAATAAATATTATACAAAATGGTTTAGCAATTAAAAAAATTTTACCCCCCCCCCCCAGAAGTTGAAAATACCCCCCCCCCCCCGGAGCATTTTTTCTGAAAGAAACCCTGAATGGGGCCCTAGCCCAATACAAAGAGTACACATGCCTACAGACGCTGAACTAAAAATTATCGAAAACGAAAAAGCTAATGCTTCTCCGAAGCTTACTAATATCGAACTTTTGAAAAAGAGGCTCAAAGCCTTTAAAGAAGCTTTTTATAAAAACCCTGCAATTCCTCCTTATCAAAAACATGAAGCTGAGTTTCTACTATCACTTGGAGAAACTATTAAATGTTATGATGACACAATTGATAAATTCTCGGATTAGCTCTAGCAACATACTATGGCTGGCAGGCCGTTACCGGGAAATCCAAGCTGGGCAGAACGAAATGGCCTAGGATCCTATACAGAGCCGGTTAACACTTTTCGTACGTAATGTAGATATACAACTCAAAGGAAGGCGCCCCTGCCAAGAAAAAAGGGAGCGCCAGAGACTAGGACGTAGGGAACGAGCCTACGTCCGGAAGGTAGCGGCGACTCTCGGCTGTGGTGATAACCCGTCGAGGTCAGTGGGGGATAAACGGATTCCGAGCTGGTTAACTAACATCACCTCCCTAGCTAGGAATCTCGCCATAAACACCATCTTGTTGTGTTTATCGACACAAAGGCGGGTGTGGAGAATAAAGTAAAAACAAATAATATGACGGAAGTATATAGACGTATGAAGTGATTAAAGGTAAGATGAGGGAAGACAACAGACACACACATTTGTTTTTATGTAGTGATGCATTTCGAATATTTTTATGATGGTCTTTGTCGCATGAATACTGCACACATTTGTTTTTATGTAGTAAAGCATTAAGATATTTTTATGATGGTTGTCGTCTCGTGAATACTATATACATATTATTTTTGTGATCTTGGTCTTGTGTGGATATAATAAAGTTGGATTGCGTATTGTATATTCCCTGAACTGAACAGTAATAAAGTTGGATTGCGTATTGTATATTTCCTGAACTCAACACATCTCCCTGATGTTTGTCCGGATATAGAGGAACTTGTTCCACCTTTTTCCTCTATTATGTCGCTACCCTCTCCATCTAATGTGCCAGAACACCTTCTCAACGATTGGTCGGTGGTAGATCCTGATGGCGGGGACCTACCTATCATTAGCGAACCGTCCAATATCCCCGTTTTCCCCCAACAAATTACTCGCGTATTATTTTCACTAACCCATTAAACCTTACTACTTCCCTTCTTCGTCTTCATCACACCCAATCATCGTTCACCTACAAAGTTGCTAAATCGGGCTTCAAACCCTTATTTGATAGGAGGGTCATTGCTGCCAACAGGGGGCGTTACATTACACCTACACGCGTCCATCCAATATCACGGCAACATAGACATTTAGCGACTGAAGTTATTGATGCAAACATCGTTCGGCAAAATCCAAGAACACCTTCATCCATGTATTTTATTCCAAAATCCGACGGTAGCCCTAGACTCATCGCTGACCTTGGAACAGTGAGCAAGAACATCAAGTATCCCTTCTCGCTTTAATCAATCCCCTTGATAACTTCGTCCCTACGAGAGACCAAATTTGCTACCAAAATTGAGATGAAATCAGCTTTCTTTTCTATACGATTGGACCCTGCTGTATCACATTTATTCGCTTTCAAACTAGGAAGACAAAAATATTGCTATAATAAGGTCCTCCCAATGGGAGCCTGTTTTTCCCCATACCTACAACAAATTGCTCGACTTATGCCATAAATGAATCAAGACTTGCCGTTATAACGTCTACCTAGACGATATCTTAATCATTGGGAGCTCTTACGAAATAGCGAGAGAAAATACTAATGAATTTCTTAAGCTGTGCGTCAAATGGACTCTCTTAATTGACAGACCCAAATTAATCCTCACCCTACTCAAACTTTTTCCTATTTAGGGATCGAGATTAACTTACGGAATCATTACCTAAACATCAATGATAGATTCTTCGACAAAATTGATTCAGCAGTCAAGAATATGACGTATTTCACCACTTCACAGGCAAAGCCACATCCCTTAGTCGTTCAAGTCTGCTTAGGAATCCTCACACATTACATATATATGGTAACCGGTTGGTCCAAATTCCTGTCCCCATTGTACAATCTCTTCCTAAGTACGCATCCCGCAGATTTCAATACTAGATGGATGACGGTCAAACTCCTGGAACTAAGAGACTGTCTAATTTTTCCCTTTCCAATGACCATCACTCTGTCACATGTAGTATCCGCCGATGCCTCCACCTCACACCTAGGAATCTCCTTCAGAGGCCAAAACATGTCAATCTCAATAACAAACACCTTCAGATGCCACTCCTTCATTCCCTGGCCATTCCCCTAGCACTTCTCAGAGATGAATCAGAATACCCAAATCTTAAGCCTAAAATATGCAAGGACTCCAAAACAGCCTTTTACATATTCAAGAAGGGTTCAGCCCATGCCCCTTACCTTGAGGAAGCGCTTCCAAAATTCTACATATTATCGGAGGACTTCTACCATCAAACAAGGTTTGGAATGGATACGAACAGACGCCAACCCTGCAGACCTTCCCTCCAGAACGTGGATCCTGGTTCACGAAAGATGGCGAGACATGAGATCAATGATGTTATAGCGAAAGATTTTGGGCTCTACCATAGAACTGCAACCGGTTTGCCCTGGCATCAATACCGTAGATGTTCCTAAGAATCGTACTATAATTCACAACCATTTTTTCTTCACTACCCCAAAATTTTCGCTATTAATACCTCATATATATACAAATATATTCTTACTTTATATTCGCAATTTCGCTCTTTATATTCTTACGCGATGTGAAATATAAAATAAAATAGAGATGGGGGATATCCCTTTGGGGACTCTCCCCTCAAAAAGTCTTAATAGTAAATTCATGTATAACAAAAGTCTATGAGACTTCCAAATTCCAATAAGTTAAGATACTAAATTTTTGCTTTTAGATCTGTTTTTTAGGTTGGTTACAATGAGGAATGGCTAGAATTAGCCCATCTCCAACTAGCCTGGACCTCTGTTTTCCGTACAAATACTAGCACCGTTTCAATAGAAAATATTCTCTTATAAGATAAAATTTAGATTGGTTTAAAGTATATAAGCAAAAATATATTATGTGAATAAGACAAAATTTTGCCAAAAAACGTTTTTTTTCCTATAAAATTTTTAATTTTTTAAAGCTAATTATTATTTCCACATCTCTTATGACAAAATACAAAAGTGGTTTAATGTTATATAAATTATATTAAAGAAATAATTACAAAGGTAGAAATAGAATGGGCTATAATCAGCCCCTTTCTCCCCTAGTGCAAAACTAAATTTGGGCCAAAAGATTCACACTTAAATGGTTTTAACAGTACTAAATTAATTCAAATACAGCACTCTATATTATATTAGAAATATTCAATTATATTATTTCAAATTAATTAAATTTTAATATGAGAAAAGTTACTAAGATAATGTAACATTTTCCTATAAAAAGTAACTAATTAGTTAGGAGCAATTTAATAACATCTCTAATATAATACATATTCTTAAACTGTGCTTTTAATGAAATTATGTTTAAACAAAGATGTTTTAGAAAATAAATTATTTAAGCCCATATATTTAGATGCAAGTTATTGCAAACATTTATCTTTTATTTTGACTAGTAATGTCCTCAACAAAATTTACACAACATTTGTAACATTTTTGATAAACTTCTTCAAAACTTTCTATTCCTTTGTCCTTAATAGAAATAAATGAGATAAAAATAATAATTAGGTAATTACATAATATGGGTCTCTTATATATTTATCATTTTTATTTGGCCACCATTTGCCTAAAAGATCAATTTTGGCTTTTGAATTTTTTGGTGCTATATCCATTATTTCTCTAAAAGCAATTTATTTAATAAATTTGATTAACAAATACTCAAGGTTCATATTATCCATCGCTAAGATGTAGTCATAATCAAAAAAGTCATCCTCTACAAGCTTAGATAAATAAATCTTTCATGCAGCAGGAATTACTTGTCTAGCAGAATGTTGAAAATCAATATTGTGATTTTTTATTACAGTTAAAGCTCTATAATCAGGAGACTTGCCAAAATGATAATTGGCAGTTCCAGCACTATCAACTTTCCACTTAAATGTAAATAAAATATAAACAAATTTGTAAATACATCAAGTTGTTTATCCTTAACAATTTGACGTAAACAAGCCTCAGCAATTGGTGAACGACAAATGTTCCCTGAATAAATTGCAAGTTAATATTGATACTTTTACCTAAGCATACAAATAATATGGACGGCATCCTGGCCTATACGCAAAAAGGGCCCTAGTTAAAATAGCACACACGCGGTCAATGCTCTTTATTTGGGGCCATTTTGGGGCGATGGCTACATATACCCATAGACTACATGTACCATTAATTTTAGTATGCGCAGCCATTTTCAAAAATGCGTTTCTTATAATTACCATTTTCCGATCAACAAATGTTCGCTATTATGATATCGTTGTTTACTTAAATTAATAGCGCATTTTTTTTGTATTCAATCGTATAGCCTCACTCATTTGTATAAAGATGGTAAGTACAATTTTTTTAAAAGTATTATATAGCTATAGAAAGAAACTTTTGGACATTATTTTGAATCAATAGATTTACTGAAAGCTAAGGCAGAATATAATAACAAAATTTTCACCAATTATTATACAGCAACATCCTTGTCATTAGACAAAGATGAATATGCTCAAGATATAATAACAAGATTTAAATATAGATTAATAAAGTATTGCTGTGTTAAAGGGGGGAAAAGTAAAGATTTGCCAAAACCAAAGAATAGCAAGAAATATTTTCAAAATTTCTAGAGGTATTATTTAAATTGTGATTTTTAAACTATTTTCTATAGGTGTTATTCATTGATATGTATTTCATTGGTATTGAACATTTCAAAGCTTATGTTAGAGCGTAGAGTCCCTGAAATTTTATAATGGCTGCAAGTAACATAAATTTTGTTGTTTTAAATTTATAATTAAGATGTATGCAATCCTCAACAATTCAACATAGATACTAATATCTATGATGTTAGTGATTCTCAACATCCCTTTCTAAAAAGTAATTACATTTAAACTGTTGTAAACTTTTTTAGATTTAACCTTTAAGCAGAAAAGCAAACCTATTAAAGTGAAAAATCTCTCCCACCTGTGTCCTACACATTTTTAATATTATAATTTATGGTTAATAAAAGATGCATTTTTTACTAAATTGTTTTTTACAGTCTTATTAGTGTAATTAACACATTGAAGGACAGCTTTATTAATAAAATTAAATAAGTACTTAGAAATATATACGATTCTCATTATTATATTATTTAAAATATGACATCAAACTAAATTATATAAAAAAGTCATTTAAAAATAATTGTTTTGATATTCACTTAACTTGAAACTTAAAAAAATTGCATTATTTTGCATAATAGATGATTACTCTGCCTAAAATATGACATCAAACTAAATTATATAAAAATTCATTTAAATGTTATCTTTAATGCTTCATAATAGTTGATATTCACTTAACTTACAAAAATTGGATAAATTATTTTGCAAAAATCAATTACATAAAACTTTCATTTGAATTAATATTCATTTGTCATCCTGGTTGTTTTACAAATGTCTATTCTTGCCATGAAACATACAAATTACCGAACGTGTTCGTAATGGTAATTATAAGAAATGCATTTTTGAAAACGGCTGCGCATACTAAAGGTAGGTGTAGCCATGGCCTTTATTTGGCACTATCAACTCGCCGAAAACCATCGTGATGAATTCACCCTGGGACATTAACGAACTTCTCTCCATTATCATAAAGAAGGCCCTTAATTGAGTACCTTTTATAATAATTATCAATTTTATTATAAAATATACCTAAATTTTTTAATTCGAAATCGAATGATTATATGCTTATTTGTTGGGGCACATTTTTTAACATTGGTACATTCAATTCGGCAAGATGGTTTTCGGCATGTTGACGGGCCACCCTTTATTCAAGGTGACAATCACCTAATCATGACGTTCTTTTTTATTTTAAATGTCATTTATGATCCGCTATTTAATACTATTATTTTTTCAAGATTTAGTTAGCATTGACAGATTAACTGAAAAAATCTTTTAAGAATTTACATAGACCTTGAATTTAATTTTAATTAAATACTTTACTTCTGACTCACCTCTGCCTGTTGTTTTTATTTTCTTACTTCGAAATCAAATCCTTCCTATGATACCATATTATCTCTATCTGTAACCCTGACATTAGCTCCTACCAATAGACCGATTGAGATGGTTGTCAAATCACCATTGATATAAGGCAGTCGTCGACAGAGGTGCATCCCGAACATATTAAGAAAGTTTCCGCATAGCGATCGAGAAGAAGATGAAGGATAGAATCCCTAAAAGTAACAAGCTAGAAATTAGAGTGGCTCGGAAAAGTAGGAATGAAATGCTATAGGAAATTCAGAGTCCTTGAAAGTTACTGATGCTAAATAATGAGTTGGCCCAAGAAACACATCAAAGGAAGTCAAACTCTGCGAATTAGGTTAAAGGAATAATGGATTCCAACATTCGAACGCAGCCAGAAGATGAAGGATATAAAGGACCCTAAAAAATGAGAAAAAATCAAAACACTTTATATGATGGAAAGAATTTGTCTATACTACTCTCCTTCCTAACCCTAGTTTCTGTTGTACTAAATTCGCGTGTAGATTGTAAAAGTCATTATTGTGGATTTCTTGTAACGATATAAAATTTCGCATTTAATATTGTTGAAAGAATACAGGGTTGGATAGTAAAACAAGTTTATAATATTTCTGGCGATAATCAGAAGGGAAGATCTTATGCTAACTCAACATGCCGCCCAGCTACATTTTCATAGTAAAATTTCAACAGTACCCCACAACAACAAAATCGTAAAATTCTTAACACGTAAAATGAACATGTCATTTTTATTTCAAAATATTACATATTTATAAATAAAAAAAATTTAAAATTTCGGGGGTGGGGGGTGGCACAATTATATTTAGTCAGTTAGATCAAAAAATATTTCACAGCGTTACTCAAACATTCATAGAAAAAATCGGATGATGCTTCTAGAAGATTTAAACCAATAAATAGTTTTCTTATATATTGTATCCATTTTTGAGTATTTCTTTGTATAAAATCGGTGGTTATGGATTGATGAATCGGGCAATTACAAATAAATACAGTTTTTTTAAACCATATTTTATTTAAAAAACTCTTTCATTAGGTTATAGGATATCACTTCTTAGACACCTTATAAGCCATCTATATATATAAAGTAAAGTGCATGTATGTATGTATGTATGTGTGTATGTAAGGGCTAAATCCTGAAACTACCGGCCCGATTCGTGCGAAAATTTAGCCGTAGATGCCCAGGGCGGCCAGGGGTAAAATAGCTTTTTCAGATTCATAAAGTACCTTTTCGTTTTAAAAATATCGGACATTTTCCGGCCAGTTTCATTTATAGCATCCTACACAATAATGACGTCATACATACATGGTTGAAGTTTTCTCGGATTAGATATTTAAAAGTATAATAGAAGTGTTAAAGTATACGGTCAAAATTATTTTAAATTAAATAAATAAAATTTAAATTATGCAATTTTTACCATTATTATCACATGGTCGATCTTTCAGATTTCTCAAATACCTTTTCGTTTTAAAATTATCGGACATTTCGTTTTAAAAAAGGGCTAAACTCTGAACTACCGGCCCGATTCGCGCAAAAATTTAGCCGTAGATGCCCAGGGCGGCCAGGGGTAAAATAGCCTTTTTAGATTCCCAAAATACCTTTTCATTTTATAAATATCGGACATTTCCCGGCCAGTTTCATTTGTAGCATCATATACAATAGTGACGTCATACATACAAGGCTGAAGTTTTCTCGAATTTTATTATATTAAAGAAAATTGTATTTTTAGCAAAACAACGTTTGCCGGGTCAGCTAGTAAACTATAAAAGGAAATTGCTAGGGCATTCAATTACCAATAAGCTCCCAGTGAAAGACCTATTTTCTGTGTTTAATTAAATCCTATTTAAAACTCATATGAACTTTAGACGTACAAATTATATTAATACGAATGATTTATTACACATAGTTAAACTTAATTTGAAACTTAATAAGTGTACTTTAAATAAATGTACCTATGGCGGAAGGGTTAAAGAATTTTTTCAAGTCAGTGGCGAAGGGGGGTGGTCTCCCGATTGAAATATTATTTTAATTTACCAAATTTTATGGAATATGGAAAATAATGATATATGTAGAAATCTTGTTATTAGTGTGCTGAAAGTTATTTATTACCTTTATCAATTTAATATTTAATTCTAACACAATTTATACAAAAATTTTCAGTCCTTAATGCGTGCTTTGAAAAGAAAAGAAATTCGGTTATTAATCATAGTTTTTACTATCACTTCTAAAATTGAAAAGGAAAAGGCGCATTTTAGTAATAATAATAATTGATAAATTTTATTAGTTAACATGCTGATTTAAAGTTGCTTTCCTTGTTTTTGAAAATTGCTTCATTTTTAAATACTTTAAAGTCCTTTTTTTAAAAACTGGGTGTGCTAATTCTACAATATAGAGATGGATGTTAAATTCTATTAAGAAATAATCCTCATAGTTTGGTAAATTAATTAACACTACCTGCGACGGTCCCAAGTACGTGTGCAAAAAGTGAAGGGTTAGAGTCAGGTCAGAAACCGGCTCTAAAAACCAACTCCAAAATCATGATAGTTTAAACAAAACTCTAAAACACGAAACTAGGGCGTCCTCCACAACCGACGCGCACTGATCCCCTGCCCATGCAATGTGAAAATAACACTAGGGTTACTGCCTGACTCATAACAAAGGCGGTTAAGGAAATTAGTTGTGGGAAGAATGCCAATAACGTGGTGAAATCTGAGCACGTTGACGGAAAAGTACATTAAGGTCGCACGCATGCTAAAAAAAAAAAAGGTATACACATCGCCTGCCTACAAGAGACGAGGTGGAACAAAACCAAAGCTCGTGAGTTAGGAGAAGGATACAAACTATTCTACTGGGTTACCAAATCGTAGAAACGGGGTCGGTATCGTTCCAAGTTAATCGTTCAAGGACAAGATGGTGGAAGTTAAGCTTTGTTCAGACAAGTTAATGTGGGTGAAGATTGCAGATCAAGGCCTCCTAACCGTTATGTGCGCATATGCTCTCTAAATTGGGTGTAAGGAATTAGAGAAAAACATATTCTTTGATTCAATGGAAAAGGAAATACAAGAGATAGAAGAGGAAGAAAGGCTAACTATTGGGGCGGATTAAAACAATGTAGGGGAAGATGGCCTCGGGTATAAACGAAATCATGGATGCTATGGGCATGGTCTGAAAAAGAAGGGTAGAAACATCTCCAAGTATCCCAAACGACATAGCGATCGTTAACACCTAAAACGCGAAGATTATATTGTGACTTATAGAAGTGGAAAGCATTTTAGATTAAAGAGTATGAATGATTGCAAAGTAATATCGGGAAGGAAATCGCCGAACAACATCGTCCTCTTGTTATGGATCTTGAAGAAAAGTATTTAAAGAAAGATCTATGAACCTCGAAATCGATACGAAAGGCTAAAGGATACATCGACGAACGAAGAATATCCTCACTCTTGGGTGCAAGGAAGTTGCAAAGGGACGTAGACGACGAGTGGGAGACGCTAACTAAGGAAATAAAGGAAACAGCGATTTGAGTTTTGTAGAACAGACCGAAGGAGGCAAAGATATGAATAGGGAACTAGGTGGTGGGATCAATTGGTTAGGGATTTTATCGAAAGAAAGAAAACTATATATAAACGGTGGCATTTATCAGAAAAGTTGGAGGATTATCAGCGGTGTAGGGAGGCAAAGTTAGGTAGATAGGATAGATAATATTGATGTCAAAATTAATTTAATAAGGGAAGTCATATTACACGTATTATGAATAAAAAAAAGTTATTAAGGGTAAAACGGGCATACAAGCCAGATTGTTTCAAGCCCATATACGTGGGCGAAGCCAGCATTGAAATTAGAGGAGGGCATTAATGATTTAGGGAGGGGCAAATTGAGCATTTTTTGAAATTTTGAGCCATATTTTGGAATTCCAACACATTTCTGGATTTAGAGTGGGGCAGCCGCCCTACCCTTGGCTACGCCCATGACCATAAATATTTTTTATTTAATTTTCAGTTCATAAACCTAGTATTATTAACACTTTATATGAATGCTGAAGGTTAGGGTCAAGCTAGAATAAAAGATAGGGAATAATTGTATTTAATACAAGATACAATTTATATAATACTTATTTTATCACTAATTTTTGCAGGAATCATAAGATTAACGAATTAGTGACGCAAATTAACTACGTTTAGAAAAACAAATTTTCAAAGTAGCTTAATGATTACAAGCTAGTGACGTACTATGTACGTAATTATAAAATCTTGCAAATTTAGCACTGTTGAGCATTTATAGCTTATAATTATCACGAAGAACGTTTATTCATATTCCAATTCTGCAGAAAAATGTAAGAACTTTTCTATATTAAAATCGTAATTCGAACTTTGAAACGATCTGCATTTTTTAGCTTATAAAGATTTTAATATTGTTCTACCCTTAGCGCGTTATTATATTTTTGTTATTAATGTCCTTTGACGAAATATTTTGAAAATTATCATTTATTTTTATTACCCTCCACCATTCCCGATAGAAATTAGTTTAAAAAAGAACTATACGTTTCACAAAATATTCAAACAGGGGCAAAATGATCATTTTTTTAAGCTTTAACCATAATTTTAATAATTTTCAACAAATTTAAAAGTTTAGAGGGGCAGCCGCTTCTCCCTGCCCCCCACCTGGCTACGCCCATGCACACACATTTAGGACTATTGATTTATCTTCTAAGAAAAATTGAATAATAAGTCGTATGAGATAAAAGGTATTAAGCTAAAATTCAAAAGATTAATATATGTACATTAAATTATTTATAATAATGAGTTTAAAAAGTTATAATAACGGATCTTGACCTCTGACCAAATTTACCCACTTTTTATAATTTAAAGTTTAATAAGTAAGGTCAACATGATTCATGTTTAACACTAAATTATTATATCAAATTGTTCGCCTTTTTTATTAATTTTTTTTTTTTTAAGGATATATTGTTTATTTGAAAGTAAGAACATTATAAAAACGAAGTGTCAAAATTCGAAAAATATAGCGGATGTAAAACAAAATAAAAATATTATGATTCAAAAATGTCGCATGTGTCATCTTGTAAAAGTGGCCAACTGTCGGCCAGGGATGTAAAATTGTACTTAGCTATAAAAATACCAATTTTTTGTTTAAGTAAAAAATTAGTGGAATATTTAGAGGGCGGGCAGCGACGGCTGATTTCTTTAAAAAGCTTAATGGCGGCCGGACCAAAAGTCCCAGAACACGAGGCAACGATAGGGGTAAAGATATTAGATGGTAGGAGGGCCTGGTATTTAACCGTTTTGCGGTGTTCGGCGAGAGTCAGAGCGTTGTAGTTTTGGTTAGAGGGGGCGAAAATGTCTATGCAGGTGAAATCCCATTTAAGGGGTAGACCATTTTGCCAAGGGATAAGGGTAGAGCCGTCTGGTCGCATCCTTCCCTCCAACGAAGGGTCTGACGGCTCCAAAAGGGAGGGAATGTTGGCTTTTTTAAAAGCGGCTTGGATAAGGCTATTCACCTTTTCGTGCCTTATGTATTTAAATTTATTGTAAAGGCAGTGTAGGGGATGCCTTGCATAAATGTCTATGCTCTGGGAGCAGTTGCGGCAGGAATATTCCTTTGAATAGGGAATTTCTAGTCTGAGGGCGATGGCGTATGCTAGCTCTGGGTCCTCCAACATCAATCCAGAAAGTGAGCTAGGATAAGCTTCAAGCCACTCGTGACCCGATCCGTCAAAAACTAAAGATTTAAGGGTGAAGTGCTGGCGGGCGTCGCAACTCGATAAGAGGTAATCAACGGGGCGCGATACGAGGCCAGCATCCCAATCCTTTTGTCTAGAGGTTATGGGGAAGGGGGTCCCTGGGTTGACGTTGGCTGACCAGACGTCTAGGGCTTCTACAAACGACGGATCCTCATTTGTTGTGATTAAACGGTCGATCAATCCTTGGGCAGATTTATAAGAAGAGATAAACGCAGCTAACGAAATTGAGGTAGCTGGGCGTATGCCCAAGCCGCCAGCTTTAGTAGGTAAAGAGGCTTGGAGCCACGAGGAAGTGCTGAATTTGATATTAAGAATTGCTTCTAAAGTATTCTTCATGAAGCTATCGCAGCTTTTTAAAATCTCGGGCAATAAAAAGGCTGAAGAGGACCGGAAGCAGTGTTGAATTTTTGAGATGTTGAAATAGTTTTTAATGATATAAAATGCGTGGTGTTTGGGGAGGGTATTAAGAATATCCATCTTCGATGTAAGAGTTGATAAGTGGCTATGTAAAAATTCTTTTAAGGCGATTTGCCCACCTATTGGAGAGCCTAGATGAGTAAAACTCATCAATTCAACTTTTAAAAAGGGCTTAAAAATGGGAAATTTGTTGGTATCCGGGCACTGATATATCTCGCATTTAGAGATATTCAATCTCAAGTTTAGGGAGGTTTCATAATGTTGGATTAAAAGAATGGCCTTGGAAATTTCTTCAGGAGGGCCGCATAAGGTAGCATCGTCCAGGTACCAGACGTTTAATGATAATGAGCATTGGTTTGAGAGGGATTCAGTTAAATTTTTGATCCCAAGACAAAACAGAGGTGGACCTAGGGGGTCTCCCTGTTGAATACCTTCTGCCGAATCAATTAAAAAGTCCCCAAACTTTAGTTTTGATATACAACCGTAACTTAAACTGATGTAATTTGAAAACTTTGGAAACTCATCAATGAAGGTATTTATTATCGTTTCTCGGCGAATATTATTAAAAGCATTGGCAAAGTCCAGTTTAACCATGCAGTGATTGGAGGGAATTTGTTTTAGACTTATCAGCGCAGCGTGACTGGCAGCCTCACAGCCGCCTTTAACCCCAAATCCTAATTGATGAGGAATTAACTTGTCGCTTAAACTGGATTTGATTGTCTTACAAATGAGTTTTGATATATACGTCGAAAAACACTGCCAATAGCAATGGGTCTCACCGAATTATCAGGTTTTTTGATAGCGATGAGTTTAGCGCCGAACAATATAGGGATTATTTCGGTAGGAATATTACCGTTGACAATTAAATTGCATAGGGACGTTATAGAGTTGAGTAAAATTGCAGCGCTCACATTTTGGAGGTTAATCAGATCTTGTAAATAAACAGGGCGGAAACCATCAAGGCCTGCTGCAGAGTCGATGGGAAAGGAATTGATGGCTTCCCGAATGTCGGATGAGTCTAGTTTTATGGAAGAGGCTGAGGTAGGGAGTCGATTTGCCGATGAGGATGGGGGATGTTTAGATTTGAGTTGTTGGTATGAATCAAAGGACTAAGGAGCAATTGAGTCATTATCATAAAATATTCTTAGAGCACTTTTGGGGTTAAAGTTATCAATTTTTTTTAGAAATTAGTTTAGCAGTTTGCTTGGCAGTGGAGGAGTTTGGGGATTGTTTGTGCTGGGGGGTATTTTTAAAAATATTATCAATATTGAAATTTAAAAAGGAGTCTTTAATATGTTTGGACAGATTTTCAGCGTTGGGTCCTCTTACATATAAGGTGTGAAAGGTAAGCCTGAAAAGTTTATCCCAGTTAGTAAGATTTGAGGGAGAGTTTGTTATGGAAGTTATAAGGTTGATTAAAAACTGTTGTGAAGCCGGGCGAGCTCCCCTAGGGATTCTTGAAATAGTATTGGGAAAGGTTAAGGCTAAAAAAGAATCACTCCAAGAATAGTCCAAAGAAGTGGTAATAATGGGGCTGTCTAAGGATTGAGTATCTGAGTTGGACGAGCAAGGGGCATTATGAGGAGCATCCTCTATTATGGAGGCAAGAGGTGGAATAAGAGGGCTAGCAGGTGGGAATTTCCCAGAGGAGATACAACGAGCAGAAGGGTGGCCATGTATTATAAAACAGTTATTTTTTTTTGAGGCTAATAAGTTTTTTGCATGTACAACAAAAGGATTTAGTTGAAACCATTTTTAACTTATTTTAGGAATTAAAGCATTTGGTGAACCATTATTAAGATATATATAAATTATATAGATATTAGTTTTATAAAAAAAAACCTCTGAACATTTTAAGGATAATATGTGTATGAAAAAGGTGATTGTTGCATTGTATATGGACTTATGTTTAATATTTATTTTTATGTATATAAATTTAGGCCTAAATATGTATTGTAAAAAGAACTATGAATGTTAATAAAATAGGGATAAGTAATGTACCAATGTTAATAGATAAGTGATACATGAAGAATTTCTAGGTAAATAGTAGAGGATTCCGTTTGTAGTGCATAATAAGAATTAATATAATTTTCGTGCAGAACTTCCGATAACGGCAACTTTTTCCAAATCCTTTGAGGGATATATACTAATTTGTATAGATTCCAAGATGATTATGTTGTTTTCCTTTTTTCCGCCATTTTAGGCGATGCGTCATTTTATCCCCAATTTTACAAATATTCAAAATTTTCATGCTTAAAATTGTCTTTATCAAAGAATTAGGGAAATTAGTTTTTATAACACTTAAACCTATGATTTCCCATGATCCATTATTTATATTAAAAAATTTGATGCCTTCTTAATTACATGATCAAAATTTATATAAGGCTACCCGAAACTAGTGTTTTGTAAGGTCGGTCAGGGTCCTGTAAAATTTTAAATAAATATTGGGTTGGGTTTAAATTCGACTTTGCCAAATTCTGCTACACAAATTTCATATTTTTAAGTATGAATTGTTCAAAAAAGAGATTTGATTATTACATTAATACGATGTAATACCAGCTTTTTCGGGACGGGAATTCGGTTTAATACATTTAACAATATTATAAAAAGGGAAATATTTAACATTAGCTAGCAACAATATTGAAAATGAAAAGTCACCAGTTATTTTTTGATTTTAACCCATCAAAAACTATTAAATCACTAATAAACCCCCATAAAGCCCTTAGATAGCCTATATAATCTTCAATATAGTCTGCATAAAATATACTATTTTTACAGCAAAAATACAAAAAGCAAATTTAATTTACATAATTAATGACTACATTTTATATTCTTCCATTCTGTAAAAATTGGGAAATATATTTTTAGTATATATTGCGTCTTTTAAAATAAATATTAAGGGTTTTTAAAGATTATTTCTTTCGTTCTTTTTAATTTTTTTGTTTTTAATTGCTATTCAGGGCTCACTTTCGTTCAAAGGCCTGTCTTAAGCACCTTGGGTTTATGAATGGAAAATTATTCTAGAAACATTTTGTTTTCGAATAAAAAATAAAATCAAATGACCGCTGGCTGGCTTTAAGTTTTGTAACCGCATCCACAAAACCCTTTTTATTTTGATTTTGTTAATCTCGACCAATTCTTTTTAAAATGTCTAACTTGCTGTTTTAAAAAGTACAACTAAAAAACTCGCTAAATAATTAAAATAAATATAACGGCTGTTTGCATTTAATTTGTCGGACCCCTTGTAAGTAAAAACAAACATAAAAAACACATATCTGAAAATTTTGTTTGCATGTACTTATACTTTATAATATATTTTTTTGTTAGTTTTTTGACTTTCATATTAATCTGTGACAATTTAAGAGTAATGATTATAAGCTATTCTGCAAACCATTTCTATGATTACTCCAAAATATAATAAACAAACATTAAATGGATAATCTTGTGATTGACAGTTATTCATTATTGAATAAGTACTAATTATTCTAAGATAAAATTTATTTCAACTTCATAAAATATATTTCAACTGAAAATTCATTACAACATCCCGTATTTAAAGTAGTAACAATAATGATATATCAACAGTTATTTACATAACAAGGAGATCATGGGTGAGGTAATAAGATTAGGCGTAAATCAAGATGGCGAACAAAAAATGATAAACAGCGAAAATAACAATAAACTAACAAATAGCGAAAATAACAGTCATCGTGATTCCAAATCTATAAAAAATTGTGTGGCCTTGAACAGCCAAACGAGATCCATAAAATCCAAGGGTAATTTTAATTTTACAAATCAAAAAGGGCAAATCATTACCACGGTAATAAAAATTACTAAAAATTATAATGCCACACCTTCCCCTTTCCCCAAAATTTTTAACCCTACATATCACCCACCAGGATTAAGGCCGCCAACGGTGGTTTTAAGACCCCGCTGACCGTGTGTAACGGTTGCTCCTCAGTCCCGGGTCTATCCAATACGTTGCCCAGGTGCGCACACAACGGTAACCCATGCCATCTTTATCATGCCTCACAACGACCTCTTCGGCTCTCGCACGCCGTCGATTGCGCCCCCGCTAAGTCTTCCTAGAACGGGAAAAGTAGGCGGCAACTGTGGAACTCGTCTTGGTAACGTTGCCTCCACAAAGTGCACAATTCTAAGTACTCCATCCATGCCTATTACTATTGAGAAATGTAAAGGGCCGGGCTGATGTAGATGATTGGTTCTTTCGACCAACACTTGTACCCTACACCAAGACGTAATTAGTTCCATCTAATATCAAATAAAAATTAGGCATTCAGCAGCGTAACTTAATAATTGTTCCACGTGCCTAATCTCTATCCTTTCAGTCTCTAATGACCGAACTTGATAAATCTTATTACCTAGATGGGCATTTATTCTATCCAACTCCCACCTAGCTTGATTTAAATAATTTCTTGACCAAACTAGATCATTAACATTATATTTGGTCTTGCCTTTAAGTTATTCTCCAAACCGCTATCAAGCAAAAAATCAGGCGGAAAACGTAACTTATGACCAAAAAACTCCACGCCTACGGGCAAACGTCTACATCAAGGTGTCATATTATGATATAAACGATATAACCGTGTGCCTTCTTTAATAGCTTGGGCAAGCTCTAACCATTTCTTAACAATTGCTACATACCTTTCAACCTGTCCATTAGAACTAGGGTGATATGGTGGTGTAAATAGGTGAGTTATCTTCCAACTATTACAAAAAATTTTAAAATCTGCACTCGTAAAAGCTTTCCCATCAGTTACTATAAACCTAGGGAAACCATACGCGCCTATTAAATCTTTTAAAAATAATACGGTAACCTTCGTAGATATATTATGCACTATTTTAAATTCAGTCCAACCTGAATATGCATCTACGACCAAAATATCCCTCTTTTTGTTAAATTCAAAAAAATCAATATGAATTCTAAACCAGGGACTACTCGGACGAGGCCAACGAGCTCTTATCTCTACGAGGCATGGCTGCATTTAATTTACACATCGCACACTGCCTCACATAGTTATCAACGTCCCTAGTGATCTTGGGCCACCAGACATATTGACTAGCGAGCTCCTTCATCTTAACTATACCAGCATGTCCTTCATGCAAAATTTCTATAACATTACTACGCAATTTGACTGGAATTACCAATTATCATTGCGTTTGATCAAATTATCGTCAATGTACAACTCCTTTATTACATGTTTAAAATTAAAAGGAACATCGAAAATATCTTTAACCCCTACAATAATTTGTTTAATAGCTGTTAATTCAACACAATTATCTGTACCTTTAACAATATCATTAAAATCAATAGCCTTTAATACATTAACAGCAACATTATCTATAACCGCAAATCTATCAGTTACAGTATCTGCACTCATCCTCGATAAAACATCGGCTAAGTGATTACTTTTACCCTCTCGATACTTTAAAGCTAATGAAAAGTTACCGAGAGTCAATAACCATCTCTGGAGTCGAGGGGACATTAAAAATTCGGCATTAATCTTATTGAAAAGCTACCAACGGTTTATGATGGGTATATAATGTAGTAAAAGTTTTACCAATTAAATATTCCCGACAACGTTTTAAACCATAAACCATCGCAAGAGCCTCTTTCTCTATGACGGAATAATTTAACTCAGCCTTAGTAAGCTTACGCGAAAAATAAATAACGGGATGCTCTATTCCATCCTCAATCTGGCATAGAGCGCGACCAATACCAATATTAGAAGCATCAACCTTTAAAACATGCTCTTTATCAGTATTAAAGCACATAAGAATTGGACCCGTTAATAAAACACTCTTTAAAAAGTTAAGACAACGATCCTATCCCAAAATAATTTGTATAATCTTCAATAAATTTACTATAATAATTCATTAAACCTAAGGAAGATGCAAGTTCCTTTTTATTTAATGGTGCTTTAATCTCTTTAATATCCTGCACCTTCTTTAAATTAGGTTTAACATGACCCGCCACTATTACATGACCCAGGTAAATAACCTGGTCGGTACTTAAAGTACATTTACCAGCGGATACCCGTAACCCTCTAATTTTAATTTATTTAATACTCTTTCTAGACGTGAATCATGCTAGTCCTCAGTAGAACCCGTAATTAAAATATCATCCAAATAAAAAAATATACCATCTATGTTATTAAATATGGATGCCATCGCCCTCTGGAAGATAGGTGCGGATACACTTAAACCGAAAGGTAACCTTTTAAAAGCAAATAAACCCCTGTCTGTATTTATGGTCAATAACCTAGCGGACCTATCGTCCACGCAAAGCTGTAAATATGCATTTGCTAGATCTAATTTTGAAATATACTTACAATCCTTTAAATTAGCGAAAACCATCTCTAGCCTGGGTAGAGGATATTTAACATCGATAACCCATTTATTAATAGTAACCCGATAATCAGCACAGACCCTAATCGTACAGTCTTTTTAACCGGAACAAAAGGAGTGGCCCATTCGAATATTCTATCGGTTCTATTACGTTATCTTTAAGCCAATTATCTAAAATCTGGTGCACTTTATCTTCCCACATTAATGGAATGCGTCTAGCAGGACAAAAACGAGGTGTTGCATTAGAATTAACCCTCACAGAAAACATAATATCACTTACCTAATTCCTCCCGAAAAACTTCGTCATATTTCCCTTTGATCCTTTCAATTCTATCATGCCACAATTTAAATTTATCATTAACACTACTCACCAAAACCGAGTGTTCGGGAATATTAGCAATATCCCGCTCCTCGTGGCCAGAGGTTGACTCATTGATTGAGTTCAGTGCCTCAAAAACCAAGGCTTTAGGTTCTTTTTCAGACACCCTTCCCTTATTAACCGGCTTTGTAGCGTTAACTTCCAAACAAATCTCTGGCATTCCCCGCAAAATATTAATATAACCCTTATTACATGTCTCAACCTTTCCTTGCTAAAATAAACCCCACCAATTGGTTAAAGGCCCTAACCGTTGTATCAAATTCCAACCAATTATGTTTTCTATATCCTCGTTGATTATATGCAACTCTAATGTTAATATTACATATGCTACGCCTACTTTAACCCTAGTGCTGCCCAATATGTCGATATTCGCGCCATTTAATTGCCTACTTTTTAAGATTCGCTTTTCTGGCCAATTTTTAAAAAAACATTTACGCGAAAATACCGTAATAGAAGCACCGGTGTCGAGCAAAAAATTTAACGTGACACCTTCAATATTAACTCTAACATACGGGGTCTGTGATGAATTAAAAATGTTAATAAAAGTTAAACGTGGCGGAATATCTTGATCACGCGCCGATAATAGTCAATCAAAATTGTTTGACGGCCCTGCTCTATCTTGGCCCGATCGTTGGTTATTATGATTGCCTTTACAATGACTCTTACAACATTGATTACCTATGGGTGAATATCTATTAAAATTCTCATCGCTAAATTTTCCATGACGGTTAAATTCTCTACGTCTCATAAAACAGTCTTTTTTGACATGACCAATTTTGCCGCAATGATAACATCGCCGTCCCTCCTTATTTTTTAAAACAAATATCTTTTCTGCCCTTTTTACTTCAATCAATACTAACATTAAAATCAGAGCTAAGATCAAAATTATTATTAGTAACCTTTCCGTTAACAAATAATTATAAAAATTTACTAAAACTGATGGCTGTCTACTAAACATATAATTATCTACGATAAATTTATTAATTATATAATAAATTTCAAATTTACAACGTGAAGATAAGGAACTTAATTAAAACAACACGGACACATTTATTAAACATACATAATATGCAAAATTTTATCATTATAATTAAAACTAATAATGTTTTATCCATATGAAAACAAAATCCAAAAACTATTTAAATTTAACAAGAATATTATTCTATTATTATTTATGCTATAAATTTTTACTTTACTCTTCTATAATAAAACGGAATATTAAAAAAAATATTAAAAAAGTTTTAATCTTTTAAAATATAAAAAGAAATATTAACACCGTTTTAAATAAAAAAAACATAGTATAATTTTTAAAAAAACAAACTTTAATACTTTATATCACACCAAAATTATTTAAATAAAACTAAACGTTAATATTTAATATTAATTCACTTACTTATCTATAAAGAAGATCTTACACCAATATTGGATAAGTACTAATTATTCTAAGATAAAATTTATTTCAACTGAAAATTCATTACAACATCCCGTATTTAAAGTAGTAATATTAATGATATATCAACAGTTATTTACATAACAAGGAGATCAGAGGTGAGGTAATAAGATTAGGCGTAAATCAAGATGGCGAACAAAAAATGATAAACAGCGAAAATAGCAATAAACTAACAAATAGCGAAAATAACAGTCATCGTGATTCCAAATCTATTAATAATTGTGTGGCCTTGAACAGGTTTAAAAATTTAATATTATAGCCAAAATGCTAGTTTAAACTTAATTTACTAAAAACAATAAACATAACGCCTAAAAATGAAAATTGACCTTTGATTGATTGACAGCTCATATTTAACACGGCCGGTCTCTGTTATACTACACCGGCTAGAGGTTTGAAGCTTTGGCCTTAATTAATCACTCTGTAATTATCAACAGTTTATTTTTGGCCCTTGCCCCCTTGATTTTTTATAATGATATTTATTTTTGGGCCTCAATTAATTATTTCAGTAAGACTAAATTTTTGCCTCTCTTGTCCTAGTTCATCTTGAGACTAAAATTTTTTCTCATAAAAAGTAAACCGCTTGTTGACTTTAATTTTGACCACGACCCGCAGCCAAGTTTCATGGTTTACGTTTTGGACCTCAACTTATCATCTTTGTATAATTTTAACAAATGTAAGTATAGATATGAGCGCAAAAACCGCTTCTCAAATAGCCCTAAATAAGGAAATATTTTTAACGCCATCTAGTTTTTTAAGCCAATTGATCCCCTTAGTCAAATCATTAATTTTCACTTTGTTATATTTATAAATATCTAAAACTTATTGATTTAAAATGATCATTAAAGATTTGCATTAAGAGTAACGTGGGTTTTAACTAGAAAAATTTTGTTTAAGATTTTATATAATCTAATCGTTGTCCACATATGTAAGTATTAATTTTATTTGTTAAAAGTTGTTTGCTTAAACTGTCAAAATCTTTTTCAAAATATATTTTTATTAAAGTAATTTTTAATTTAAGTATTTAAAAGCGATAGCTAAAGGTACTAATAAAAATGTAATGTTTAAATATTATCCATTAATATTTTTTATTTAACCACATAATTAAATCATAAATACGGCAAAGCAAATAATTCAAAACCAATAGAAATGTGCTTTTTCCATTAATTTTTCAATTATTCTAAAAGTTTCATCATCTCTAAACTAAATTAATACCTTTGCATTCCAAAAATTTATAAAAACAATCATGCTCCACCTTTAATATAGTTAAAATTTAATTGTCCAGAATATTTATGCTAATTAAAATAAAGTTAACACAAATAGAGATATAGCATAATTCTAAAATTATTCACGATATTTTAATATTTTTCCAACTTTCCGTTAATTTCCATTTTATAACCTTTTAATAAATTTTTGCAAATACACAAGTGGATAAAATTAGCCGAGTGAAGTTGTGAACTGGTCGGTCGAATTACATAAAGGACAACATTACATATAATTTTATACAAAAAATATTTGTTGTAAGTTTTTTTATGACCTTCCTAGGAAGTGATGACAGAAGTTCTTTTAAATTTTAAAAAATATCACTTTATCCCTCCCTAGTAAAATCCTGGCTACACTGCCATATTTGTCATTATATTAATATCTAAAAATTTAAAAAGGAGTTGAACGATATGCATAATCTTTATAATTTGCGATACAATTGTAAGTAAAAACTATTAACGTTAAATTAATGTTAAAAAAATAAAATATCAAAGCAATTTTAATTTTGAAAAAGTTTGATTTTTTAAAGAATTAAATTTTATTACTTTATAGATTTTACATAATAATAGCATGATATTCATTAAATTGTTAACATTTTAATTTTAATTTTTGTAAATACTAAATTAATCCTCAATGATCTCGAGGGAAAATGGCGATGTTATTTCTCTAGCATATGTATTTAAGGATGCGGAAGGATCTACAAAAATAAATCAGCGGTACGGTACTTTATATTTGCAAAATACATTTGTTATAAGAAGGATTATTTAATTATAAAACTACCCACCTTTAATAAACTTATAAGTTTTAAAGATTAACATAGTAACTAAAAGCAATCGTTTTTTGATTACAAAACAATAATCAAACAATTTAACTTTGATAAATTAAGGATTTGTTTAAATTGATATTAATAAATTTAATCCACAATAGTGTAATTCAATCTTAAATTCAATTTAAACAAGCCGTAAGGCAAAATAAAATATAATACTAAAAAACCTTAATTTTTAATTTACCACAACTATTATAAGATTCTCCAAAAGTTTAAATTTTTGTTTCATTCAGCAAATGAGTCAAGGATTTGCAAGGAATTAAACAAATGGTTGAAGGAATGGCGGGCCTAATTATAAAAATTGTGAACATAACAAATGCTTTATATTCAAAAAATATATTTGTCAGTATTGATTCTATTTATAATAAATACATATTTATTATTTTAAAAAACTAGAAAAAGGGAACGAAATTATTTTATGGTCATAGATGTAATGAGCGAACGAATACTTAATGATCCACGAGACATATTTCAATAAATTCATAACATCCAATTAAGGTCAAATAAATGTAAAGTTTTTATGAAGTAAGTTTAAATTAAAAGTATGTAATCTTTGTTTTAATTTTAATAAATTTGAACCATTTACAACTTAATAGAATTTATATGATATTATTGAACTTTCTTGATTTTAATTTCTATTACAAATATCTAATGAACCATTGATGAGCTCGTGTCAATTCGCATACATAAATGAAAAAGGTTTATAATGAAGAGATGGACTGCTGGTACATAAAGTGCTATAACTCAAATATACCTTATATATAAGAAATATATCCGGTTTTATTTATTTTTTAAATTATTTCTTATATATATAAATGAATTTGTATTTTTTTCTTTCTAGATTTGAAAAGAGAACTCAAAGATATGTGATTTAAAACATTGTAATTATGGTTAACATTACAAAGTAATTTTTGAAACATCTTTGTAATAAATTGAGATTAATAAATTAAAAATGAAAGAATGTTATATTTTTACAAAAACACATTAGTATAGCTATTTAAAAATTTATATAAAATTTAAGGTTAAAATTTAAAAGTGAAAAATAGAGATCCCTAAGACTAAATACTCACTCAGCTTTATCTTACGTCAAAAAATAGGCATATTGATAGCAAAATCTATCTTATATATAAATGTAACTCCATTTTCTTTGTCCTCTAATAACTTCTAAAGTTCTCGACCGATTGCCACCAACTTTGGTCAGATCATTGCCCTAGCATCCTAGATGGTTTATATATACTTTTTATTGACCTGCGACAGCCGTAACACTGTTTTTTGGTAGTGCTTACCGCCATCTAGCGGATTATACCACGTTTTTTTGTACTTATTTATCGTTATGGTGCTACTATTGCCTTAAACTTTTTCCACAATTGCTTTATCATATGTGTCTCAATTTTTTAATCACCTACGCCCGTTTTTTTAACAATATATAAGCCTGTGAGTGACAAATAAATATTCTAGATACCCGAAAACATCAACATTTCCTTAAATAAATATAACGCGCGCTTTTGAAACATTCCTACGTTTCATTTTTTCCCCATTTTTACGAAGTTTGGTTAATTACAAGTACAAAAACATTACTTTAACGTTAAGATGATTAATGCAGACAATGGTTACCGACAAACTTAAAATGCAGTGCTATGAGCCATTATTCCTAAAGAATAATGCTTCGAGATGCATATCTTAAAAGAAATTAACCATTTTGTCCACTAAATATGCATAAATACGCCCCAGATTCGATTGCCTATGTTCATAACTACGGTCGTCTAGACCTATTCATTACATTTACATGCAATCCTGCTTGGCGCAATGCACATGAGCTTTTATTTCAGGGCCAATCACCAGTCGGTGTGCATAACATCGCAGCTCGTGTTTCCCGAAACTTAAATTAATGAATACTATCATTGTTAAGCCTAAGATCTTTGGCTCTGCGCGTTGGTGGATGTACTCTGTAAAAGAGAGGTTTCTGCATGCTTATGCACACATATGGCTATATAATCAGATCACCTCAAACAAAATCGACGATTTAATATGTGCTAAAATACCTGATCTTAAACTAAATAAGGATTTTTTGCAAAATTGTTACGAAAAATATGGAGCACGGCCTTTGCGAAACACTCAATCCAAAATCTCTATGCGTGATATATGGTAAAGGCTCAAAGCGATATCCTCGAGGCTTGATAATGCAACACAATTAAGGGCAATAATGTATATCATTTACACAAAAGAAGATCAACAAAAGATTGTGGTAACATGGTACCCATTCAACTTCGCGTCGAGTAGGTAACCGCTGGACTGTTTCAAATTGTCCTTTGCTATCAAAATTATGCAAAGCACACATTAATCTTGAATATTGTAATTCGGTTAACAAAGGTAATGGTATGACAGTTTTTACCATTCAAACAGATATCAATGCAATAGCGAGACTTCACATCGATGAAATCGCTTAGTATCAGGCTGGAAGATATATAAGCAGCAATGAAGCTATATGGCGTATTCTATCCTTTCCTACACATGTACGCAGCCTCGCTATGGTTCCCTTAGCAGTACATCTAGAAAATGGGCAACGTGTTTATTTTACAAATGCAAATGTCAACAAAATAGCCTTAAATTTCCCAGATACAATGATAACAGCGTTATTCGAGCTATAAACGATGATTTTGCGCAAAAGCTGCAACAGTGCGAAATTCGCACAGCACGCGATAGGCCGACTATACACTATTCATCCCAATCAAGATGAATATTTCTTTCTTCGCATGACGTACCTGGCCCAACGTGTTTCCTGTTAAAAGTGGTCAAGGGCGTTGCACATTCCACTTTCTGTAGCGCATGTCAAGCCATGCATTTATTAGAGCATAATAATCATTGGTATGATGGATGACGCGTGCTATATTTCACATCCAAAACAAATTCGTGTTTTATTGATCTCCTGCTCTCCATGTCCCACCAATTTATGGAATAAATATAAAGCAGACATTACAGAAGATATCATTTATCGGAATAGTCATGTACATCATAATATTAACATGGATCAAATGCTTAAACACTACGATATATGCTTAGAAATTGAAACAAAGTTTCGACTCAATTGGGTATGGCCTGCACCGAATCGATCTGCTGCTGCTCTATTTGATGTAGACTTACATCGTGAACAAAGTTACAACTAACGTGATCTTTTGTCTTATGTGTGATCTAATGTTCCAAAGCTAACGCTGCAACAAAAAGCCATTTACTATCAGATTTTGCTTGCTGTAAAATTTTTATCAT
Organism: Gordius sp. MW1; assembly: GCA_964036665.1. Taxonomy (NCBI): domain Eukaryota; kingdom Metazoa; phylum Nematomorpha; class Gordioida; order Gordea; family Gordiidae; genus Gordius; species Gordius sp. MW1. The sequence continues at coordinate 19,977,305 of OZ038533.1, forward strand.
ATGAAACTTTCTGCTTTCACTATACTCGCGGAAATTGTATTATTTCCAGTTAATTCTGATTTCAACTAAATATACTAATCATTTATTTTTTTATAAAATACATATTTTGTGAAGATAGGATAAATAAATAAAAATGTTAAGAATTATAAATATCTGGAAAACATTCCGCTATGACAAATGAATTATATTTACAGATAGTTATGCCGATTTTCTGTGTTACAAAAAACGATTTGCGATTATCATGGGATAGTAAAGAGATTTGTTTCCCTATTTTTTAATAAATTTATAAGGCTTGGGGGCCAAAGATTGTTAGGGTGGTTGTCGCAATGGGAAAAAAATTATAGTGTTGTTAATTTCAGAGTATTTGAAAATTTCCGAGACTCGGCTGTATGCTTAAATTAGTCCTTTTTTCAAGCGCATATTGTTTGGCCATCGGGTCGTTTGCTATCTTCACAGAGGCCTATGGGTTCAAGAATAGAGGGGATACCAGCTTTGGTAAAATAGTTATGTATTAGTTTGTTAACCGAGGTATGTCAAAGATACCGGGCGTTGTTGCAATTAAAGTGTAGGCCATGATGGCCATTCGATTTTAGGAAATTACTGCAAAGTGAAGAAATTTGTTCAGCAACTATATACATCCTAATCTTAGGCTTACACCAATGCGTATATCGTTGTTGGATAAGGTTAGACCGAGGTTACGACTTGGGAAAGCTTTAGGCCATTCGTGACTTGAGCGTGGACCGAAGCTCCTAAGCGCTGGAAGTTCTTCTGCCGAAGGGCCATTAATAAGAGACTTTAAGAGACACTCAGACAGGGGGCCATTCCAACACATTTGAGTGTTTACTTCAGGGGTTTGAGTAGATTGTAAAAGGCTTAATTAAACGACATTTGAAGGTGCTTTTTTACTATATTCTCATTTTATTACTCTAGATTTTAGGCAATGACAATAGACTATACACGCTGTAAAGAAATTTTTCTCTGCATTGTCAAACATTATCATTGACTTTTGTATATTAGTGGTTTATAAACACTTTTGTCACCCAATTATGCATATTATCGTTAAACATCGCTACCTAATAAGTATTTAAGACTGTTTTAAATCTATTTAATCTTATATAAAAAAATGAAACTATGTATGTATGCATACATATATATGCCGCCACCAATTTTGGAGAACTACCGGACCGATTTGGCTCAAAATTTCACAGTTTATTCCCCAAACTCCGGAGCATGTTTTAAAATTTGTTCGAGCTAAATCGGTCCATTAGTTTTCGAGAACGGTTTAGTGCCTGATTCTCAACTTTTGTAAAAACTACCAGATCGATTTGGCTCAAAATTTCACAGTTTATTCCTGACACTCCGGAGCATGTTCGAGCCAAATTGGTCCATTAGTTTTCGAGAACGGTTAACGGTGACAACATAAAATTTATCAATTAAACCTGAAATAAATAAAATTTCTTTCATTCTTGGATAATTTTAATTCTTTTTTCCATGGCTTAAAAGGTAATTATGAGATTGTATTATTTTTTAAAAAGATTTCTAACGTCAGTTTTTATATGTTCAAAGTTCATTTTCAATTTTCAGTTAAAGTTACATACTATGATACATCGATCTTAGCTTTCCCTGGTACACTATCGCGTCTTAACCTAACAAGGGGCTTCGAGAATGTAAAAGCTACAAGTTTAAAAGTTTTTAGAATAAATATATTCTCTACATTTATTTGATTAGCGTTAAAATTAATAAGTTTTACAATACCCAATTAATATAATTGAAAATATTTTGAATTATCAAATATGAAAATAACGTATAAAGGGGGTTAATCAAGGTCAAATTTTTAAATCCCGATAACAGAGCAAATAATAGATTTCTAATATATTTTGTAGTTTCAACGATGAATTCTTAATATTATTACATGTTTAATCTATATATATAAAAATCTAAGTCCCGTTTTTTTGTACGCTAATAACTTTTAGAGTTCTCAACCGATTGCCACCAAATTTGGCCAGATTATTGCCTTAGCATGTAGATGGTTTATAGATACTTTTTATCAACCTGCGACAGCGGGAACCATGTTTTTTAATTTGGTTACCGCCATCTAGCGGACGTCAGCTACAACGCTTATCTCGATTATTAATATTATTTTATGTTAGTGTTGTGCTCATAGTTTTAAATGTTTTTCTACTAATCTTTTACATATTTCACTATTTTTATTCACCTTTGGGTTATTTTTTACATTATATATATATCTGTTTCAACTAAATAATTAAAAACAGTAAAACATCAAAAATTTTATAATATAAAAAAGACGCGTGCTCTGTTAAAGATTTACGTATCTAAACGTTTGACGTGAAAATATTGTTATAATAATCAAAGCGCGCATCAAGAGTACAAAGTTTCATTTAATAAAAACAGCCCACTTCAAGATATTACAAATAATTTCTCCATATGTTGGCTTATATTTCTGAAAAGTCTAAACCCAAGAACACAACACATCATGCATTAGAAACAACTGAAATCACTGCTGTTTAAATAACCTCAATTTTATTACACTACAGTTTTACTTTAATAATTTTTTAGCATACAAAGTTTCATTTAATAAAAACAGCCCACTTTAAGATATTACAAATAATTTCTCCATATGTTGCCTTATATTTTTAAAAAGTCTAAACCCAAGAACACAACACATCATGCATTAGAAACAACTGAAATCACTGCTGTTTAAGTAACCTCAATTTTATTACACTACATTTTTGCTTTAATAATTTTTTAAGCCCACATCAAGATATTACAAATAATTTCTCCATATGTTGCCTTATATTTCTGAAAAATCTAAAAATTCTGAACCCAAGAACACAACACATCATGCATTAGAAACAACTGAAATCACTGCTTTTTAAGTAACCTCAATTTTATTACACTACATTTTTACTTTAAAAATTTTTTAGCATACAAAGTTTCATTTAATAAAAACAGCCCACTTCAAGATATTACAAATAATTTCTCCATATGTTGCCTTATATTTCTGAAAAGTCTAAAAAGTCTAAACCCAAGAACACAACACATCATGCATTAGAAACAATTGAAATCACTGCTGTTTAAGTAACCTCAATTTTATTACACTACATTTTTACTTTAATAATTTTTTAGCATACAAAGTTTCATTTAATAAAAACAGCCCACTTCAAGATATTACAAATAATTTCTCCATATGTTGCCTTATATTTCTGAAAAGTCTAAATTCAAGAACACAACACATCATGCATTAGAAACAACTGAAATCACTGCTGTTTAAGTAACCTTAACAATTTTATATTAGAAATATTTTTCCAAACTAAGAGCATTTCTATGGTATTTTTTACCCCACATTTAAATTTGTTATATCTTTTTAACCATATTTGATTAAAACTTCAAACTTTAAACTTATCTTTAATATCTGCTGAAATTCCCGACCCCAACTTAGATAACGATTTGTACCAAATTGTTACAAAAAATATGATACACGGCCCTTGCGGAACACTTAATCCAAGATCGCCATGCATGATAGACGGTAAATGCTCAAAGCGATATCCTTGAAGCTTAGTATGCAATACAATTACCGGCAACGATGGATACCCTTTGTACAAAAGAAGATCAATAGAAGATGGTGGTAACGTAGCAACCATCCCTATACGCAATGCAACGGTCGAGGTGGACAACCGATGGGCTGTTCCATATAGTCCTCGGCTCTTAAATTTATACAAAGCTCACATCAACGTTGAGTATTGTAACTCCGTTAAATCCATCAAATATATTTGTAAATATGTAAACAAAGGCAGTGATATGGCAGTTTTCACTGTTCAACCAGATAGCATAGCCCAATTAGGGAACCTTCACACCGATGAAATCGCATAGTATCAGGCTGGAAGATACATTAGCAGTAATGAAGCTGTGTGGCGTATTCTATCCCTCCCCATACATGACCGTAGTCCTGCTGTGGTTCACTTAGCCGTGCATCTAGAAAATGGGCAGCGAGTTTATTTTACAAATGCTAATGTCCAACAAATCGCCTTAAACCCCCCCGACACAACGCTCACAGCTTTCTTCAAGCTATGCCAACATGCAGACGCTGCTCTATTCAGAGGTACCTACCTACTACACATGGAATTCGCGTAGGATATTTATTTGCATTAGCATTAGGACCTTTCACATTATAAATTATTTCATATATGACCTTATTTTAGATAAGTCTTATTAATAGGTTATACTTATTTAACCACTTAAGGACTGAGCCAAAGCAACGCTTGGCCGGGCACAGCTAGTTATATATAAAAATGTAACTCCGTTTTCTTTGTCCTTTAATAACTTCTAAAATTCTTGACCGATTGCCACCATATTTGGTCAGATCATTGCCATAGCATCCTAGATGGTTTATATATATACTTTTTATCGACCTGCGACAGCCGTAACCCTCCCGTGATACTTTTTGTCACCCAATTATGCATATTATCGTTACCACCTCACATTTTAACCTATAAAATTAACAAATACCTTATAAGTATTTTAAACTGTTACAAATCTCTTAAATTATAAATAAATATGCCTTTTCCTATTATTAAATTCAATAATATTTATTTCAATAATATAGCATTATATTTTTTATATCATAAACTCTCTTACAGCCGACCCAAATTTATTCATATATGTCCTGCTAATATTTACTAATTATTTAGCTGATTAAGAACTCAAAGCAACGCTTGGCCGGGCACATCTAGTTAATAATAAATATGCCTTTCCCTATTAAGTTTATTTGCATATTAGAAATATATTTTTTCACATCATAAACTCTCTTTCAGCTGACCCAATTTATTTCATATATTTCCCAATGATAGGTACCAATTATTTAGCCAAATAAGAACTAAGCCAAAGCAACGCTTGGCCGGGCACAGCTAGTATAATTATAAATCTTTATCTGACACAGGGCCTTGATGGCTTTTGACAAATCTGATTAGTATTAATCTTTTACCTAATAAAACATTTTAAATTAAAAAAATTTCATTAAAATACCACTTAGTAGCAAAATACATTAAGGAATTCAATCACGTCCAATCCAAATTTCATATCTTATTTCTCAAATTTATAAAATAAATAAAATAAGGTCAAATAATATGTTATAAAAACGTCGATTTTTATAAAAATGGTCAAAATTCCATAAATGCAATGCAAAATAATACGATAGGTGTAAAGCGTAGTTGGGTAGCAAATGGATGGATAAAAAACCAAACGATATTTTAAACAAGTTTCGTCACTTCATAAAAATTAAATGTCAATATTAATAACACATTCAGCAATTATTTTAATCGATCATTCTAGAGCACAAATGAAATCGTTCTTCATATATCATTGATTCCACTTAATGCTCGATCCATGGATTTTCGGACGTTGTACAAAGACAGACTAAGAAGTATTAAATTTTATATTTGTGACTCTTATGTTAAATAGTATCACAAGATTTAAATCTGCTTAGGCTTAAAGCTATATTTAGCCTATACAATAATAATATATTCACAAGGGGATAACAACAGTTTACGTTAAGTACAAAAACGGTGTATATAAAATAATAATATTAACCCTCTAATCGAATACACATTTCTACATAACAAAACAATTACAACGAACAATTACAATTCAATAACACATTACAACAATCTATTAGGTTAGAACATGAACGTTGACACAGGAATGAAACTAAACATTGATATTTATTAGTTAGAACATGAACGTTGACACAGGAACTAAATTAACATGGTTACCAACAATTGGGTACAAATCGATATATATATGGTTGTTAATAGAATCAATGAGAGTTGTAATAACAATTGAAATAAGAATATAAAGTATCAACACAACATTTCCCTTCGCCTACAAAAGCCTAAATTTCTTCTATTAAACGGCTGGGGGGTTTCCTAATCCTTTCCGATTTCCTTAGGATGGTACTACTTTCTTGTTCTTGTTCGTTTGGTGTTGGACCAGAAGACATGTCGTCAGAACTATCATCTTCCCCCTCTTCCGGGACCTGAGGATCAACAATGCTTGCCCGATCTCTCAACTGATCACCATGTTTTCGCATGTTTTTGTTTCGCGTTTCCACTAGATAGGACCAAGGTCCGTTGCGTTTAAGAATCTTTCCCGCTCTCCACCCGCTATTCATTTCATTTTTTACCCATACCAATTGACCCGGAATGAATTCTCTCTTCGCCGCATGCGCATCATGCCACTCTTCCTGTTTATCGATTTTTTGTTCCATATATTTCTTCTGAGTGGGACGTACCCAGTCCAACGCCGTTTTAACATTTCTTCCAATTAATGCTTTAGATGGGGATCTACCGGTTGAAGAATGCTCGCTTATGCGATAGCTAAGGAGGACATCTAACATGCAGACTTCCGGGTCCGCATTATATTCGCGCGCCGCTGCGTAACGTGATTTCAACGTCCTGATGGCTCTTTCGACGAGTCCATTCGTTTTTGGATGGTACGGCGTTGTTTTAATGTGTTTAATATGATACTGATCACAAAAGAAGTGCATCTCTTGGCTTCTAAACTGGGGTCCGTTGTCCGTAACTATTTGTTTCGGAACGCCCCATCTGGCAAACCACTCTCGTAATTTCTTTAATGTAACCTGAATGGTCGAACTTCGTAACTGCGCTACTTCAATCCATTTGGAAAACGAATCCACCGCCACCAACCAATAATATCCGTCAACTGGCCCCGCATAATCTAAATGTACCCTTTCCCAAGGGTTTTCAGTTACGTTCCAAGAATACAGAGGGACTTCAGGTCTATTACTTCTATTTTTCTGGCACCCCACACAATTCTGCACGTGCCTTTCAATATCCTTATCCATGTGCGGCCAATAAACATATAATCTGGCGATCGATTTCATTGCATTGATCCCTGGATGGCCCCGGTGAATTATTGACAGGACTTGATGCCTTAGTCGTGACGGCACAATTATCAGGCCGTCTACAAAAATGACTCCCTTGTCATGCTCTAACTCATTCTTCCTGTCAAAAAAAACTTGAATATCCTTGTGGAGGTCCTTTTTGCTTTTAGGCCAACCTTTATCTATAAATCTTTTTAACAGTTTTAAGTTTGTATCCACGAGAGATTCCTTTATTAATAATTCCTCTGTTAAGTGTAAATCTTGTAGATTTAAAAGACGAATACTATTTATCGAATTGCTTTTGTAAAAATTGATCATATCGGACTCCGTGGCAGGGGCCGGTAAACGAGATAAGGCATCAGCACAACCGTTATCTTTGCCAGGAATGTATTCTATTTTATAATCATACCCCGACATTTTCCATGCCCACCTTATTAAACGGTTATTGCTGATTTTGGGCAATTCCCTTGAAGCCCCAAAAATCCTTTCCAACGGTTTATGGTCCGTGCGTAGCACAAACTTGCGACCTGATAAGTAAGTATGAAACTTTTCCATACCAAAGACTAAGGCCCTTGCTTCTCTATCGATTGATGCGTATTGCTTCTCACCATCAATCAACGTCCTTGACGCGTAAGCAATTGGCCTCTTATTATCGCCAATTAAGTGAAAAAGTACCGCTCCAAATCCATGTTCCGATGCGTCGCATTCCAGGATCAGCGGTAACTCATTTGAATAAGGAACTAACGTAGACTGCTCCGATAGCAAAGTTTTAACCTTTTGAAACACCGACTCCTCGGTTTGTGACCAATACCATTTTGATTTGATACTAGTTAATTTATGTAGGGGAGCCATTATACCATGTAAATGTGGTATAAACTTTTCATGATAATTGATTAAGCCCAGAAAGGAACGCAATTCCTTAACATTCTTTGGGGCTGGGCAGTCTTTGATGGCTCGTACTTTATCACTTGAAGGGTGGATACCTTCACTGTCAAAGGTGTGTCCAAGAAAAGTGATAGATTTTTTCAAAAATTCGACCTTTGAAAATTGTGCTTTCATGCCCACGGATTGTAACTTGCTCAGTACTTCCCTTACATTGTATAGATGATCCTGGTAATCTTTGCCCGTGATAATTATATCATCTAAATAAATACCCGTGTGGTTGCAACCACTCAAAATACTCTCCATGTATCTCTGAAAAATCAAAGGCGCACAAGATAACCCAAATGGCATTCTTTTGTATTTAAAAAAACCGACGTGTGTGGAAATAGTTAATAAATTCTGACATTCCAGAGCAATTGGTAGTTGAAGGTATGCATCACGTAAGTCAACTTTGGTATATAAATAACCATCCCGAATTTTAGCTGCTATGTCGTCAAACGTAGGAATGATGTGATGATCATTATGAATGAATGGGTTAAGAGTGACCTTGAAATCGGCACAAATTCTAATTTCGCCATTTTTCTTCCTAACGTTTACTATCGGCGTGCACCACGTTATTTTACTAACACTAGGATCCACTTTTTCAATGATACCTGACTGTACCAATCTATTGAGTTCCAGTTCAACCGGCTTCCGTAACGGGAAAGGAACTCTTCTCGCCGGGATCGCAATAGGTTTCGCTTCGTCCAAAAGCATGATTTTTACAACAAATCCCTGTAAATGGGTAGGAGTTTCATTGAATACCAGTGGAAACTCTTTGTTGAGATTAATTGATTCCTTTTGCACAAATTCCTGGTTGATTTTATGTATTTTAACTTCTTTAGGAATTTGGAATCCAAACTTAATAATCCAGGGCAACCCAAATAAGGGTACATCTTTGGATTTCGTAACTACAGCCGAAAGATAGTGCGAATTATGACCGACTTCCACGACCATATGAGTTTTTCCCATTATTTCGACGGGTTGATTTCCATAGGCTTTGGGAATCGCGCATTCATGAAGCGACGGTCTCCCTAAAAGCTGCCATACTTTAACATTAATAACGGAGACCTGCGCTCCAGTATCATAATCCATAGAAATCGGATGCCCATTAAGCCTCGCCGTAATGGTTAGACGTTTAGCATGTTGCCCAATCCGGTTTACAGAATCCGAAGATTCGTAATCAACAATCTGATTCAATGAACTTCGACAGCCAATGGCAAAATGTCCTTTTCTTTTACATTTGTAGCATGTGGCATTGAACGCTGGACAACGAAATTTGGGGTGTTCTTTATGGCACCTTGAGCAACTTACCGTTTTTCCAAAATGTTTATTTGATTGGTCACGTTGATTATGAGAGAATGATTCATGTTTAATCTTACAAAGCATTTCTTCTTTCTCTTCTTGTGTTTCGGTATCTGCCCTCTCCATTGTTAAAGCCATATTGATTACCCTATCAAAAGTTAACGGATTACCCACTTCATCTAAGGTGTCAGGAAATTTGGTCCTCAGCTCCAATTCTAGTCTCTTTAACTTAATTGCAAAAATAAAATGGTCCCTGCAACGTTCATCAATGTCAGATTTGTAATTACATTTGCTAATACATGTTTTAATTCTTCTGACTAATTCTAGTATGGATTCACCATTATGTCTTGTAATATTTAACAATTCAAATCTTGAAGCAAATACAGTCTGAGGGGGTTGGTATTTTAGGAATAACATTTTTTCTATATCTTCATATTGTGCATCCTTTAACTTAGTAGGGTAAAGTAATTGTCTAAGTTCTTTAATAGTATTGAGCCCTATGAAAGCTAGAAGAACCTTTTTCTTAACTGATGCAGTAGCCTCCATTCCTTTAATTTCCAATATGGATTCCATATTAAATATATAATCCTCAATTGAATGTAGTTCAGCATTGAACTCTGCTAAATGAATTTTTGATAACTTTGATTCATCCATTTCGAATGTTTCCTACAAACAATTAATTAATTTACTTGTTCCTCGTCGCCACTATTAGGTTAGAACATGAACGTTGACACAGGAATGAAACTAAACATTGATATTTATTAGTTAGAACATGAACGTTGACACAGGAACTAAATTAACATGGTTACCAACAATTGGGTACAAATCGATATATATATGGTTGTTAATAGAATCAATGAGAGTTGTAATAACAATTGAAATAAGAATATAAAGTATCAACACAACATTTTTTATAAAAATGGTCAAAATTCCATAAATGCAATGCAAAATAATACGATAGGTGTAAAGCGTAGTTGGGTAGCAAATGGATGGATAAAAAACCAAACGATATTTTAAACAAGTTTCGTCACTTCATAAAAATTAAATGTCAATATTAATAACACATTCAGCAATTATTTTAATCGATCATTCTAGAGCACAAATGAAATCGTTCTTCATATATCATTGATTCCACTTAATGCTCGATCCATGGATTTTCGGACGTTGTACAAAGACAGACTAAGAAGTATTAAATTTTATATTTGTGACTCTTATGTTAAATAGTATCACAAGATTTAAATCTGCTTAGGCTTAAAGCTATATTTAGCCTATACAATAATAATATATTCACAAGGGGATAACAACAGTTTACGTTAAGTACAAAAACGGTGTATATAAAATAATAATATTAACCCTCTAATCGAATACACATTTCTACATAACAAAACAATTACAACGAACAATTACAATTCAATAACACATTACAACAATCCTTGAAACATATAAGAAAATGGCTGCAAACAAATTTCCCCAAAAAACTATGTAGATATAATATACTACCTTAAAAAAATTAATCATATAAACTAGGATGAAAATTAGTATTAAAAAACACAAGTTTGTGTTTATAACATTGAGCAAAAAACCAAAACTTACTTTTTGATCATGTGTTCAAATATATAGGCAGGCATGATGGTCAAATTGATAGAATTACCACCCTTATCTATAGTCTCCTTTATATCACTATCCTGTAATGTATAAACACAAAAAATCATAATATCATAGAAGAATCATGATTTTTGTTCCAATATTGTGAACTAGTGTTGCAACAACGGCTGGGTTTTGTTTGGTCAACCTTTGCTTTTAATCGACTGAACACAAGCAGACTAAAGGTTTTTTGGTCAAACGTTTGTTCTATTTATGTGTGAGTCAACTAAAACCAAAGAGATCGACCAAAAACCCAGCCCTTTTTACAATACTATTGTGAATTAAATGGTCAAATACTTTTAGACCAACAACATTTTTCCCATTGACTTCTAAAAGGTAATGATCTATGAGTAACCCATTCCTGGCAGCAGAGCTATCTTTAACTATGCTATTTATCCTCCCGTGTTTAAATACGAAACCAATGTATCCGTTGCTATCTTTGTGCATAGTTATCGTTCTTTCAAACGGCCTTAATAACCAAAAACACTTTTTACTATATTAAACTTTTAATAATACCTAAAAATAATGAGTTAAATTAACGCCTATGCGTCAAAGGCAAAGCCAAGGGGGGGGGGGTGCAAGGAGAGGTGGCTGCTCCCCCTCTAAATCTAAACATTTGTAAAAATTTATTAAAATTATGGTTAAAATTTCCAAAAATGATCATTTTGCCCCTCCCTAAATCATTATTGCCCCCCTCTATTCCAATGCTGGCTACGCCCATGTTAACGCCTAAATGTCAAGTTAGCTAAACATTTAAATCTTATTGAACCTTAAGACAACCTTAAATAGATATAATGTGGTAATTAATTGCAAAATGTAATTTTTCAATTGTTATTTTATATCTTAATAAATATAAAGAATAGTTCTTTTATTAAATGATCTTTGATTTTAAATTTAAAAATATATCTAAAGAGATTAAAATTTTTTGAAAGAAAGCAAGAATGAGTTCATTCTCCCTAATTTATGGTCCCGACTAGTGTTGTAAAAACGGCTGGGTTGCATATTTGGTCGACCTTTGCGTTTAGTCGACTTAACATAAAGAGCACTTTTTGGTTTTTTTATGTTTAGTCGACCTCTAAGCTAAGTCGAAATTTGAAAAACCGACAAGAGTGAACGTTAGTCTTAGTTAAACCAAAAGTATTTTAATAATTTTAAAAATATAACATATTTTACGCTAGTTACCGATCTCGAACGATCATGTGTATAACGTCGTGTCGAGCTTTAGTTATAATTTTTTCCACTTTATCCGATTCCATGCCAGCCACATTCAGGGAATCAACTTGTACAATTTGGTCTCCAAACTTTATGCCCGCCAAAGAGGCGGGCGACTGGGGAGCCACTATCAACACAAATATACCCTAAAAGCGGACAATATTTTTTTTTTTAATTAAAAAAGAAAAAAGGTAATATTTCCAAAAATTTGTTTAAAATATCAGTTTTAAGATGTAGTATCAACATTACTTTCAATAAATTTAAGGTTGAAAATAAGTGGGAATAATAATTAAAAAAAAATTGTTTTTCCTATATTTATACAGATATTCTAAAATTAAGTACAAATACACCCTCAAAGTGCTATATTTAAAATATCAGCTTAGGATGTGGTGTCAAGGTTACTTTCGTTAAATTTACGGTTGAAAAAAGTGGAAATAATAATAAAAAAACTGTAAACTAGTATCCGAAATTTTTAATTGCTTTTTTATATTTAAATTCTAAAATTGAGTTACAAATAACCCTAAAAGTGCGTTAAAACTTTATTCTTTAAAAAAATTTAATTTAAGCTAATATTTCCAAAATTTATTTAAAACTAAGTTTAAAACGCGTTAACGTTACTATCAATAGATAAACGGCTAAAAAAAGAGATTATAATAATAAAAAAACTGTTTAAACTATTATCCGAATTTTTTTTTGTATTTAAACAAAAATATTTAAAAAGATTGAGTAATAAAAATGAACCTTGTTAACACTTCTAAGTCTCAAACCAACTTTGCCTTTTTCATCCTTGCATAGCACTATTTCTCTAATAGCACCCGTCATGGCAGATCTTTGATATCCCAAACTATGGTTGGACAACGGCGCCAAAACCTTAAAATTTTCCTTAAAACCCCCAAAAAGTAAATAGAATTTTAATTTTAAATTAATACAAAAAAATAGTATTTCATTTCAATATATATTTATGATTTTTATAAAGTTTTATGCAATATGTTTGTGTAAATTCACTCTAGGAAAATTGATTTGTTCTCATTAGCCAAGGGGGTCAGGGAGGGGCGGCTGCCCCCCCCCCCTAAATTCAAAAATTTGTTAAAATTTATTAAAATTATGGCTAAAATTTCAAAAAATGATCATTTTGCCCCTCCCTAAATCATTATTGCCTTCCTCTAATTCCAATGCTTAGCTGTTCCGTCTATTATAAAATAGGCTACGTCGATTGTGAAGCAGTTATTTTATATATTTTGATAAATGACCCAAAAGTCAAAAATAATTATCGTTTTACATTTCCTAAAATTGTGCACATTTTAATATGGCGGAAAAAAAGTTTATACTTGTTGTCTGTCCAGCAAGTTTTAGATTGATTAAAAAAATTTCATATTATATTTTTCCCCTAATTAAAATAGAGGAAAAGAGCAGTTTGCGAAATAAGGGAAAACTAAACCAGATGTTCCCCTCCTCACAAAATGGTTTTAAATGAACGTTATAACCATTTTAATCTCCTTTCTTTACTATATCAAAAAAAAGCAAATAACTACTTCAAATCAGTTTATTTCGATAATCTGGATAGCTAAAACGTTTTTATCGTAAAATATTTAAAATTTAAGGCCCCAAGAGATGGGAATTTGAAAATTTTTATTTATAAATTTAACATAAATTTCCTACTTAATTTTAAATTAAGCAATTTTTAAATTAGTTTGGTGGTTTATATTATCATTATTTTTTGTAAATAATAAATTATTCAAAAAATTTATGGAAACAATCCAATATATTTAATATATAGTGGTTGTATTCCTCATCACGAAAATAAAGAAAAATAATTAAAATTTAATAACTAAAAATTAATTATTTTGTAATTATAATTTGTAGAAAAATACATGAAATTTTAATTATAGACATGGGCGTGGCCAGAAGAGGGGGGGGGGCTGCCCCCTCTAAATCCAAAAAAGTTGTTGAAATTTATTTAAATTATGGCTAAAATTTCAAAAAATGATTATTTTGCCCGTCTTTAAACCATTATTGCCGCCCTCTAATCCCAATGTTGGCTACGCCTCAGGCCCAAATTTTATGAGATTTAATGTTTCTTCATAAACATGATATTTACATGAAATCAATCGTCCAATTAAAAATTTTCATGTATTAAACTTATCAAATTATAAAAAAATAAAATTTTATTGAGTAACAAATTTATTTATTATGGAATAAATAATTCAAATTTCGAAACAAAAAGGCCAAACCTAAAACTAGTGTGCAGCAAAGGTTGACTAATTTGCCCCAAGGGTGCAAGATCGCTAAATTTTATATCACATGGTGGGCCATATTAATCTCCTTTTTTTAGTAATATTGGAGTAACAAACACGCCAGATAAATAATAAGATACTTATTTAATTAAATATAAATATAATTTTCAGTACTAAAGACTTTTTTAAGAGATTAAAATATTCTTTACGAAGGAGAGGGACAAAATCTTTATCTAAAGACAATATTAGCAATATCTAAAATCTTCGATTTATATATAACTTAATTTTGTTGATAAATAGTATAAAATTAAGTCTGCCATAATTTAAGTTGAAATTTAAATAAATTTTAAATCCTAAAATTGCATATTATCAAAATATTTTAGATTATTAACAAAGGTTGTATATTCCCACATTTTTTGACATTTATAATAAAACCTTTGTTACAACTAAAATATAATTATACAACAAGCTCCATAATAAATTTGTTAATTTGCACAAAAAATCTATTTAGACAGGAATGAATGGTGGATATTATGCCAAAAGAAGTAAAAGTGAAAAGAGGTCAGGAGGTGAAATTTTATCAAGGTGCGAGATGGTGTATGTTTATATATCATTTATATATTATGACAGGGGTATAATAAAATATAATAGTGGCATATGCCTTATTTTAATAGCCTTTCGGTTGAAAGGTAAAAGCCCCTATTCCGAGCTAAATAATTTTTAAAGGAAATTATTGGTTTTGGACAGGCCCTTATGTGCTATGTGTGCTTTTAGAAATAAGTGTTTCTCATAAATTACATCAATTTATAACATTCTTTTACTAAAGTTAATAATTTACTCTGTAAAAATAATTCAAATTATATAAGGTATAAGAATTAACATGTTGCTTTTTGATTATTTATAATAAGTTATTAAGTCATATAAAGCTTTATAGATCCATTAATACATTTTTATATATTCTAAGTACATTATTTATAAGGTGTTTCCTTAAATCAAATTAATATATTATGTATAATTTAATCCCATTTCATTAAGATAAACGGGTATTTAAACATAGTTTACCTGGTTTTGACTGTCATTTGAGTTAAATAACTCTAGCCCCATATATTCACTATTAATTTTGGAAGAATTCAGATCTTTTAATTGTATATTTTCCTTTAACTCAATCATATGAGATGGAGATTCTAAATGTCTAGGTAAAGTAAGGGGTGGAGCAGAAGGTATAAGACCCAATGCATTTAGTGAAGAGTTCATTCTTAATTCGACATCTGTTTGAAGCTGAGAATCTTGACTCTGGCCATGAAAATAAAGTTATTATAGATCAAGTTAATATCAAGATAATTTGTAAATTGTGATAATAAAATGATTTTTTGAAATAAAATTAGTTAACTCGCTTTACTTTAAGATATTGATCCACTTTCATATCTTCCAAAGATGGATACAATGCCCAGCTCATCTGATATCAGATGAATCACAGCTGATGGAATTTTAATTGAGTAGTCAACTGAAGACACTTACACAGTGTATTTGACGCCTAAATAATTATATACATTATGAATCATGCCCTTAACTAAAACAGCTAATCTGTATATATCTTTATCAATATAAATGGTTTTTTTTTATATTTATAGTTTTTGAATGTTCTAGGAAAAAAGCTAAAAATTAAATGTAAACAATTCAAAACTAAAAAAAATGTTTAATTATCACCCCACCAATAGATCAATAATAGCAACAATCTGTTGATAGTCTTTAACTAGCAAGTAGTCTGAAGCTTTCTTTTTTTTGGAAATACAATATATATGTAAAAAATAAAAGTCATATATCTGAATACCCAATTTTAGGAAAAATTAAATGCGATTTTATATCGTCTTGCCAAATTGTAGCTTAACCCAAGGCAAATTACCTATTTCTTCTAAGAAATACCTAAAAATACGGGGGGGGGGGAAAATAACTCCAAGGCATCATCGCTCACATGGTTATGGAGGAGTATTTCTGGACTGAAAAATATATCTAACTTAAATGCGAAAGGCTAAAGGATACATCAACAAAAGATAAACCAATAAAGCCATCACGCATAGGTTGTGAAGTTGAAGATGCCGGGGTAAACATAAAGTTGCGAAGATAGTGTTTTATCACAGATGGAGGCAAAGCTTAGGATAGGGAACAATGATTGCGGGATCAATCGGTGAAGTTCATGGAAAAGGAAAAAGTCTATATTAGCATAAATCAAAAGGAGGGTATTAATTATATAAAGAGGCAAAAGGGATTTCATAAGTCCGCCGGAAAGGCAAACTTTTGAATGCTGCAAATAAAAAAATGCCCTTCCAATGGCGAGATAAACACATAAATAATAAAACTCTTTTTGGAGGATGATGTCATGTTATTGAAATACAAAAAGAAAAAGCTAATGGACTGAAAGAAAGCTTTGTTTTAATTTGGTAATAAAAAATTGAAGATTAACTATATCTTTAGAGAGGTAACTTGAGTGCGAAGTGCCTCAGGCGATACGTAAATTACCGTATTGTAGAATGTTAGTAATAATGCCTCGAGTGTGAATTACCGGAAATTGGTTTTAATGTATATCTTCGTTCTATATACACGATTATTATTCCTACTATTTTATATCCCTTCTTAACGTTAATTATAATAATAGTTCGCGCCCTAACGGTGGCAACGTCAAGGAAAAACCTACGTGGGGATGCAGAAGTACAAGATAACTGATAATAACAACGTACTCATAACCCAATTTGAGCTATTCCTCAGGAGCGTGAATAAGCCTGAGATAGACGAGCAAAAATCGGGGTTACTATTAAGCAGCCTTAATGGGGAGGCATTCCAAGTAGTATTAAAGGACTATCGGCCGCAAGATCTTATAAAAAGTTCATACGAATAAGCTAAGTAACAGCTTAGGAAATTATTCCATAGGAATTCAAGCGTGATGACAAAGAGATATGAATTCTCAAAGGTTCGATTAGACCAGGGAGAGACGATAGACGTGTATGTAACTAGACTCAAGTCGAAAACGATTCGAAAACAGAATCGCTGACCAATTCATTAATACTCGATAGAAGCTTACAGGCAAGGCTGTTGGCAGAAAATGACATCAAAATAGGACCACTACGAGAACTGGCGTTAACGACCGGCCCGTTGTATGGGGGGCTAAGCACCTTGTAGGACGTGTCCGAAGAGCGTTGAGTGGAGTGGCGAGAAGCTTGGCCTGCGCCGGTCCGGATTCCCAGGCTAAACATGCTTTAGATGTGTTAACAGTAGATATGTATATTAATAACGAGTTTTTTCAATTTATTTTCGATACCGGATCACTGTATTAAAAAGGTTGTTATTTAAATGCTCAGTAATAAATTAAAAAATGCTTAGTAAAATATGCTCAATATTTTGTTAATGTACCCAGTTAGAAATTCAAAATTGATGAGTAAATTAACTTTAAAATGCTCAGATTTAAATTCATAATGCTCAGTATTTTTACTAAAATGCTAGGTAATTCAAATTCATAATTTTTTTATTTTTCGCTTATATTTATAAATAAAATTTTTTTTAAATATATTAACAAAAAGTTTAAGCAGTACTATGTGTGCATTGTTACTAGTGTTGTAAAAAAATCTAAGTTTCTTCTTAGTCGACATTTAGGCTTAGTCGAAATTTGAAAAATAGACCATAGGTTGTGTTCTTGTAGCGAACCTTTAAGCTGTCACAATTTTTATAATAGACAAAAGGTTATTTTGATTTATTAGTCGACCTTTGGTTTGGTTTAGGTGTTGGGGTGGTTTGGCTAATAAAATTTTTTAAAATAGTTGATTGTCACCAAGATAGGTTGACAAGTTAAGCTTCGATATTTACAACAACTTTACGACCCCCGTACCCAGCGAATTTTGTTAAAATATTTAATTGGCTCTATAAACGACAATTATGACAATTGCCACCAACTTATGGTTGGCAGATCTAATTTTTAAGTTTAAACTAATTTTATGACACCTTAACACATCGATTTTCGTTTAAAGAAATTATTTATAAAAGACATGGCAATTGTCACCATGTTAGGTCGACAAATTTAGATTTTCTACTTATAACAACTTTGTGACACCCTGGCCCTAATCTTCGTTTAAAGAATTTATTTAGCTTTGTAAACTACAATTATGACAATCGTCATTAAGTTAGATTGACAAATTAATTCCTACTTGTAACAACTTTGTAACACCCTGGCCCACGTTTAAAGAATTTATTTAGCTCTACAAACGAAAATTATGACAACTGTCACCAAAACAGACAAAAATAACTTCTGTCTTTTTTATTAACACTTGAGGTCGACCAAACAAAACCCTTGTCTTTTTACCACATAGGCAGAGCTGTTAAAGTTACTTTACCACAGTAACTAGTTAAGTTACAGTTACTTTCACAAAAAATGTAACTAATTACAGTTACAGTTACAAATTTTCAAATGTAACTGATTACAGTTCCAGTTACTTACCTGATGGAACTAGTTACACCTAAAGTTACAAACAATATTTTTTGAAATTATTTATTTAAACATTTATATAAAAATCAGAAGGTAATAAATGATGATTCGATTTCAATAATACGTTATTTTCTATATTGTCATCTAATAAGCTAGTTCGCTTTTCACTGAAAATTAATTTACCAGACTAAAAAGACGCTCGACGGGGGCGCTAGATGATAGGGGTACATTGAATTTAATAAAAAGTTTCTTCAATTTAGGCATATTATTATATATTAACAAATCACTATTATGCGAATTTACAAATGTGTGAATGCACTCTTGAATACTTTTCGACTTTGAAAGATTAAAAAAATCCAACGCATTTGGTTCCTCTAGATCCTGTCTTTCCTCCTGGTTAGGGATCAATAAATTAATGTAATTTAAGGTGTCTTCTTTAATTATCTTGTTTTTCTCAAGACGGATCCACGGCCAATTTGTTTTAAAAATTGGATGGAGGATCGTTGCGACCAAATTATCCAAACTATATAGATCGGGAAATTTATAATATTTTAAATTTAACATGCATAGCTTTGTACCTTTTGTTAATTCCATTAATTAATGCTTCTTTTAGAGGGTTACACCACTTAGGGTTTCCAATTTGTTGTAAATTTAATAAAACTATACTCCAAAAAAATTGTCAAAACCTATAAAAAATTTGAAGTTATGGACAGAAGGTTATGAATTTGCAAGAAATAATATTAATATCCTCCAAAAAACATCTTAATATTACTGAGTACTGTATACCAGCAAGAAGTATTATGATTAGTGAAAATAACATTAGCAATGTCAAAGAATTTTTGGCTTTGGCTTTGTGAATTTCCAAATGATTGTAAAAAATGCTTTAAAGGCAAGTGCAATTGTTGCTTTTTATACAATATATTTGCAGGCATGTGGTTTTGTTGGCAATTAAACTTAAATTTTTCCAATCACCTAAAGAAGCCAAAAGTTTGGGGCAAAAAAAAAGACCCTTAAAGGCTAAATCTGCATTTATTGTTAAGTAATAGTAAGTTTAGATAATTTAAATTTTAAATTTTTGAAATAAAAGTTGTATCCAGCAAAATTTGATTTTCCATTTTCAATTGTTAATAATTATTTTGTGATTATATTTAAATAAAAATTTTATATTTTGCCTTTATAAAGTGTAAGATTGATAACTCTCAATAAATTTGCAAATAAATAACATTATAAACACAAGCATAATAAAATTTAAGAAGGGAGAGACAGAGAATTTTAGAATGGGAAATATAGGTCATTACTTTCATAGCTTTTCTAATTTGCCATATTTATTTGAAGGGTGAGAAGGGAGGAAAAATTCAAGACACAAAGATGCCTTTTAATTGATAAACTATTTTAACAATCAGGTCTCCAATCTGTTTAATGTAGCCAGAATAAAAAACTATTTTAATTTCCACAACTTTATTTTTATAAAATATTAACGCTAAATAGATTAATATTGAGTATTGTTAATTAGAAATTACTGAGCATTTTTTTGAAATTATTGAGCATTTTATATTTATAACTGAGCATTAAGTTTATTTAGTGAGTATTTTTGCATTTTTTACTGAGCATTTAAATAACATCCATTAAAATTTTCAATAACATTCATTAATACTGTACTAAAGTAATTTATCAAATGGCTTTCAAAATTTAAGAGGTTAAGCCAAAATCAGATATTTTAAGTTGATAAAACTTTGTTTTGCACATACAACAATTGATAAGAGATAACCAATTAAAATTCATCAAATGTTCATTACATTTTTTACCTGTTGTGTCACTTCTTTAAATTTTTGGAATACAAATTCGTACTAAAATAATATTTTATATAATATTGGTAATTTACTAATAAAATAGATTATCTATAATTTATAAAATGTAACTGTAACTTTAGTTACACAGTTACTGAAATAAAGTAACTAACTACAGTTACAGTTACCCTGAAGTAAAAGTAACTGGTTACAGTTACTTTACTGAAGAAAAGGAAATAGTTCCAGGAATTAGTTACATGTAACTAGTTACTTAACAGCTCTGCACATAGGTAACACTTAGGACATCTATGAATTGACATTGCTGGTTCAAATCTCGCTTAAAAACTTATTTCATTTTAAAATAAGTTTCAGTTATTGAGCAACATTGAAATAAAATACTGAACAATGAATTAATTACTGAGCATTTGAATATTATACTGAGCATTTAATTATTCTACTGAGCAAAAATTGAATTAAATATTGAGTACAATAATTTGTTCTCTTTTTTTAGAGGCGACTTACAGGTTGAAAATCTCTTTTATTAGTGAAAAAATACTTTTAAAATCTTATTTATGTTACAATATTTTTACAAAGATACCGGTGTAACGTACAGAAATGACGAAGATTGTAAAATAGCGAACGTCTTATACGAATTTCTATTGGTTAAAAACACGAAATAATGAGTTTTGACGTTTATCACGTCTTTTTTTACTAGCAGGGGATTGGGTGAAGATTGGGAAAATGCATTGTTACTTTTGACGATCCCATTGTTATACCATAGCGTTTTTAAATTTGAACGTCAATTATCCCATATTTGAATTAGAGATAGATAAATTATATTCATCTTAATAACATTTTGCAAGGTAGATGCTAATTGTGTTGAATTAAATATTAAGTTAATTAAATAGAATGATATTATTTTTTACCCTCTTTCTCACCAGGGGGGAGGGGAGTGATTTCCCCCCCCCCTTATTTTTTAACCTCTTTCTCACCAGGGGGGGGGGGGGTGATTTGCCCCTCCCCCTTATTTTTTACCCTCTTTCTCACCAGGGGGGAGGGGGGCGGGGGTGATTTGCCCCCCCCCTTATTT
Organism: Gordius sp. MW1; assembly: GCA_964036665.1. Lineage (NCBI taxonomy): Eukaryota > Metazoa > Nematomorpha > Gordioida > Gordea > Gordiidae > Gordius > Gordius sp. MW1. The sequence continues at coordinate 19,998,888 of OZ038533.1, forward strand.
TTCCCCCTCTTTTTCACCAGGGGGAAGGGGGGTGATTTGCCCCCCCCCCCTTATTTTTTACCCGGGGGAAGGGGGTGATTTGCCCCCCCCCCCTTATTTTTTACCCTCTTTCTCACCAGGGGAAAAAGGGGTGATTTGCCCCCCCCCTTATTTTTTACCCTCTTTCTTACCAGGGAGGGAAAGGGAGGGCGGGATTTGCTTCCCCCCCCCCATTATTTTTTACCCTCTTTCTTACCAGGGGGGGGGGGGGAGGGATTTGCTTCCCCCCTTATTTTTTACCCTTTTTTTTACTAGGGGGGGGGGCACCAGTGAAAAAGAGGGATAAAAAATAAGGGGTGCAAAAGACCCCCCCTCCCCTCTGGTAATTAATAGGATAAAAAAGGGGGGGGCAAAAGACCCCCCTCCCCTCTGGTAAGAAAGAGGGTCAAAAATAAGGCGGGGGGCAAATCACCCCCCTCCCCCCTGGTGAGAAAGAGGGTGAAAAATAAGGGGGGGGGGGCAAACCCCCCCCCCCCCCCCTATGGTGAGAAAGAGGGTAAAAAATAAGGGGGGGGGCAAAAGATCCCCCTCCCCTCTGGTAAGAAAGAGGGTAAAAAATAGGGGGGGGGGGGGGAAAACACTCCCCTCCCCCATCTCCCCTGTGGTGAGAAAGAGGATAAAAAATAAGGGGGGCCCCCATCTCCCCTCTGGTGAGAAAGAGAATATAAAATAAGGGGGGGGGGGCAAAACACCCCCCCCCCCCCCCCCATCTCCCCTGAGAGAAAGAGGATAAAAAATAAGGGGGGGCAAAACACCCCCCCCCCTCCCCCCTGGTGAGAAAGAGGGTAAAAAATAAGGGGGAGGGCAAAGTTCTTAATTTATTTATGATATATAATATGAAATTTATAAAGTTAGTTTCCAATAATGGTAGTTTAGGATCCTAAACTACCATTATTGGAAACTAACTTTATAAATTATAATGGATTGATAGTACATAAATACATTCAATATGATTAAAATTGTAATTTTAAATAACATAATATTATTGATGATTGACGTTTTTATCCGCCAATAAGAACTATTTAAACAATTTTAATGAAAATAATATATGACGCTTGATTGACATTTGACTTCGCTATTTTACAACGTTCGCTGACTCCAATATTACACCGGTGTAATATCCATTTCCACGACGCTCAAAAAAATCGACATGCCAATCAAAAATTTTTCTTAAAATTTGAAATTAAATTTCTATGGGCTAAGACAAACGTCAATCAACAGATGTTTTTAGTTACTAACCTATAAAATTCACAAAAAATATTGATTATAATTCAACAGGGGCGTAGCCAGGATTTTCTCAAGGGGGTAGAAATTTTCCAATTTTTTAAAAACATTTTTATTTCAATAAATTATTTATAAGGCGGAGCCCCCGAGGAGATGGGGGTCTGGGGACGAAGCCCCCAGCTACGCCCGAAGGGCTTATTTTTCTATTTACTAATATAATATTATTAACTAGATGAACCCGGCAAACGTTGTTTTGCCATTTACCCGGGTGTATTAAATTATGTTGGAATTTTAGGGCATATATGATGATAAAGCGGTTATTGAAGTAAAAATAAAGTTTGATGTCTATATGTTCTACTTCTATTGTTCTATTTCCGTATACAGTGCAAGGCGTACGAATACTCGAAAACTACTAGACCGATTTGCATTTGGCTCGAACATTCTTAAAACATGCTCCGGAGTGTCAGGAATAAACTGTGAAATTTTGAGCCAAATCGGATTGGTAGTTTTCCAAAAAAGTTGAGAATCAGGCGCTAAACTGTTCTCGAAAACTACTGGACCGATTTGGCTCAAACAAATCTTAAAACATGCTCCGGAGTGTCAGGAATAAACTATGAAATTTTGAGCCAAATCGGTCTGGTATTTTTCAAAATTGGTGGCGGCATACACACATAGTTTCATTTTTATATATAAGACTAGATGAACCCGGCAAACGTTGTTTTGCCATTTATTTTTGCATTTTGCAGTATCACTTTTTAAGTGTTTCTAATGGCTGTAGACTTACACTTTATGAATAATTGACTAAAAACATAAAATATTCATAACGCAGTACAGATATAACCCAAATAATTTATGGTAAAGTTTAGCATAAGCCTTAAAGAAATGTCACTGAGTTTTAAATGTAATTTAAGTTTCTTCTACAAAATAAACGCATAACCATGACATAAAATACTTTGTAGAATCTAATGTTTATATTCCTCTGGTTCATTCATATGGTAACGGGTCTGACCTGATTTAATATGAAAGAAAATTTTTATGCAGCCATAAAACATTTAAGCTTCATATATTATACTGCATAGCATATGACGTCTTTATTAATTGCCAAAACGTATAAAACAACGTATAAAACAAAAAAACGTGACCCTTCGAAAACTACTGGCCCGATTTGACTCAAACAAATCTTAAAACATGCTCCGGAGTATGGGGAATAAACTCTGAAATTTTGAGCCAAATCGGTCTGGTAGTTATCCAAATTTGGTTTTATTAAGTGCCAAAACGTATAAAACAACGTATAAAACAAAAATACGTGACCCCTCAAAAACTACTGAACCGATTTGGCTCGAACAAATCTTAAAACTTGCTCCGGAGTATGGGGAATAAACTGTGAAACTTTGAGCCAAATCGGTCTGGTAGTTTTCCAAATTTGGTTTTATTAAGTGCCAAAACGTATAAAACAAATTAATTTTTGGCCAAGGGGGTAAACTATCCGTTTTTCTACCCCCTTGTCTACGCCCCTGTAATTCAACCATGGTTTACAAGATTAATTAAAATTTATCATATTTGTAATTAAAATTTTTCATATTTAGCATTCTGCATTTACTTCTTTTGATATGTGTTTTTGAGCTTGAGCTGATGATCATTGATCTATGTTTATAATTCCTTTTAAATGGCTGATATAATTTATAAAGTCAATATTGTATTTGGTACATTTAATAACCTAAGGGATATTTGAGTGAGTATTTAAATACATTAGCTAATGATCATTATATCAGATCTATGATTATGAGCCTATCCTTTTAATTGTAATTTTGGTAAAGGTAATTGATGAACTCAATATTGTATTTGGTACATTTATAATAACCTAAGGGATATCTGTTGAGCTTGAGCTAATGATCATTATATCTGATCTATGTTTATAAGCCTATCCTTTTAATTTTAATTTTGGTAAAGCTAATTGAACTCAATATTGTATTTGGTATATTTATAATAGCCTAAGGAATATCTGTTGAGCTTGAGCTAATGATCATTATGTCTGATCTATGTTTATAAGCCTATCCTTTTAATTGTAATTTTGGTAAAGCTAATTGATGAACTCAATATTGTATTTGGTATATTTATAATAACCTAAGGGATATCTGTTGAGCTTGAGCTAATGATCATTATATCTGATCTATGTTTATAAGCCTATCCTTTTAATTGTAATTTTGGTAAAGCTAAATGATACTCAATATTGTATTTGGACATTTATGATAACCTAAGGAATAGCTGAGTTAGTACTTGAATACATTGAGCTTGAGCTAATGATCATTATATCTAATCTATATCTATGTTTATAAGCCTATCCTATTAATTATTTTTATTGTCTATAAGCTTAAAACTAAGGTAAAGTTTATAACTTAGACTAATAAAGTAAAAGATTTTTTAATAAGCTTCAAATGATTATGTGCATTTTTATACAAAACTAGAGATGAAAATACAAATGTTTGAGCTTGACTAAACTGATATTCATAATTTTCTCGATCTAACCTAAATTTATAAAATAGTGAAAAAAAAAGATTTGATAATATACTTAAATGGCTAAATTGATAGTTTGTTAGTGATTCTCTAAATTTTAATTTATAATTTAGATAATTATGCATAGTAATTCCTTGAAATATTTTGAAAGTCTTGTGTCGTCATTTTAGTGTCTTCAAAAAAAATACATGTTTTTGTGCCAAAACTAACCTATTGAGCTTTTAGGAAGATCACGTGATATGGCATATAACTCGTTATTATGCCATATTAACCAATAGGAATGTTCAACTGAGCGTCGTCGTTTTTTAAATGTCGACGTTTCAGATCATTACACCGGGCTTCCCTGCTTTTTAACCATTTAAAATCTTTTAGTTTGATATGAAATAAAATAACAGTGATATTTTATAAAGGTAATTTGAAGAAAAGATAACTTTTAAAATTTGTTTTTAAATTCTTAATGCTAAATTGTAATTAGGTTTATCTAAATATTAAATTAATACTCCAATTGCTAAGCAGTATAAATGGGGAAGCAATGATGGGGAGCTGCCCCCCCCCCGAATCTAAATTAAAAAAAAAGTTTTTTCGACTCTTTCTAAATCATTTCCTTCCTGTAATCCTAGCTACACCCAAGGGATTGCATGTTTTAAAATGGAAATATAATTTAATTTTCTTGTTAATTTAATAAGCATCAATTAATAAATTAGAATATTATAAAAACACATTCATTTTTAAAACTTAATTAAATTCAATAAAAAATCTAATTGTTTTGTAACGGGTAGTGTTGTATAAACGGCTGAGTTTTATTTGGTCGACTTTTTTTAATCGACTAAACATAAACAGACCAAAAGTTTTTAGGTTTGTTTTCTTAAGTCGACCCCTAGGTTTAGTTCGAAATTTGGAAAAGAGACCAGTGTCGACTAGAGGTCAGATTTATTTGGAATTTTCTGCCCGAACCCCGCCCGGTTTAATTTTTAGACTTTATTGCCCGCCCGAACTCTTCTAAGTGTCCGCCAAAATCATTAGAGCTGCCCGGCCCGAAATATAAAAGTTTGCCCGTTATGTCCGAAATTATGCGATCCCAAATTCTTTCAAACACTATTAAAAAATAGGCATTAACTTAATGGCATAATGATTAAAACAAATATAGCAGTATTTTATTATTACGGACAAAATCAATTTTCATATACTTTTTAAAAGTCGCATGAGAATCAATTTTTTCAAATAAAATTTTAATATTGAATTTTAATCCCTATAGGTCAAAAAATGGTAGTAATTGGTCTTTCTAAAGATTTTGGCAAGAGTTTTTAAAATATAATGTTATCACTGACAAACCCGCTCATTGCTCACAAAATTTTAATAGATTAATTGCTAATGCATTTAGGTACAAACATGTTAGAACGTTTACAAATCATATAACAACAAAATATTAATTGGATGCAGCCGATGTCCATAAAAATATTTATGTAGCAATTTTTTCTTTAAGTTTAAAGTATACATATTTTATAAATAATCTTACAATAAACAAAATTAGATTCATGTTTTGGGTAAACCCGTATGTGCCCTTATCCTATAAATAAACTTATTAATGAATAAAATTAGTACAATTAATCGATCTGTGCTTTGTTAATACTTACTTTTTTGATAAAAGACAATAATTTTTTTAAAAAGATTCAAATGCAATTTATGGAGATAATTTTTATTTAAAGCAAAAAAAAATATGGAAATTTATTAACGGTATATCCCCCCCCCCCTTTTTTTGATTAATAACTAAATTAAATGGGTTAAAATATAATAGTTTAGTTACATCAAAGACTTTAAGACACTTATAAAAACCAACTTTCATCGGATGAATACGGTTGAAACAAAAAAATGTAAAAATTTTCTCGAAAAAAAATATTTTGTTGGAAACATAATATATACATCTAATTTTCTTACTTTGACAAAATGCGTTGTAAAACTTCCGAATTTGATTGTGAAAATTGCTATGAAATAAAAACTTGTTTGAACATTTAATTCGCGTGAAAACACCAGACCGCCCCAGTTGGTAACTAAGCGATTATTAGAATGTTCATCATTCTATATAATATTAATACTTTTATCATTTATCATATTTGTCTAAAATTTCCTGCTAGAACCCATCACGGTTTGATAACTAAATTGCCTGCCAAAACCCTTTAATTGCCCAATTCACTAATGCTGTCCGAAAAGCCGGGCCCAAAATGACGATTTTAAATTTCAAGAATTGATTTTGTCTTATTTTCAAAAAAAATTGGTCTAATTCTAGAATTTTTTAAATAGAAAGGTGACAAAAATAGTTAAATTAACATTAATATTCGAATTCCAAGCGGTTTTAGCAGTAAACAAGCCGAAGTCATTCGGTGCGTGACCGAACAGCGTGACAAAACAAATCGGAAAGTGAGCCCATAAATTGCATAGCAATTAATATAATTATATAATAATAATAAAAAATCTCATTATGGTGCCCGCCCAGGCTACTTGAAAATCTCAATTTAAAACGGTAGCCTGCCCGACCCCTTAGCCGAGTGGGCCCAGCAGCCCGAATTTTTGGTTGTTTATTTTTACTTTTAATTACAAATAAAATAAAAAATTTTTTGTTAAATTCCCCCCCCGTCGTGAAAATCCTAGCTACGCGCCTGTTGATTTGTCAAAAAATTAAATGATATTAGAATAAAGTTTAACACTTGCATGCATTGTGTTAATTAAGGCATGACCCTTTTGTAAAATATCTAGACGGATATGTGAACTAAAATGGGTACATAGATATAAATATTTCAATCCTTTCTATGAACGTAGCTAGGGACTTGATGGAAATAGAGGGGTTCAAGCAAAGATTATTAAAATAACCTGGGGACGGGTGGCAAAATCAACTTTCTAAACTTTTTAGCATTTTCCATATACAATCAAATAAAAAAGCAACAACATAATACACTATATAAAAAATCTCATAAGCCCGAATTGCCCTAATCCTACCATCGCGCCCGAAAAAAAAATTTATGACAGTTGCCCGACCCGGCCCGTTCGGGCAGCGGGCCGGGCAATCTGGTCTCTGGTGTCGACTGTTAGTGTTAATTGAACCTAAGGTCAACTAAACGAAACCCACCCATTTTTACAACACTAGTAAGGGGTTAGCGGGCCTTACATATATCTAGGCACAACCCGAACCCTCTGGGTTAAATTAGGGCCTGTTGTTTTATTTTAAGCCAGAAGCGCGGCCTGCGGGCCGAGCTTTAAAAGGATATAATTTGAAAATGTATTTTATTGAAGTTTGTTAAAGCGTTTTTTTATTCTAGAGAAAACAAGTATTAAAATTATAAGTGAGAGTCGTAGAAGATACTTACAAGTTAAATAGAACATTAGTTGAACTATGGTGGTTCAACAAAGGGTCTTAACAATTAAGGGTCAGCCATAAATTTCTTTCTATAAAAATGGAATTTAGCTAAAAAGGGATTGAAAAAGGAAGACCATAGTGAAATAATTAAATCCTTCTAATGAAATTCATTCATAAGTATAATTATTAGAGGGTAACTACATTATAAAAATCTTTAAGTATACTAAAAGAAAACATATTTATCTATTTAAATTCACAGCTCAGATGAATAAAGTGTCAAGTCATGAAATATATGCTAAATAGGCTAGTGTTTGAAAATAAAAAGGTGTTAAAAAAATAGTTGCATTTTGGGTGTTATATTTATATAAATAAAGTAACAATTGGCCCAGTTACATTTTAAAATTTCAAAAAAACATCTCATTTTGTTGGTGCTTAAATTGACTAGGGGCCATTTAAATGGGCAAAAGGTGAATTTAAAAAACACTTTCATAATGCTAATAACTTTCACTAAAAGATTTTAAAAATCTCTTAAATTTTATACAAAAATTGGTAAAATTATTATATAAATTTAATTAAAAATAACTAACTTTGCGACTAAAGCTACTTTAGTATAATAACTATAAACCAGCTATTTAAGGAATACTTTTTTTAGATTAAAAATGCAAAGATTGATAAAACTACAATCTAATCTAATATTCATTCAACATCAAGAGAAAACAGTATTTATTCCAACATATAAATCCACAGAAGCAAATCATCATGTAATAATCAGGAATAGTTTATTTTGGGACGAAAAATCTTCGTTTATGCAATTTTCACACAAATTTAATTGGTTAAAGTATTTAAGTCATGATAACATAATATCAATAGAAATGTAAATATTAAATTATAATTTATTTTACTATTTTAGTTGAGTACAAAGTGTATCAATTATGAAATTCTTGGCTGCAAACATTAGTGTCTAAAAGTTAGCATTAACTCGTTTGCACTGTTTAAGAGCATCACTAAATCCTTCACATAATGAAAGATCATGAGACTCAGCACATTTCAAAAATTGATTCAATTCCATTTGACAAGGATTAAAAAAGCCTGCATTGCTAGTAGTGTTGACTGGCTGGGCAACTTCAGGATTGTTATTTCCTCCTGAAAAACCACCTGTCACAGCAGCGCCTAATGTATGTCCCTGAAATTACATTTTTTAATGCTAAATACAATAATAATCTTACCACAGCAGAGCCTACGGCAACTCCTGCTGCTGTTGTAGCCATTTGCGCCATTAAACCAGGACCTTGTCGCGCCGGAGTTGCAGGGACATGGGCTGGAACAGTAGGTTGAGGCCGTCTTACAGGCACAGAAGAAAAGCTTCTGGGTGACGGGGAAGAGCTAAAAGTTGATTGATAATTAGTATAGTAGCTAAATATTATACCGTCCAGATCTACGGGGCATGATGTGTTACAAGAATTATACACAATACCTAGAGGATATAAAAACTGTTTGCTACTAACGTTGAATGTTTTTCAACTCGTCGCGATAGGGTCGCATCGCAACTATGGACACTGTAGTCTATGATGGACACCAAAAAATTTGTTTAAGTTTAGTTGTACAAAGACGAAGTCACGAATATTAAAGCAACTGGTAAAAATAAGTTGTAATTTACTAATAGGATAGTCTATTTCTAATTAAGTATCAAGAGAGTGGGAAATCTATACTAGAGACCTGCAAAGGGCCTATTAAGGTCAATCGGCCCACCCGTAATAAAAATTTGAAAGCCCGGGCCCGGCCTGGGCCTTTAAAAATATTAAATTATAAGCCCCGGCCCGGCCCGAGAATTTTATACAAAGCCCGCGCCCGGCCCGGGCCCGTCAAATTTTTTATATTTTATTTTTTTTGTTTAATTTTAATAAATATTGTAAAAATAATAAATAAGTAATTCCTGGTCAGTCTAGTTCTTCTATCTTTTCGGAAACTACCTACGTGGAAAAATTAACTTTAAAAGTGGCGCTTTGGGATACATGTAACCTTGTAAGCCAAATAAACCTTTAAAACCCTTATTTGAGGTTATAATTTTTTTAATAAAGTTACTTAGCTTCTTTGCTTGCCACAAATTTTAAATAATTAGGCTAAATGAAAAAACAATAATATTTTACAAACGTAACTTGAAGAAATAAATTTTAGAATTTTGTTTTAAATTTGTTAATGATGATAAATATTTAAATTTTGGCATTTGGCCGAGGTCAGATAAAGTATATGTAAGCAACGGTTAGCATTAATTTGCAGGGAATTATAGCCAGTTTCGCAATTATCTGATATACAGCAACAAAGTTGCCCAAAGAAATTTATTAATAAAGGTAATCAGTCGAGTACAATAACAATAATGGATTTTGAGCTCAGGCGAGGTCGAAAAAAGTAAAGTCATCAGCGGTCATTAACTAGTCGATTTGCGAAAACAAAATAAAAGTCTTTTACAAAAGTTAAGTCCACAGCATAAAAATGAATACTAGGCTAAATCCCGAAAGCGCATAATGGTATTGACAATATGCTACATCCATCTTGTCAGCTCGCCGAAATATCAATTTTATAAATTTTTTAATATCTTAATACAGTCTTAATTAAGTTTATTGATTTACAAATGGACTAAAATCACAACAATCTATATAATTTATTATATAATGTAATTTTAAACGCCTAATTCTTTAAGCTTTAGCTTCCAGCTTTCTTTGAACTTGATATAAAATATTGCCATTGTTAATTTGTATAATTTTTGTTTCCATATTTCTCTGGTGTCCTTTTAAAGTTCGGAAAAACTATATATATTTGGATGTGGCTGCTTTACTCATTCATGGGGGATATAGGCTAAATTCCGAAAACGCAGAATCTCGAAGCCACGATAATGCTACTGCTACGATTTTCAAATTTCCATAAGTTTTTGTTTTAAAGTTTTATCACATCCCCAATAATATTATGTACTTTTAATCCATTAATTCAAGGAGCCAGATTTGGGTGCAACGTTTAATATATACTTGTATTAGAATGATATTTAATTTGTAAAAATTTATAAAATCTGGAACAAATTTATACATATTGTTAGCTTTATACAATAAAACATTTAATATTATTGTTTTAATTTCTTATAAGACATTGTATGCATTATGATTGATTGACAATCTTTTAAAGATTGGTAATATTTTTATAATTTCATTTAGATTCTGTTGTCTAGCATTAAGTGTATCAAGAAATAATGTTGTTACTTTGTTGATCACTTATATTGCCGATGTTTTCAACAAGTTTGGCATTTGTTCCATTTAGTATTTCATTTGATGCTAAATTTCATAAATAAAGCTATATTATGTTACTTGGTGAAGGGGTTGGCTGATCATTACTCTGTGTATGGGTCTTCTCATTAGCCTCGAGTAAGCAATTCTTAGTTTAGGAATAATATTAAATGTTGTTACTTGGTTGACCCTTTATAATTGTAGAGATATTTTTAACAAGAGTGATATTTGTTCCATTGAAAATATTTAGTTTTTCATTCGATGCTAAAATTATAAGTAAAGCTATATTATGTTACCTTGAATACAATTTTCAGAATGCTTAGTTGTGACTATGCAATTACTATTCTTCAATATAGCCTTTCCTGGGCAATGACATATAGTACATTGCCTGCACTTGTAATACACCTGTCCAAGTTTTCCATCTTTAATTTTGGTATAATCAAAGTTCTTATGATTCAGAATTAACTTTTTTCTCTTCGATTTCTTAAATTCTAAAATTAATTTATAAATATTTAGATAATTAAGCTTATTTATATTTTCTGTATTATCGTGATTTGTTCTCTTAACCAAAAATTTAGTAAAAGCTTATATGATTGCATATTTTTTACAAAATGTTAATTGGCGCCAGGTGTAGCACTAAATTTCGGAATTATGCACTTTCGGGATTTAGCCTAGGAACCATTCATGGCATTATGGAAATTTTCCAAATGGTTATTAGTAGTCATACCAGGAGCTTCATATTTTTGCAATAAATTATATGGAAATATTGCATTATCATTCACCCAAACATTTTTATTATATCTTAAAAAACTTTTCAAATTGGCAATATTGAGATGTTCTAAGGAATTCATATATTTGTTATAAACTAAATCTGTTGCATCCATTCTATTTAATTGATTGCTCGCGGCATATTACTTAAGTCTATTTCAAAACTTAATCGACTTATTTTCATTACCTTACTACTTCGCGACGTTAATTGACCTATCACATATAGCTCGCGGATTCATCACTTTAATGTTAATTGATTTAATGTATTTCAATTAATTCGCGATTAAATAAAGATGTGTAAAACACTTCTTAACTTACGAACTCTTTTATTTTCCCTCACTTAATTATTTACCTTCAATAAAGAGTACCCCCTCCCAATTCATCCACATCTTTTTTCCTGAGATATGGTGTAGTGCATATTTTCTTAATAACTGTTAGGATATTTTTGTCTTTAATGTATTCTTTAGCAAGGCCCAATTTCTTAGCTTTGCCAATTATTGCTTGGGAGAAATGGAAATAGCAACCTAGTAAAAATCTATTTAAAATGTATGCATTTTACCTTGAATTATAATGTCAGGGAATTGTTTTTAGGGCTTTAAGGAAAGCCATCTCAAAATCAACTTGCCAAAAATAATTTTTATCTATTTAAATAACTAAGCTTACTTATATTTTCATAATTATCTTTTTTTTGCTCTCTCAGCCAAAAATTTGGTAAAAGCTTGATCATATGATTGCATATTTTTTAAAATAGGTTTATTGGTGCCACGTGTTACATTAAAATTCGGGATTATGCGCTTTCGGGATTTAGCCTAGGAACCAAGAGGGGCCTTTAAACTATAATATTATAATCTAATTTTTAATTATAATAATTTTTGCTATAAAATTCTATACACGCCATATAATTAAATACTTAAAATCACCTCTTATTATTCTAGTGATGCTACACCATAGACTAGATAGACTGCTCATGCCATATGTCACATCTGCTTAATTGTGTTGTGTGTCAAATTTTCCTCCATTTTGAAGAGAGCAGCTGGTGTATTTTAACCATGTAATTTTGCGCTATAACCAATTTACCTTCCTCACTTATTTATAAATTTAAACGAACATCAATAAATTAATATTATACAAAAAATTGATGGCGCTATATTATAAAACGAGAACAAATTATTGTGCTAAGTACTTAATTCAATTTTTGCTCAGTAGAATATTTAAATGCTCAGTAGAGTAAACAAATGCTCAGTAGAATAATTAAATGCTCAGTAAATAATTTAATGTTCAATAATTTAATTATTTGCTCAGTAATAAATTTTTTTGTTCAGTTTTTATTCAAATCTTGCTCAGTAATTTTTTTATTTATGCAAAGTTACTAAAAACTAGTTTTAAAATATCTAGAGCGAGATTCAAACCCGAAATATCAAAGTAAGAGTCTTGCGTGTTTCCCATGGAGTCAAAGTGCTCGCCTGAAAAAGGGTTTATTTTTGTTTATAAAAGAATTAAGTTTTACAACCTTTGATGAGTTTAAAGAAAAGAATTTTAAGCTTTGGGTATGTGAATTGCCAAACTATTGCGAAAAATGGTTTCAAGGCAAGTGCAATTGTCCATCCATGGGTGTAGCCAGGGCCCCCCGCCCCCTAAATGGCAAAAAAAAACAATGCAAATAGCCTTAAAAATTAAAAAAGTTATGTTTTGCCCCCCCCCCCTTATTGAACTTTTAAACGTTTCGCCCCCCCCCCCTAACCCAAAACCTCGCTACGCCCATAGGTCCATCTTTTTATAAACAAGATATTTGCAAATATGTCGTTGGCTTGGGAATTAAACTTCAATTTTGCCAACCACCTAAAGAAGCCAAAAGTGTGCCTATAGGGCAAAAAAGAAAGAGAGGCAGACCCTCAAAGGCTAAATCAGCCATTATTGTTCAGGAATGGTAAGTTTAGATTATATAACATTGATTATATAATAAATTTTAGGTTTTTGTAATGAAAATTGTCTCCAGCAAAATTTGTCTATTTTTCATTTTAAATTGTTAATTATTATTATTTATCTGTATTTGTAAATATTTGTGATTTTCAAATAAAAATTTTATAATTTCCTTCATAAAATTTAAGATTGATAAATCTCAACAAAATTTGAAAAAAAAATACATTATAAGTATGTAAAATTTAAGAAGGAAAAGGCAGAGCATTTTAGAATGGGAATTATAGGTCATTACTTTTCATAGCTTTTTTAATTTGCCATTCAAGACACATACCTTATAACCTTAAAAAATTTAACAATCAGGTCTCCAATCTATTTAATTTAGCCAAAATAAACTATTTCAATTTCCACACACTCAATTTAACTTTATTTTTACAAAATATTAGTGCTAAATAAATTAAGATTGGTTATTATTTATTAAAATTACTGAGCATTTTATTTGAAAATACTGAGCATTTTGGATTTATAACTGAGCAATATTAAGATTATTTACTGAGCATTATTGAATTTTTTACTGAGCACATTAATAAAATACTGAGCATAATTTACTAAGCATTTTTGATTTTTTTACTGGGCATTTAAATAACATCCTTTTAAAACATACTTTAATCTCAGTTTTTACATTTTTTATTTTTATGTATCGTGTAAATGATATCTATTTTAAAATGCTGTTTTTGATATCTACCCAATTCAATATTTTTTATTTACTTTTTTAAGATCATTTAATTTGCAAAAATCACTAATTTCTATATGCTCACCACTTTACCATGTTAACATCAAAATGGTTGAAAAAAGGGTACACGTTTTGTACTTTGATGAGCAATCTATCTAGTCTATGTGCTACACTTTCAGCGTTGTAAGTTTTAATATGTGCAGTTATGTTAGAAATAAAAATAGTATTATGTACTCGGTTGTGGTATTATAACGTTATTATAAACTTGCAATAACTCTATGGGCTATTATTGATGATGGTAATATCAAAGGTGTAAAATTTTACCTTAAATTAAAAAAAGGGTTTATGAGCTTTAAGCAGTCAGAGATGATAAAATGTCTCAATTGGCGCACTTTTGTAACCAAGTTAAGCTTCACTCAACTTACAAATTTATAGACTATTTATATTTGACAAACACAGTGGCTTTTATATGTTATGATTTGTTAAACCTAACAAAATAATTACTTATACTTCTACTTTATTTATAATTTTTCATATTTGTACTTTCTATAGAAAATGTTATAGTTCATTGGTTACTAACTTTGCTTTATATTGTCAATGACACGTTGCACTCTACCCTTATCAATTGGTGTATTAAAGTTTTCCAATTAAATGGTTTACCATCTTACTTTTTCCACACTTTATCCTTTATTTTATAAAATGAATAAAATAGTAAAAATTATTTTCTCTGAGGCGAAATTGAAATTCACATAATCGCACTCGAGACCATATTGAATCATTACTGACTTATAAAATTAATTTTTGTCCTTTCACAAATGTTTTGTCAACTATTTCTATAAATATTATAATTAACTTTAAAAAATTGGAAGAAGTATAATAATCAATTGTTCATAATTATATTAAAACAGTTAAAAACATAGTTGAACGACTTAAATATCTTATTGTTCTAGTTCTTTGGGCTAGGTCTAAAAATTGTGTGGTAAGCTAAATTAGCATATGCTACAATCAAGGATGAAATTAAAATTTATAGAAAAATAGCTTAAGCTGAAAAAAGGCTTAAGACGTAAACAAATAATGTTTTTTTGTAATATTCCGAAAGTATACAGAATAGTTATTAATTTAAATATCAACAGTATTCCAGTAGAATAATACCAGTTTATCGTTTTATTACTCAGCAGCTAGTCAATCTTTATAGCTGTTATACGTCAAAAAAGCTATCTCTTGATTTTGCAGCGGCTATTATGGAAACGCTATCACGGGTGGCAAAATGGGTCCTGAAGACCCCATATCCTAATTTGTTGAATGATAAACACGCAGTATTGTTGAAATTGTAGATAAAATCATTAGCCGCTGTAATATAAAAATTGGTTTTTAAACCTTAAAGGCTACCTATACCCTTAAGTAATAAGTCTTATTTCTCTGGTTTCAAAGCAATAGAGAGGCATAAAAATAGTCATGAAGGTCTCATAAACTATTAAACTATCCAATTGTAAGTTTCAGGAAATATTTGAAGTGAATTTCAAACTACTAAATTTTGCATATAAAATATTAAAAAAACTACTATAATGAACCTGTTTTTCATTATTGCTTTAAGCGGTCATTAGAATCAAACCAGATCATCATAGTGTTAATACACCAATGATAAAATAAATTATTTCTTATTCATTAAATCCAAATATTAATAAATGTCAATTATAATTATTGTTCAATAAATATAACTTAAAATGCCATTTATAACATAGTAAATTGAAATATAATTTTAATATATTACAAAGAGAGATCGAACGATTTCTTAGATGAATAAGGTCGGCCTTTAAAGTTGGTAAATATTGGACAGGTGTTTCAATAAGTTTCAATCTACATCTTTCAGTTATAATTTAGGTCAAAGATATTGATTAATTAAACTTATTAAATTAACCATATAATTGTATATAAATTTAAAAAAGTCTACAAGGCCACAAAATAATTCAAGGATCCAGTTGTTTAAACATGATTAAGGTCATATTGGGCTAAAAACAAAACTCAGCACTATATAAAGCTTAAAATTTTATAAGCAAAACCAATCTTAATTATTGTTAACATGAGCCCATTACCCCTATTTATCATTGCCTTACTAAGTGTGGTATATCTACCTTCCTGTGAAACGGGTAATTATCTTACATTTATATATTTGTATTTGATAATTATAGCCCAAACAGGCAAACCAGTAGTCATAGGCTATTACCCAAATTGGTCCAAGTATCGTGGAGGAATATTAAAGTATGACATCGATAATATTAGAGGTGATCTCATCACTCACCTACTCTACGCCTTTATTGGTATTAATGCTGATGGCAGTCTACTCAATCATGAGACCGGTAATAGAGAAAATAACATCTCAAACGTTAATATATATTTTTTATAGCTGATTATCCAAAGTTAAGAAACTTGAAGACTAGATATCCAAACCTCAAAATATTACTTAGCGTTGGAGGCTATTCTTATACGGCTCAATTTGTGTAAGCAATTATTTTTATTTAATTGATAATAATTTATGTTTTTACAAATTCCTTCCCTCCCCCTTTTAGGCATCTGATTAAAAATAATGCTAGCATGGCGGCTTTTGCCAGAAACATTGCTAAAGTAGTAACGGATTACAACCTAGACGGGGTAGACATTGATTGGGAAGAGCCAGATCACACAGAAAAAGCCCAGTATATTCAAATTTTGCAAGTTAGTTTACAATATTATCAACATTATATAAGATTACAAAATAGAACGTATTGTTATCGTCAAATGCATACTAGGTCTTTTTCTTTAATACATCGAATTTATTAAAATAGTTGGTATTCAATATGTATCAAATGTCTTTAATTTATTTTCAAGCTCCTCCGAAATGAATTAGGCAATAATAAATGCCTTATGTCCGTTTTACCGGCGGCGTATGCACGGTCATTAGGCTTCGACGTACCTAAAATGATCCCGTAAGTTCTTTAGCTTATTTTAATAATATAATTTTAAATTTCTCTTATAATCCACATTTTAGATTATTGGACTATATCGGTATTATGACTTATGATCTAGCTGGATCCTGGAATGGGGTTACAGGTCATCATACTTCGTTCAATGGAACAGGAGAATTTACAGTTGTAAGAACTTTATAAGATAAAAACTTTCTACAGATCTAACTCGTAGTCGGTATTTAGAGTTACAAACGTAATAAGCTTTTAAAACACCTCCTCATTTACACAATTTTCTAATTTTCACAAAATTTTAAGATGAAATCGATGAATATGTGGGAAAGCAAAGGAGTTCCAAAAAGCAAATTGCTAGTTGGCTTAGGATTTTATGGGCGCACTTGGACTTTAACAAGCACAAACACAGGTGTCGGAGCTACTGGTGGAAGGGGAAGAGCTACAGGTGTTGGTGAGGAAGGGGCCGTTGCTTGGGTTGAGGTTCGGTTATTTCAATTTTTAAAATAACATATAACTTTTTTATTCGTTGTAGTAACAAATGATATCGATTTATAAATTTTATTACAGCATCAACGGTATGAAGGATTAACCATTAGACAAGCCTATAACGCTAAATAAAGCCTTTTAAGCAGTTTTATTCGCTTTATTTAAAAATTTAGATTCATAAAAATGGGTGGCCAGAACATTGGGATTCAAAGGACTCCGTACCATACACGTTCAAAGGTGATCAATGGTATAGTTATGACAATGCCAAAAGTTTGGATATTAAAGTAAATTAAACATGCTAATTATTATTATTACTTTTATAACAAATAACGACGAACCAAGATAAATAAGTTTACAAAGATTATTAAATTTTTATTTAGTTTATATAACACATTAAGCTTAGTTACGATAAAACTATAGTACTCCCCAACAAATTTTAAAGTCGTCTCGCTACTTTAAGATTCACTTCAAATTTTTTTTTCCAACAGAGGGCTCTAAACATATGTGGGTTAGCTATAAAACTGTTAAGGTATAAATTCAATTATATTTGAAAACATTATGCGTGAGTTTTAATGCGAAACAGGTTAACTTTACGTGTTTAACCAAACAATACCCGGGGGTCTTAATATGGGATCTATCATTCGATCCCGAAGTTACCGTTTTGACAGGCGTTTACAACAGCATAGTTACAAGATGTCCAGGTGCTGGCAGCGGCGGGACAACCGTGGCTCCTCCAGTTACAACTGCACCAGTAGCTACAACTACGACTCCGACAACAACTACCGTAACATCTGGTGGTGGAGGTGGGGCCTCTTGCGGGAATATGACTGCCATATGCATTGGATTCGGACCGGGAAATTTGAGATCCTATCCTCCAGATTGCACGTAACTATACTATATTGAGCTTATGCCACATCTTAATTTATAGAAGAGTAGATAAGTAAGTTTTGTCTGGTTAACCTTTAGTTTTAATCGACTAAACAAAAGATACCGAAAGTATTTTGGTCTCTTTATGTTTACTCGACGTCGACTAAGATAAACAGACCAAAAAACCTTTGGTGTGTTTATGTTTAGTCTACTCGCCGTTTTTGCAACACTTTTATAGGTTGTCACTTTTAATAGTATTTAAGAATTAACTCGTAACGCAAGCTATTAAATTTAAATTAAACTATTTTAAATTTTCCTTAAGTTGAACGGCTTTAGTCGTGCTTTAAATTACATTTATAAAACGGCCATGACTATTATTAAAATTTAGCACGAAATCGTGTAAAGATAGTCGTTGTTCATTAATGACTAGCTAGAAAGTATTAAAAATACAATATAGGTTTTAAAGACTATCATTGAGAAAATAATAATTAATTATTGTCTATACACCTAGAAAATTTGTCAATTGTGTGCACCCTCCGGTTTTGCAATCATGTTCATCAACTTTGAAATTCAACCAAAATATTCAAGTTTGCGATTGGCCTTACGCCGTCCAATGTCCTAGCTGCTAAACTTTATATTTGAAATATTTCACTTTTATTTAACCTTAAATGTTAATTAATACTTTATTCATGTAATAAATTTTTACATTTAATGATGTTCAAACAACTTACACATAAACATAGTTGTTTACTTAATGTCTAAAATTCTCGTAAATCATAATCGATGTAATTAATATCCTAGTGGGTAGTCAAACACAATTTCGTTCAACTCTCATTTGTAATCACTGAGAAAGAATTCACTCTTAAAACTTTAGAGCTATAATAACCGGTAATGGCTCTTTTTAATATTAATTTACAAATTATTTTTATTTGAACATCAAAAGAATCCTTAGTCACAAATCTTGACAAAATTTTCTTTTACAACATAGACCTTTCGGGAAAAATAATACCACAAGGATAAAGTAATAAGTACTTTATTAAATATCCAATTAAAGTAAATTGTATGCGAGAACAAAAAGTGAGTAACTGGTGTATATAAAATTCCTTTATATACGCATATATTAATTGTATTCAATTAAGTTTAGTGTTGCCTCCGCGAGGTATAAACAAATCAATTATATATAGTGGTGATACCTCGAGGTATGCTTGGTGGTCAATTAACGTTGCGAAGTCGTAAGGGACAATTAAATCAATTAAGCCAATGGACGCAACAAATATTCCGCTGGGTAAAAACGGAGTTCATACAAAATTAACAAATTTTTTTGGCCAATGCACTTGTCGACCAGACTTGGTAAAGGTTGGGTTGAGGGGTGCGCTAGGTTTTGTAGAAGAAACAATGGTAGGTTGTTTTAAAATTTGATTTGGTGGGTGATTGTTTGGTTTGGGTGAATTTGGGTCAACCGATGAATTCGGTTTATCAACCTTAGGCTCAAGGAAAGCTGGTTTTAATCGATCAATCGAGACCGTGTCTTTCCTCCCATTGTGGTCTATGATAAAAAATTTAGTATGCTTTCCAATCACTTTGAAAGGTCCTTCATAGGGGGGAACTAAAGCTTTGCGTAGTCGATCAGTTCTTATGAAAATATGGGTTGATGAAAATAAGTTGTCAGAAATTTGTGGTTTGATGTTCGATTGTCTGGAAGGTGTAAATCAAACATCATCAAACTGCTGTCTAAGGCGTTGTATGTAATCGGCAGCGTTAATGTCACAATCGGACGGTTGTAAAAAATCTCCTGGGAGTCGTAAAAAAGTGCCGTATACAAGCTCAGCGCTTGAACAGGCGAGATCTTCCTTGACGGTGTTGCGAATCCCTAGGAGTACAAGGGGAATAAGTTCGGACCAACGGGTAACGTCACCTTTTGTCATGATTGCACTTTTGAGTTGCCGGTGGAATCGCTCTACCATCCCATTGGCTTGTGGATGGTAAGCTGTCGTAGTGATATGGTGATAACCTAGTAAAATAGATAATTGTTTAAAAAGGGTTGATTGGAATTGCGGTCCCCGGTCCGTGGTTAATGTCGATGGAACACCAAAGTTGGCTATCCAGTGTGTCAAAAATGTGCGTGCAACGGTTTCGGCTGTTGCGTCATTAATGGGAATTGCAATCGGCCATCGGGTGAAACGATCAACGGCAGTAAAAATGTAAATATGGCCGTTAGAAGGTGGCAAGGGTCCGACGAGATCTACATGTACGTGGCTAAACCTTGCGTCTGGTTCAGCGAACGTGCCTGGGGTTGATATTACGTGCTTATTTACCTTGCATTTTTGACATGCAATGCATTGCTTTGTCCAATCGCGTACATCTTTGTTCATTCCCGGCCAGACGAAACGTTGGGCGATTAGTTTAAGTGTTGGGCGTAAAGCTGGGTGAGAAAGACCATGTAGCTGATTAAAAACTATGCGTCGGAGCGTCTTAGGTACTAAAGGTCTCGAAATCGATTTAGATGTATCGCACGTAATAGTTAAATTTGTACCTGGAATTAAGCGTTGTTCCAGTTGAAGGCTTTCGAGATCTTCTAGTTGGTATTGCTCTTGTTTTTGTGTCATAGCAATTCTTTCTGTGAGTGAGGTGTTTGGTTGTTGAATGGAATCGATATCGATTCGGGACAAAGTGTCTGCTACAATATTCGCCTTACCTTTAATAAACTGTATATCTGAAGTAAATTGTGAGATGTAGTCTAATTGTCGTATTTCGCGGGGCGAGTATATATCGGATTTAGAAGTGAGAACGTAAGTTAACGGTTTGTGATCAGTAAAAATTGTAAAATCGCGACCTTCTAAAATGTGTCGGTAATGTTTAATTGCCAGATAGATTGCTAGTAGTTCTCTCCCGAATGTACTGTATCGAGTTTGTGTTTTGCTCAATTTCAGGGAGAAAAAGGATAAAGGACTGATTTCCCCTTTTACGATCTGATGTAAAACGGCTCCAACGGCAGAGTTTGACGCGTCGGTTGTAATAGAGATGTTGGCACCATCCACTAAATGATTAAGGGTCGAGATTTCATCGAGCATTATTTTAATCTTGTGGAATGCACCGTGTGCGCTCTGCGTCATGTCCAATGGTCCTTTTGTGTCGGTGAGGAGATCAGTCAGTGGTTGTAGAAGAAGTGCACAGTTGGGTATAAAACGCCTGTAAAAATTTACCATTCCCACGAAACGACGTAGTTGTGTCATGGTGGTCGGAGTGGCAAAATTCTTGATGGTCGAGATCTTCTCCGGTATTGGTGTTAAACCTTGTGGGTAAACTTGATGTCCTAGGAAATCCAGAGACGGACATCCCCATTGGCACTTGTCCAGGTTGATCTTTATATCAAAATCTCTTTATCTTGTAAAAACCTGACGTAAGTGGTCTAAATGTTCATTAGTTGATGTACTTGCGATTAAAATATCGTCCAAATATGCGAAGGTAAAATTGAGACCACGGAGAGCTTGGTCAATGAAGCGTTGGAATGTTTGAGCAGCATTTCGTAAACCAAAAGGCATTCGCAAAAATTCATAAAGACCGAAAGGTGTAGTTATTGCAGTCTTTGCGATGTCTTCTAAGGCTACGGGTATTTGATGGTAAGCCCTGACTAGATCTATCTTTGTATAGATGGTTGTGCCGGCTAGATTGAGCGAGAAATCGTGCAAGTGTGGCAAAGGATAACGATCCGGTATCGTTATAACGTTAAGTGCTCGGTAATCTCCACACGGTCGCCAATCTCCTGGAGTTTTTTTCGGAACCATGTGCAGTGGAGAACTCCAGGGGCTTTCTGAGGGTTGAATTATGCCGAGTTCGAGCATGTGAGCAACCTCCTGTTTGGCAATTTTTAGCTTGACAGGGTCTAAGCGTCGAGGTCTGGCATAAACGGGTGGTCCTAGTGTACGTATGTGGTGAACTACTTGGTGGCTTACGCGTGACCTGTAATTTGGAGGGGTATAAATATCAGGGAATTCTTTCAACACTTTTAAAATACGGTGAATCAATTTTTATTGCTAGTTGCAAATTATACAAGTTCGAGTCAATATATCGCCCATAAGACTTTAAAGTCGTCTTAGGGTTTAACAAACATTTACGTCGTATATCAACGAGAAGGTTGTAATGATTTAAAAAATCAGCCCCGATGATAGGTGTTTTAACGTCGGTGATGGTAAAAACCCATTGAAAACTTCTCCGTAAGCTAAGGTCCAGTTCCATTGATTTCTGGCCATAGGTCAGTATGGAACTATTATTTGCAGCTTGGAGGAGTATGTGTGAGGGAGTGAGACGGTGGTTACGCGGGGGTGGTACGACACATAGTTCCGCGCCAGTGTCTATTAAAAAACGAAATTTGGTTGATTTATCATAAATAAAAAATAAACGACTGATGTTATGGCCTGAACCAGGTGTCGCGGATTCTGGCAGGCCTATGGGTTTGACGAGGAAAAGGGGGTATAATTGCAAGGCTGTCGGCATTTAGTGGCCTTTTCTTTATATTTTTGGTGATACCAACACCAATCCTCGGGAACGTCAGCGCGGGGTTGAAACGGGGATCGAAATCGTCTTGATGTAGACCTACTTCGCGACTGAAAACAATTTTTTTGACTGACTTCTTGTCGCAATGTCTCTATGCTCACGCAGTCTATTTACCATGTCTCTGAGCATTTCGATATCATTGTTTGATCTCTGTGTTGCAGGGACGACGTTGGATATTTGCGGCGTATGGTACGTTTCCGCGATTTTATCAGCTGTTTCAGCTAGCTTGACTAAAGTCTGGTCACTTGCACAGATCGCCAAGATGCTGGCCATGTTGTTGTCCAGTTTCTCCAACCACAATTGTTTTAGAATGATGTCGTCTATTTTGGCGGTACCCAGAAGGCTTTTCATGTGTCTATAGAGTTGTGAGGGTGTACGATCACCCAATTGCACGTTGGAGAGTAAATCGTGGAATCGTGCTGAGTCCGATTTTGTTGTGCGATCTATGATAGCTGACCGGATCGTGGTGTACGGGGCCTCAGACGGAAGATTCTCCAAGTAATCTTGGATCTCTATTGTGACTTCTTGTGGGAGGCATTCAATCACGTACCCAAGTTTGCTAGACTCGGATGTTATTCTTCGAATCGTGAAAAGGGCCTCTATCTGGACAAACCATAAGCGGGGATTTATACGATTAAATGGGGGCAATTTAAAATACATAGCGTTTTCCGATTTAATTTGGACGTCATCAACTTGGTTGGTATCCATTTACAAGGTTATAACAAGGGTTGGGTAAAGGGTAGGGTAGAAGGTGGCGTATAACAAGATTGGTTCACCAATTTCGGGAAAAATAATACCACAAGGATAAAGTAATAAGTACTTTATTAAATATCCAATTAAAGTAAATTGTATGCGAGAACAAAAAGTGAGTAACTGGTGTATATAGAATCCCTTTATATACACATATATTAATTGTATTCAATTAAGTTTAGTGTTGCCTCCGCGAGGTATAAACAAATCAATTATATATAGTGGTGATACCTCGAGGTATGCTTGGAGGTCAATTAACGTTGCGAAGTCGTAAGGGACAATTAAATCAATTAAGCCAATGGACGCAACAGACCTAGAGACCCTTGAAATATTTAAAGATTTAAATAGTTACAACTTTGTAATGGTTTTATCAAGTTATAGGATATAAAAAATTAATCTTTACCTAATTTATAACTTTAGGATTTAAGATAGGTTACACATTGCTTCGAAATGTAATGTAATTTCAATGATGATATCAAACAAAATTTTAGCATGATATTTAATTGTTAAGAAGGGATATATAATACAAATTTTTGTGGCTTAGAATAATAAAGAGGGGGATAGACCAAAAAGAGTTAGTTTTTCCGAAAATTTAATACACATAACTTCTCAAATCTAAGGTGCACTTTAAAAGTGATTAAAGTTTTTCTTGTATAGGAATATATATTTTATAAATGTCAAGGAAATTTTATTTAATTCACTCCAGTACTAACGCGCTATATAAAGGGAATACAGCAAAACAAAAATTATAAATAAAAATAAATTCAAAATGACAAATAATACAAACTTTACAAGGGATACAAATCATTAAATAGAAATTCAGGTTAAAAGTGTAGAGATTTATACCATTCATATCGATTTATGGCGAGAGCACTACCTAAAGCATCGGGCACAAGTTGCTTAGATAAACCAGGCTCTCAATATGCATAACATAAGTAATTAGTTGCACACATTACAACACTGCAAAAACAACATTAAAAGTAGCCTTGTTAAAGAGTATTGAAGTTTTTAATAAATTTCATAAATATAATTTTATGGCGAATACTTTTACATTCAAGAATTAATTTCATTATATTTGTAGTGCATGGCCGTTAGGCGTCCATGATTGGACCTGTGAGTTCCGACAGGGTTATCCCTGTTATCCCCCACAGCGTTTATTCAAGAAAACAACTAAATAAACATAAACATAGCGTAAATAAAAAAAACAAGAAGGGGAGCGACGTAGTAAATGCGGTGTAAATCTAAAAATATTTGTAACTATGATGTATAAGTGGCGAAATTTTTGGATGATAATGGACACGAGTAATTAGGAGAAGATGCGTAGAAGGTACGTCGTAGCGTGAAAATCCAAAGAGGGCGGTATTAGTTGGGACGTGCCTTTTATACTTGCGCAGGTTGATGCGCATGGGTGTTTCTGTTCTGCAGCTTCGGATACATGAATTTCGCCATCTGATAAGCAGCCCAGTCGAAGAGTTCTTCCTCCTCATCGAAGATGTCGGGGAGAACTTCGCCTGCCGGAGGCAGGCCCGAAACGATTGAGGGAACGGTACAGCGTTCTGAAGGTAACCAAACCCGGGAGGCGTAATCGGCCAGGTTTTCGTCCGTAGGTAGCCATTGAATGTTGTATCTAATTGCTAAGAGGGCATTTAGGCCATATTCTTTTACGAACCGTGATATAAATGTTTCGATAAATGGTGAGTCTGAACCCCCTTTGGGGAGGACATAGTACGCCGTTGTGGAATCCGTGCGAATGCGAGGGATCGGGGGACCTTCGTACCTAGCGATTAGGTAGCCGTACAAGGCTGCAAGAGTCACAAAGTGTGATGTGTGGGTCAGCAAGTAGCTCGAAGTTCAATGCTGCGGCGGCATCAATGAATGTGATTGAAAATTCTTTGGCGTTGCTGTAAATGCCAATGTAGTCACTGGATGCGTCGGTGTATACAATCACGTCATGTGGTACATATAAAGGGATAGGCTGCTTGAGGGAGTTTATTATTGCGAACAGTTTAAAACATGCAAAATTCGTTTTGAACAACCGAGAATTATGATAAAGGTATGCATAAAAAGGTGCGAGAAGCTTTGACATGCCCGTTAATTTTATAAGAAGTAATTCAATACCCCGAGAGCTTCAAGTAGGATATGGGTAGGTGGTGGTGTTGGATGTGAATGCGTAAAATAGGATGTCGGGTGCGTATTCCAGTCGGGTGACTATTAGGTTTGTGCATCGAATGGAGTGGTCGATGAATGAGATCTTTAGGCCCAGGTACTCTATGTCGCGTTCAGGTAGTAGGGAGGACTTTTGGGCATTAATGATGAAGCCCCATTCGGCTGCGATTAAAAAAGGGATTCCAAATCTTCCTGGACTTTGATGTAAGGATCCCCATAGATGAGGTGAGGATATCTTCCGAGTAGACGTTGTATTTGCAGTTGGATTAGCTTTGGCCGCTAGGTCCGATACGACCATTTGAAGGACGTAAGGGGAGTATGAGCCACCCATAGGCACGACCTTGTTTCTGTATTTATTAGAACGAAACGTGAAAGCGGAGTATTTGCGGGCCGCTACGTTCAAAGGGATGCTGAAAAAAGCTGCCTTAAGGTCGACTTTTGCTGCATAATGTGCTCGCTCAGCTGGCGGGACGTCAGGGGGATGGACGCAAGTTTAACCGGGTTGTGAATAAAATTCTTAGATACCTGGGATAGGCCCGTAATCACCCTAGCGTCCCCGTTGCTTTTGGGAATAAAGAATATGGCTGATTTGACAATATCCTTGTTGGTGAGTTCAACCATCTCGTCCACCAACGTTTGGAAAAATTCGGGCTTCCCACGGGATATGGCCTTCCTTTGAGACGTAAGGAATATGCCATGATGACTCCGATTTTTTTCCATGTCCAGTTAAGGCATTAAGCCCTTCCTTGCCACTCTGCGGGTGAAAGGGGATAAAAATACTAATTTAATTTGTTAGAGTTTAATAAACTATATCTATTTGTAAAAAATCTAACTTTTAAATAATTATTTCTCAGCGGTACAAACTGAAATATATTTGCTAATTATTGACATTTTTTGTTTTAATGTTCTAAAAGCTACAATGTGTGTTCTGTTTAGGAAATAAACAACCAGGAGGGTTGGAGGTAAAAATCTCTACTAGGAAAGCTAAACGAAGATACATATTTATAGAGTTCGATTTGAAAATAATTTTTTGAATGGTTAGTTGATTTGGGTTGTTTCGAACTTCGGTCCCCATTAAACCCACTTAAGTCCGAGACCCAAGAATTTCTAATCTTATACTATAAACAATAGACACATTATGGCACGTAAATGCACATGTAAAAAAATGTAGAAGATGACGTACAATTTTTGTCATTTAAAAAACTTTTAAGTACTTTTAAGGATGGTGTGAATTACAACTAGAGCCTTGCAAAATAAATTTGACCCCAGGCCGGCCCGAGTCCGAAATGTTTTTTTTTATTTTTGGCCCGACATGAGCCCAATTTCGGCCCGATTTTTCTATAAAACTATATTTTAATTTATTGATAAGTTGCAGCATTTCGCAAAAAATTTAGTAAATTGCATCTGCCAAACCTACATTTTGACGTAAAATGTTATGAATGTGATAAGTAGAATTTTTAAGGTGTGCCATGTTCAGGCATAGCAAGCTCCTGACAGACTCATGAGTTAATTTATTACTATGTTTTCGAATAGTCAGAGACGCCTTTGAAAACAATATTTCGGCAGGTACCGAGGTCGCCGGGGTGCTCAGAAAATCTCCAGCCATTGCTGCTAGATTGGGATAATTATTTATGTTAATCAACTAATTGTATAATAAAAACAATTATTTAGTCATTTTTAAAGAATAAGTTTGATATAATAATTGTTAAATGCTTAGATTTTCTGAAGCATCTAGGTTGGCTTAAAAAAAGTTTTTGAGCAGTTTGATTCCTTAGTAACTTGAGCAGGGTCAAGGTTATAGTAATATGATGGTAACGTTTAAGATGTCGTTGAAGACCTGAAGTAGTGCATCAGTCATTTTTAAATTTCCACTTACTTATTTTATTTAATTTATCCTTGGATACTGTGAAATGTTAGGGCAGCTTGCTGCTTGTTGCGCATAAACTCATTATAGGCCACAAAATTTTATATTGAATTATAATGCTATAAAATAAGGAATAAATACATAGTTTATTCATATACCTTAAGGTCCACTAATACTATGTTGTTTATTGAATAAGATTATATTTCAAATTTGAAATTTGCGCGAATCGGATAATAGGTGAGTTAATTAATATCAAATGTTTCAAAATCATATCAATTTGCATTTAATATCTGTAATGTATGCAAATACTATCTACCTAATTGGCATGACCTTGAGCGTTCGAATTGAAATGCAATGTTAATTGATTGTTAATTGGTTGTAATTGAATGTCTATTTAAACGTGTTATTGTAATTACCATAAGTCACCTTTTGTTTTGTTTCTTATATGTTACCTAATAAACCGGATATTCTATATTGGCGACGAGACCTTAGAACCTTGGACCTTAAACTCAACCTCGTTTAGAAGACGCTCCCTACCTCGCTCAACTTAAAGAATTTATTATCCATATTATTTTCAGATGGCCATCAAACCGGAGACGAATTTTTCTTGCGATTACTTAAAGGAATTGAAGGATTCAATTCTGTATGATCCAAGTAATTTTATTGATGACTATTTATTTAATATCGAGCTCTTATTCAAGTTGAGAGACATCACGGGAGAAAGGCGAAAAACTTTATTACTCACTTACGTAGGCCTTAACACTTTAACAAAATTAAGGGACTTTTTATATCCAAAATTAGTAGACAAGACTAATAACGATGAGATAATTAATGCCCTTAGGAGTATATTCGCCAATAAGTTTTCTATTTATCATCATAGAGAACAATTTTATAAGGCAATTAGAAATAACGAAAGTATTATTGACTTTAGTATTCGTTTGAAATTTCTTTTGAAAAACTGTAAACTTGAAAATAATTTAGACGAGGTATTAAAGGATATATTTGTCCTAGGATGTAACTTACCAAGGCTTAACATTGAGTTAAGAGCTAAGTATCCGAGTGGTAACATAAGTTTCGAAGAAACAGTTAATCTAGCATTGGCGTTAGATTCGGTGGAACACGAAACATCGGGGGCTGTTGAAGTAAACAAGGTTAAGCAGTCGTTTAATAACTTCAACAATAGTGATGTGCATTTTCCTAAATTTAGCACACTTAGGAAAAAGCCACCCCCTAAATGTTATCGGTTTGGGAAACCAAACCATTTAGCAAAAAATTGTAGAACGGTGATGAGTACGTTATCAGCCATCAACCACGACTTCGATCAGCACACCAAAGCTCACATCAACGTACGAATTAACGATGTGCCCTATGAAATGATCTTTGATACGGGCGCGGCATGTAGCGTCATTGATGAAATAACGTGGTCTCGAATCGGCAAGCCTAAACTTAACCAAGCTCCGAAGATACACGGCTATGGTAGAACGGCTATTTCAACACTTGGCAAAACCAAAGTGAAGGTGGACGTAGGTGGTGTGACAAAGTATTTAGATATTTATGTCATCAAAGGTAAAGGTTCAGCAATATTCGGTATGCCATTTATCTCAAAATTTAACTTAACTTTACCAAAGTTGGTTTGCCTAAATTCTAATAATGAAATACCTTCAAATGTACATAAACAATTTCCCCACGTCTTTTGCGAAAAATTAGGAAAAGTAAAAGATTTTAAAGTGACGCTCGAAATCAATGATAACGCGATGCCAAAAATGTTTGCAGCAAGAAGAGTACCGTTTCCACTACGACATGCTGTAGAAGATGAACTACAACGGCTACTTAACGAAGACGTCATTGAAAAAGATAATCCTACTTTAACGCCGATTTAATGGGCTACGCCAACTGTAAATGTTAAGAAGAAAACAGGGCAGGTGCGTATATGTGGTGATTTTCGTTTAACCATAAATCAACACTTGGCTAAAGATCAGGATATTTTACCGACTTTCAGCGATGTGGCCGAAAGAATAGCCGAAAGTAAAATTTTTTCTATCATTGATCTCAAGGAGGCCTTTTTACAGCTTGAACTTGATGAGAAATCAAGGAAATATTTAAACATATCAACGCATATAGGATATTTTCGTTATAATAGATTTCCGTTTGGGCTTACAACAGCGCCGATTATCTTTCATAGGTTTATGAGACAATTGGTTAATAACATACCCGGGGTGAGCGTCTTTATGAACGATGTTATAATCAGCGGTAAAAACGAAAAGGATTACTTAAACAAATTAGTAACAGTATTAAATCTCTTTCAAACTGTTGGTTTAATAACATCTCAAACAAAAATGCAACTATTTAAAAAGTCTGTCAAATACTTAGGACATATAATTAATAGTGAAGGTATACAGCGAGTGAGGATAAGGTTTCAAAAGATTAAAAGTTTTAAAACACCCGAAAACAAAAAGGAACTTCGTTCTTTCCTTGGGTTGGTAAACTATTTAGAAACTTTTATCCCCAAACTTCAGAAAATTGCACTCATTTATACAAATTAACTTCCATAAATACAAAATGGGTATGGGGCGACTTAGAAAAATTAACTTTTGAAAAAGTTAAAACTATAATTTCTAACAGAAAAACTATAGTGCCTTATCAACAAGAAAAACCAATAGCCTACGCCTCTCGTTTCCTAAATCCCGCTGAGAAAAATTACTCTGTCATCGACAGAGAGGCATCGGCAGCAATTTATGCGATAAATAAATTCCATCAGTATATTTATGGTCGTAAATTCACAATTCAGACAGATCAACACCCTCTTATAAATATTTTTGGGACAACCCGGGATCTTAGTAAAATAACCAATAATAGGTTACTAAGATTGGCAATTAAATTACTTCAATATGATTTTGATATAAAATACATCCCAGGGAAATCTAATCAATGTGCTGATGCACTTTCTCGGTTATGCCCAAAGGATTCACCTTATAATTTAAACATAGATAATTATATACGAAGAATTAAATTACAATTAATCGATGACTTGACTTTGAATACAAAAAATATTGTAGAGGAAATAATAAAAGATAATGTACTAAAAGAAGTTATAGAGCAATTTAAAAATAGATGGCAAGGCTCTTCAAATAACGATAACGTACGAAAATACCTGCAATTAAGAAATTACATTTCTTACGAAAATAATCTTTTATTTTATAAAGATCGACTTTTAATTCCGGAAAAATTAAGGCCAGATATTCTTAAAATTTTACATGATGGTCATCCGGGAATCGTGGCTATGAAGTCATTAGGGAGATACTATGTGTACTAAAATAATATTGACGTAGACATAGAAAAAGACGTTAATACTTGTAAATATTGCCAAGAAGAACGACCAAACATTAAAAAGGTACCCCTATACGCTTGGAATCCTAACAAGCCTTGGGAACGGGTTCACATAGACTTAGCGGGACCCATCAATAAGAAGTATTGGTTAGTTTGCATTGATGCTTTTACAAAATGGCCCGAAGTAATGGTGCTGGGCTGGGCGAGATAAACTCAACAAAAATTATCCAAAATTTAAGGACAATATTTGCGCGTTTTGGGTTATTTAGATATATTGTCAGTGACAATGGCCCGCAATTTAAATCTACGGAATTTAATTTTTTTTGTAAAAACATTGGCATATTTCAATCTACGGGACCGCCCTACCACCCCAAAACTAATGGTTTAACCGAGAGATATATTAGAACTATTAAAAGTAAGTTCTATGCGAATAAAAAGTCGGGGGTTAATGACTCGTTAAACTTACTACAAGTATTAATGAGCATGCGTAGTAGCCAAAACGTGAATACAGGTATTAGCCCGGCTGAGGCGATGTTCAATCGCAGGATTCGTACGACGCTAGACCAGCTCAGAACAACGACTCGCGACAAGGTTGAAGAATCGATTTGGAAACAAAAGTACTATAAAAACCGATGGACCCAAGAAAGATTCTTCGAACCCGAGCAGCAGGTGTGGGTACATAATGACACAAGTCCGGGATGGAGGGAAGGACTTGTAGAAGCACGAACAAGTTCGACTACGTATGACGTTAATATAGACGGAAATACAAGGAAACACGGAGATCAGTTACGGGAAAGAACAACGATTGACCAAGGTGCGGTGTCCGAGCGAAACATTCTAGAACACAAAAGGGTATCCAAACCACCTGATCGATACGATGTAGAGCAACTTTAAAAGGGGGAGTAATGTAATGTATGCAAAATACTATCTACCTAATTGGCATGACTTGAGCGTTCGAATTGAAATGCAATGTTAATTGATTGTAAATTGAATGTCTATTTAAACGTGTTATTGTAATTACCATAAGTCACCTTTTGTTTTGTTTCTTATATGTTACCTAATAAACCGGATATTTTATAATATCTTAAATGTAAATTCTATAAAATAAAAATTCTTAATTAGCTAAATTGAGTCTCAATAGTTAAAAATAAAAATTAAAGCCGAGATCTCGCTGATAAAATCTCGTCTCGTCTCGTCTCGTCTCAAGGTAAAAAATCTCATACTCAATTTTTCTACCGAGATTTTCAATTTTTCTGCATCACTAAAAATATGCAATGAAATTAGAAATGTTACACAAACTTTTTCACTTATCCGATAATTCACGATTATCCTTATCACATAAGCGCAAATAATAGTTTATTTGCTTAAAACGTCGCGGTTACTTATCACTAAAAGCATTCCCATTTATATAATTATCACTTATATAATTTTCACTGTATTTAGATTTTATGAAGGCTAATATGTAATATAATAAAATCTTCTTCCTTATCATGTATTTGGCCGCACAGTAGTTGGGTTTGTTTTAATAAGTTTTTTCCAACTTAATTTGATAGACATGTCTTTATTTATCTTCTTTCACCATTACTTCAACGAACATCCTTTCTTCCGTCCCTCCATTTCCAATACTTTTCGATCTATGTCATTATTCTATCTTCTTAGTATCTGACCATATAAATCCCAGCCCGAGACGAACTTTTTTATGTATATTTGCCAAACCCGACTCAAGCCTGAAATGCCTTTTAATTTTTGGCCCGACCACATGCCCTAAAATGATTATTAGGCAATGGTTAGTTATCTTAATTTTGCAAGGATAAGTTTAAATACGGAATCCAATTTTTCTCGTTTTAATATAAAATTTTTATTTTTTTTGAGAATAACATATAGGTTTTGCATTAAAAAAACAAATACATAATTTTAATTTAATCTATTTTTTATGTTTTGTTTTCTGTCAAAATTTCCACATTTTTATGATTAATTTTTTTTAATCTTTGATTATTTTAAAACAAAGTTATTAACGAAAACAATAAACTGAGATTAGGGTGAGGGCAGATTGATTGATGATAGGGTTAATACAATTCATCAGGCCCATCAAAACCTCTCCACTTCAGAAGTCCTTGCAACTATCAATACTTTTAAACGCTCTTCGATAGGGCAGGGCTCGACGGCTTGCGTTCAGCCCACCTTATAGAATTATCAAATCTCTTAATAGACCGCTTAGAAGTTTTCTTGAGCACTCTTACCAACCTCATAAACATCATAACGAAGGCTTAATCCCCGAAATAGTAGACCCACATTTCTTCGGCGCTACTCAAGTATCATTCTCAAAATTAGATAGCGGAATTCACCCTATAGAAATAGAGTGTGTTCTAAGCATTCATTGTTCTAAATTTATCATATGGCGGAAATCTTCGCTCCTAAGCAACTCGGATTTGGTGTAAAGGGGGGAGGTGAAATAGTTTCACACTCAGTAAGAATTTCTGTGACCACCCGAAACCCTGAGTGTTTGCTAAGAGAGTTCAAAAATGCTTTTAACTCCATATTTCGATCCCACTTCATCAATTAAGCATATTAACATTTCCCTGAATAC
Source organism: Gordius sp. MW1 (assembly GCA_964036665.1). Taxonomy (NCBI): domain Eukaryota; kingdom Metazoa; phylum Nematomorpha; class Gordioida; order Gordea; family Gordiidae; genus Gordius; species Gordius sp. MW1. The sequence continues at coordinate 20,032,259 of OZ038533.1, forward strand.
TCCGCATTTCTTAATGCATGCTTTTCACCTGTTTCTATATTACAATTCCACAAACATATCATCAACTCTAGTGACGATATTCAACAAGGCGACCCCTTAGGGCCGCCTTCAGTTTTCCCTAGGTTGTTGAAAGCCTGGCAACGAAGTTTAATTTGACATTAATTTGATACCTTGACGATGGTACTATCCAAGGCGCTCCTGAAAATGTTTTTGCTTTAAGATACCTCGAAAACGAATCAAATTGACTTGACGCTAAATCAGGCTAAAATCAAGATTCTCTTAAAGCACTGCTTATTGATAATTAAAATCTATTATTTTACAAATTATTAAATCCTTCCTCATTCTAGCTATACCCATATTAAAATTGTTAGAAGAGACTATTCGTAGACTATCAGACATGAAAAGTATCTTTAAACACCATCGCGCACCAAGCGTTTTTTCTTGTAAAAAATTGCTAATTAATACTAAAATTATGCATAGCTTTCGGGCCTCCGCAGTGTTCTTACACCGCAAAGCCTTGACCAAGTTTAATGCAGAACTTAGGTCCTTAACAAAAGAAATAACCAATTTAACGCTAGGCTCCACACACTGGGAACAAGCTTGCCTTCCAACAAAACTGGGGATTGGGGCTAGGCTTAGAACCGTTTTGCTTTCGACCTTTGTATCAAATCGCCTTTATAATGAAAACTTCATTACAACATTCGCCACACAGCCTGACAACTTAGTCGACGTTGCCATCCAACAATGGAAGGACTTTTTAGCGTTCAAATCCCTTTAGACACTCAAAAGTGTTGAAATGGCCTCCTCTCTGAGTGCCTCTTAAAATCTCTTATTATGGCCTTCGGCTGAGGAACTTCCAGTTCCTAGGATTTACCTTTCCGCTCGGGTCACGAATGGCACGAAGCATTCCCAAGCTGTAACCTCAATCTACTCTTATCCAACAACGAATTCTCCATAGCGGTAGGATAAAAATTAGTTCACTTTGCAATAATTATGTGAAATCATCATGGCCTTCACTGCAATCACAACAAACCCGGTACCTTCGACATACTGCGGTTACCAAACTCATATATAACTATTTTACCAAAGCTGGTTTCCTCCCCATTCTTAAACTCACAGGTTTTGGTGAAGATAACAACCACCCTATCGCCAAACTATAGGCGCTTGGGAAAAAGACTATGTTCAGCATGAGACTATACAACTGACTTATGCCCTATCTAGTCACAACAAAGATCCCTCGCCGAGGCACTGAAAATTTCAAAATGCTCTTAAATTAACAATACAATAATTATTTGTCTCATTGCGACAATGACCCTCACAACCTTTGGCCCCCAAGCCTTACATATTATTAAAAAGAGGGAAACAAATCTCTTTACTATCCTATAATAATCGCGATTCGTTTTTTATAAGTCAGAAAATCGGCATTACTATATGTAAATATGATTAAATAGCAATATCGAAATGTTTTCCAAATATTTATAATTATTAATTTTTATTTATTTCTTTTATCTTCACAATATATGCATTTAAAAAAAATAAATGATTAGTATATTGAGTGCAGTAAATAATAATTTTTTTGCAAAATACTCTATTCTATTTACCTAAATATGAGCGGCCATTTAGGGATGTGAATAATTTAATAATATATTTTTCACATATTCATATCCATAGCATTATTATAAATTGCAAGATTTTTGGCTTAGAATGAATTCTGATTAAGTAGTAGATATTGCTAAAGTCGTTTAAATTTTGCAATTGCTTATCCTATCTGATGGGATGATATTTTTATTGGGAATTATTTACTTTGAATAATTATTCAAGATAAGTTGGCTCAATTACTTTTAATCGCCCTGGCTACATTGTGCATGCCGAACGATTATTTATAAAATGTTATTTTGGTATTCGATGTCAAAGTAATAGATTTATTATGAGTTTTCCAGAAGTTCTATGCATAACCTTATGATACTCACACCTTAAAAAGAATTGCATTTGTTTTGTCATGCATTGCTTTTCACATCATAAATGGAGTTAACAGGTGCATTAGAATATATTTTAAAAATTTTAGCTATTGTGCAGTAAACTCAAATAATGAACATATACCTACTTTATTAGCAAATAACGATTCAATAGCAAAAATTTTTATAATATAACAGGGGCCTTTAAACTATAATATCATAATCTAATTTTTAATTATAATAACTTTTGCTATAAAATTCTATACACGCCATTTAATTAAATACTTAAAATCATCTGTTCTTAATCTTAAAGTGATGCTAAACCATAGACTTAATAGACTGCTCATGCCATATGTTCCATACTTAAATGTGTGTCAAATTTTCCTCCATTTTGAAGAGAGCAGCTGGTGCATTTTAACCATGTAATTTTGCGCTATAACAGTCAATTTACCTTCCTCACTAGTTTATAAATTAAAACGAAAGTCAATAAATTTATATTATACAAAAGATTGGTGCGCCATATTATAAAACATACTTTATCTCAGTTTTTACGTTTTTAATATTTATGTATTGTAAATGATATCTATTTTAAAATGCTGTTTTTGATATTTACCAAATTCAACATTTTTTATTTACCTTTTTAAGATCATTTAGTTTGCAAAAATTACAAATTTTTATATGATCACCACTTTACCATGTTAACATTAAAATGGTTAAAAAAAATGGTACACGTTTTGTGCGTTGATGAGCAGTCTATCTAGTCTATGTGCTACACTTTCAACGTTGTAATATGTGCAGTTATGTTATAAATAAAAATAGTATTATGTACTCGGTTGTGGTATTAGAACGTTATTATAAACTTGCAATAACTCTATGGGCTATTATTGATGATGGTAATATCAAAGGTCTAAAATTTTAACTTAAATTAAAAAAAATGTTTACTTTGAGCTTTAAGCAGTCAGAGATGATAAAATGTCTCAATTGGCGCACTTTTGTAACCAAGTTAAGCTTAACTCAACTTACAAATTTATATGACTATTTATATTTGACAGACACAGTGGCTTTTATATAAATGATATGATTTGTTAAACCTAACATTCTACTTTATTTATTATTTTTTCATATCTGCACTTTCTATAGAAAATGTTATAGTTATTGGTTATTAACTTTGCTTTATATTGTCATGACATGTTGCGCTCTATCCTTATCAATCGGTAAGTTTTCGAATTAAATGGTTTACCATCAATTTTTCCACACTTTATCACTTATTTTATTATATACAGTACATATTATTTTCTTTTAGGCGAAATCAAAATTGACATAATCGCATTTGAGACGATATTGGATCACTACTGATTTATAAAATTAATTTTTGTCCTTTCAAAAAATGTTTGGACAACTATTTCTATAATATTATAATTAACTTTAAAAAATTGGAAGAGGTATAATAATCAATTGTTCATAATTAAATTAAAAAAGTTAATACATAGTTGAACGACTTAAATATCTTATAACCTGTTCTAGTTCTTTGGGCTAGGTCTAAAAATTGTATGGTAAGCTAAATTAGCAGATGCTACAATCAAGGATGAAATTAAAATTTATAGAAAAATAGCTTAAGCTGAAAAAATGCTTAAGACGTAAACAAATGATGTTTTTTTGTTATATTCCGAAAGTATACAGAATAGTTATTAATTTGAATATCAACAGTATTCCAGTAGAATAATACCAGTTTATAGTTTTATTACTCAGCAGCTAGTCAATCTTTATAGCTGTTATACGTCAAAAAGCTATCTCTTGTTTTGCAGCGGCTATTATGGAAATGCTATCACGGGTGGCAAAATGGGTCCTGAAGAACCCATATCCTAATTTGTTGAATGATAAACACGCAGTATTGTTGAAATGGTAGATAATATCATTAGCCGCTATAATATAAAAATTTGGTTTGTAAACCTTAAAGGCTACCTATACCCTTAAGTTATAAGATCATTGCTTTCTTAGTCTTATTTCTCTGGTTTCAAAGCAATAAGTAGAGGCATAAAAATAGTCAGGAAGGTCTCATAAACTATATAACTATCCAATAGTGAGTTTCAGGAAATATTCGAATTGATTTTTTTTGTCAAAAAACACACACATGCTTTATCATTAAATAAAAGTTTGTTAAAAATAAATATATGTGAATACCTGTGGTCATGTGTAATTTGCAAACTACTTTTATTTTATAAATTTTGTTATAAAATATTTAAAAAACTACTATAATGAACCTGTTTTTCATTATTGCTTTAAGCGGTCATTAGAATCAAACCAGATCATCAGAGTGTTAATACTCCAATGATAAAATATATTATTTCTTATTCATTAAATCCAAATGTTAATAAATGTCAATTATAATTAATGTTCAATGAATATAACTTAAAATTGCCATTTATAACAAAGTAAATTGAAATATAATTTTAATATATTACAAAGAGAGATCGAACGTTCTTAGATGAATAAGGTCGGCCTTTAAAGTTGGTAAATATTGGACAGGTGTTTCAATAAGTTCCAATCTACATCTTTCAGTTATAATTTAGGTCAAAGATATTGATTAATGAAACTTATTAAATTAACCATATAATTGTATATAAATTTAAAAAAAAGTCTACAAGGCCACAAAATAATTCAAGGATCCAGTTGTTTAAACATGATTAAGGTTATATTGGGCTAAAAACAAAACTCAGCACTATATAAAGCTTAAAATTTTATAAGCAAAACCAATCTTAATTATTGTTAACATGAGCCCATTACCCCTAATTATCATTGCCTTACTAAGTGTGATATATCTACCTTCCTGTGAAACGGGTAATTATCTTACATTTATATATTTGTATTTGATAATTATAGCCCAAACAGGCAAACCAGTAGTCATAGGCTATTACCCAAATTGGTCCAAGTATCGTGGAGGAATATTAAAGTATGACATCGATAATATTAGAGGTGATCTCATCACTCACCTACTCTACGCCTTTATTGGTATTAATGCTGATGGCAGTCTACTCAATCATGAGACCGGTAATAGAGAAAATAACATCTCAAACGTTAATATATATTTTTTATAGCTGATTATGCAAAGTTAAGAAACTTGAAGACTAGATATCCAAACCTCAAAATATTACTTAGCGTTGGAGGCTATTCTTATACGGCTCAATTTGTGTAAGCAATTATTTTTATTTAATTGATAATAATTTATGTTTTTACAAATTCCTTCCCTCCCCCTTTTAGGCATCTGATCAAAAATAATGCTAGCATGGCGGCTTTTGCCAGAAACATTGCTAAAGTAGTAACGGATTACAACCTAGACGGGGTAGACATTGATTGGGAAGAGCCAGATCACACAGAAAAAGCCCAGTATATTCAAATTTTGCAAGTTAGTTTACAATATTATCAACATTATATAAGATTACAAAATAGAACGTATTGTTAATTCGTCAAATGCATACTAGGTCTTTTTCTTTAATACATCGAATTTATTAAAATAGTTGGTATTCAATATGTATCAAATGTCTTTAATTTATTTTCAAGCTCCTCCGAAATGAATTAGGCAATAATAAATGCCTTATGTCCGTTTTACCGGCGGCGTATGCACGGTCATTAGGCTTCGACGTACCTAAAATGATCCCGTAAGTTCTTTAGCTTATTTTAATAATATAATTTTAAATTTCTTTTATAATCCACATTTTAGATTATTGGACTATATCGGTATTATGACTTATGATCTAGCTGGATCCTGGAATGGGGTTACAGGTCATCATACTTCGTTCAATGGAACAGGAGAATTTACAGTTGTAAGAACTTTATAAGATAAAAACTTTCTACAGATCTAACTCGTAGTCGGTAGTTAGAGTTACAAACGTAATAAGCTTTTAAAACACCTCCTCATTTACACAATTTTCTAATTTTCACAAAATTTTAAGATGAAATCGATGAATATGTGGGAAAGCAAAGGAGTTCCAAAAAGCAAATTGCTAGTTGGCTTAGGATTTTATGGGCGCACATGGACATTAACAAGCACAAACACAGGTGTCGGAGCTACTGGTGGAAGGGGAAGAGCTACAGGTGTTGGTGAGGAAGGGGCCGTTGCTTGGGTTGAGGTTCGGTTATTTCAATTTTTAAAATAACATATAACTTTTTTATTCGTTGTAGTAACAAATGATATCGATTTATAAATTTTATTACAGCATCAACGGTATGAAGGATTAACCATTAGACAAGCCTATAACGCTAAATAAAGCCTTTTAAGCAGTTTTATTCGCTTTATTTAAAAATTTAGATTCATAAAAATGGGTGGCCAGAACATTGGGATTCAAAGGACTCCGTACCATACACGTTCAAAGGTGATCAATGGTATAGTTATGACAATGCCAAAAGTTTGGATATTAAAGTAAATTAAACATGCTAATTATTATTATTACTTTTATAACAAATAACGACGAACCAAGATAAATAAGTTTACAAAGATTATTAAATTTTTATTTAGTTTATATAACACATTAAGCTTAGTTACGATAAAACTATAGTACTCCCCAACAAATTTTAAAGTCGTCTCGCTACTTTAAGATTCACATCAAATTTTTTTTTCCAACAGAGGGCTCTAAACATATGTGGGTTAGCTATAAAACTGTTAAGGTATTGTGGTGTTCAACCTAAACCCCCCCCCCCCCACACATACTTACACTTATACCCTACGATTTTTATAGTTATCCAATTTAATTATGGCGAATTTATTTTATGTCTGATGAGTCATCATTGTTACCACGAGATGGTACCACTTCGCTTTTTAACACCTATCTCGAGCGAGCGAATTTAATTACTTCGCGTTAGTTAGTGTTATTGCACAATCATCATGATTCATTAATTTTAATTCATTCATTCTCTTTTTTATATATTTGTATTTCGTGTAGTTGAATAAAAAATATACTTTGGAAGACTAATTAATTTTAGAAAGATAATTGTCCTCCCTTTTTGGGGGAGGACCGAAATTCTAATAATTCATTAACTTATGAGATTCCTAAGTGGAGCCATCCTTAGAAAATATTATTCAACCGATTTAAATAAATAAATTAGTTGTCTGAGCGATAAGGCTCAGACTTATAAATGGTGTCAGATAATGTGGATCATTTGAACCTTCGGCAACCAACCCCAAAACAAAATATTGGCGCCGGAAATGTTGAAAATTCTTTAATTCTATTTTTAATCGAACCACTCCGGACAAACACCCCATCAAACCAATCGAAATTCCAACGGCCTGATTCCGAGTGGCGAATATGATGAAGCCACGTATTCATTCGAGGAAAAATTCGATATCCTGATACCGAGTGTCAATCAAAGGGAAAAATACGTAACTATTCCGTTCGTTAATTCAGTGCAAGAAATATTCTCAGACACGAATACACCTGAGGAAAGGGAAAAATTTTTAAGCAAATACCCACCCAGACTGAAGCATACCTGAGTGTCAACAAATGAAAAATATATTCACTTTCACGCCAATTATTCGATAATTAGATGTTATTGTAAGATAGTATACTTGATTTATTCAGGTTTATTATTATATGACGATTATATTATTATCAACCTATATTAGGCCAACCCCCCCCCCCCGCGCGTTTCTTTGATTATTATTTGGCGGTCGGCGTATTTTGCTTGGAGAGATTATAGTGTAGGTATAAAATAAAAGTAAAACGGTACAGCCTGTGGGATAATTTAGATAAAATTTGTAGTTTTAAAGCTGAGTCCATAGTGGCATCGCGATCGCCCAGTGGTGCTTTAGAGAGCGGGGACGCTGAGTCTTGTAGCCGTGAAGCACCCCATTTTATAACTAATTCAGAGGGCAGGATTTCATTGAAATCAGTTGTCCATGAATCAGTTCCGAGGGCAAAGGCAAAACTTGTCACAACATGGCCAGCAGAAATTACATTAATTTTGGGCTAAAGTTTGGAAAATTGTTTGAAAAATTATGTTGGTTTGAACGTTGTTTTAAAATTGATAAGCTAAATCGCCGGCTCGACCTAATTCCACCCCAGTCTTTAAATGATTTTTAACAACACTGAAACCCCTAAACCTTTTTCGGAACGTTAGGACTTTAAGTCTTTGACTTCTCGATAAAGGGGGAGGTGTGGTGTTCAACCTAAACCCCCCCCCCACACATACTTACACTTATACCCTACGATTTTTATCGTTATCCAATTTAATTATGGCGAATTTATTTTATGTCTGATGAGTCATCATTGTTACCACGAGATGGTACCACTTCGCTTTTTAACACCTATCTCGAGCGAGCGAATTTAATTACTTCGCGTTAGTTAGTGTTATTGCACAATCATCATGATTCATTAATTTTAATTCATTCATTCTCTTTTTTATATATTTGTATTTCGTGTAGTTGAATAAAAAATATACTTTGGAAGACTAATTAATTTTAAAAAGATAATTGTCCTCCCTTTTTGGGGGAGGACCGAAATTCTAATAATTCATTAACTTATGAGATTCCGTTTAAATAAATAAATTAGTTGTCTGAGCCAAGACAAGGCTCAGACTTATAAGGTATAAAGTCAATTATATTTGAAAACATTATGCGTGAGTTTTAATGCGAAACAGGTTAACTTTACGTGTTTAACCAAACAATACCCGGGGGTCTTAATATGGGATCTATCATTCGATCCCGAAGTTACCGTTTTGACAGGCGTTTACAACAGCATAGTTACAAGATGTCCAGGTGCTGGCAGCGGCGGGACAACCGTGGCTCCTCCAGTTACAACTGCACCAGTAGCTACAACTACGACTCCGACAACAACTACCGTAACATCTGGTAGTGGAGGTGGGGCCTCTTGCGGGAATATGACTGCCATATGCATTGGATTCGGACCGGGAAATTTGAGATCCTATCCTCCAGATTGCACGTAACTATACTATATTGAGCTTATGCCACATCTTAATTTATAGAAGAGTAGATAAGTAAGTTTTGTCTGGTTAACCTTTAGTTTTAATCGACTAAACAAAAGATACCGAAAGTATTTTGGTCTCTTTATGTTTACTCGACGTCGACTAAGATAAACAGACCAAAAAACCTTTGGTGTGTTTATGTTTAGTCGACTCGCCATTTTTGCAACACTTTTATAGGTTGTCACTTTTAATAGTATTTAAGAATTAACTCGTAACGCAAGCTATTAAATTTAAATTAAACTATTTTAAATTTTCCTTAAGTTGAACGGCTTTAGTCGTGCTTTAACTTACATTTATAAAACGGCCATGACTATTATTAAAATTTAGCACGAAATCGTGTAAAGATAGTCGTTGTTCATTAATGACTAGCTAGAAAGTATTAAAAATACAATATAGGTTTTAAAGATTATCATTGAGAAAATAATAATTAATTATTGTCTATACACCTAGAAAATTTGTCAATTGTGTGCACCCTCCGGTTTTGCAATCATGTTCATCAACTTTGAAATTCAACCAAAATATTCAAGTTTGCGATTGGCCTTACGCCGTCCAATGTCCTAGCTGCTAAACTATTATATTTGAAATATCTTCATTTTTATTTAACTTTAAATGCTATTTAATACTATATTATGTCTTGTTATAATTTTTACATTTAATTGTTGTTCAAGTAATCTAATAAATAAAATTCTCGTGTCACGGTGTTTGTTGTTAAACTCCTCCAAAACGGCTTGACCGATTTTTATGAAAATTTTTGGGAATATTTGGTAGGTGTGAGAATAGGTTTTAAACTATATTCGAAATCTCTAAGTAATAAGACGGACAAGTTATTTTGTTTTATACGTTTTGACGTTTAATAAAATGTCAATCAAAAGCAACCTCATAGACGTCTGTGGCGAGCTGCATTGTTCATATATGTATATTCGCGTTGTTTATAATGTAACTTATATTCCTCGTGCTACACCAGCTGTTAATTTCATTACCTACTTCCTTCGCATTATTATTCGGTATCATTTCAAAATACCACAGTCCAAAATACAACTGAATCTCACGTTTTACGAATCTCACGATCGTGAGATTCGTAAATCAAATTACTCATTGCGCAAGCGCCTAATTTCCATTTTTATAATGCGCATGCGTATGCATTTAACAGACCAATCAGATAGCTGCGCATTTTAATAATGCGCATGCGTATGCATTTAACAATTATTGCTGCACTATAAAACTTTAAGGGACAGGGTTAAGGTTCAGGGTAGTGTTTTAGGTCAGCGTTTTAGGTTAGGGTTAGGGTTAGCATTAGATTCACATCAAATTCCCTCCCCATTTGAGATTTAATTTTTCGTGATACTCAGTGTGGCATTTCGGACTGTAGCATTTTGAACCCAATTCTTATTATTCACCAATTCACCAATTATCATCATTTTTACTTCTTTCGCGTTATCACCACACAACCATTTTATCATCTCTACATAATTTTAACTCGCTTATCCTAAATATCTTGTGTTTCGCAATACATTTAAATCCACCAATTCATATTCAAAAAAGTTCAAGCAATGACTAAAAATGGACAGCGTCCCCAAAGTGGTGAACCCCACGTGATTTTCAAGCTTCCTGATTTTGACGCTGATAATTCCAGAGCTTGGTTCGCAAGGATAGAAACATTATTCCGTCTGCTCAAAATAAGCAATCCTTCGAATAAGTTGACCCTGCTACTTGAGGCATTATCTCAAAACGTTTGTACAGAAGTACAAGATCTCTTCGAGGACATTACCAAAGATGATGCCTTTGAACAAATAATCAGCTATCATTCGCCGTACTTCAAACTCCAATCAACAAAAATTAAATCTTTTAAATAATTTGGAATTAGGGGATCAACGCCCCTCGCAGTTACTGCGACAGATGAAACAGCTGATGGGAAACTATACCATGGACGACGAGATTTTTAAGCAGATGTGGCTTAATAAATTGCCTAGCAATTTCACCAACATTCTCGCAGTGTTCGCTACTGAACAATGTACGTCAAAATTAGCTGAAACGGCTGATCGGATCGCCGAGGCAAATCAGGGCAACGCCATACATAGCTTATCTACTAACAGTGAAATTTCAAGTCTAAAAAGATGGTGGAAAAATTATCACTGGAAGTCCAGAAACTAACGGCAAATTCTGCCATGTCCCCTACTCGCCAGTTTTTCCCCCTATAACTCACGTCGCTCCCCCTAATGATAATAACGCCAGCGACGTGTGCTGGTACCACAAAAATTCAAAAACAACGCAAAAAAATGTACCTCTCCCTGCTCTTTCACGTCCCGATTTTCGACAAACGCCTAAACCAGCCTGGAAAGGCGACGCCCGAGCTCGGTCATGTTCATCGTAGTCGCCTATTTTATATAATCGACAAACTTTCCCGGCACCATTGGCTCGTCGATCATCAGCGTCCTGCCAGCTAAATCAAATCAACGTTCCATACCTGCCCCTTTTCAATTACATGCTGCCAATAACAGCTGTATCAAAACCTACGGTCAAATTCCTTTATCGCTTGATCTCGGTTTGCGAAAAACGTTCAGATGGATATTTACGATCGCAGACGTGAAAACACCCATTTTAGGGGCGGATTTCCTCAATTTCTTCAATCTCACAGTAGATTTAAGAAGGAAAAGGTTGATAGACCCACAAACAGCGACAATATCAAATGGTGTACCCACCTCAACGACATCTTTAAGAATTCAGTCTTGCTCCCAACCGTTAGAGAATGAATTCACAAGTTTATTAAATGAATTCCCCGAAATATCGAAGCATCCGGACTACAGAAAGCAGGCGCATAAGGCCGTGCATCACATTCCCACTAAAGGACCGGCATCTTACGCCAAACCTCGGCGATTAAACATGTAAAAGCTTACAATTGCCAAGGAGGAGTTCGCACATATGTTAGATCTTGTCCTTTGCACATGGTTCCAAAAAAGACTCAGAGTACTTGGCGGCCCTGTGGAGATTATCGTCACCTAAACAATCAGACAATTCCGGATTGTTATCCCCTACCCCACATCCATGATTTCACGATGAACCTAACTGGAACCACAATATTTAGCAAGCTTGATTTAATACGGGCGTATCATCAGATCTCCGTTGCCCCCGAAATATTCACAAAACGGCGGTAATAACGCCGTTTGGACTCTATGATTTTTTGAGGATGCCATTTGGTTTACGGAATGCGGCTCAGACGTTCCAGCGTTTCATAGACATTCCGAGGATTTCCTTTTGCGTTTGCATACCTGGATGATGTTTTGATCGCAAGTAAGTCTAGGGAAGAGCATATTCATCATCTCCGTCAGGTATTCACACGACTAAAACAATATGACCTAAAGATCAACGCTAGCAAATGCCAGTGGGGACTAAATACGATAGACTTTTTGGGGCATAATGTTTCTCCGACGGGTTTACTTTCGCGTTATCACCACACCAACAACCATTTTATCATCTCTACATAATTTTAACTCGCTTATCCTAAATATCTTGTGTTTCGCAATACATTTAAATAAACCAATTCATATTCAACAAGGTTCAAGCAATGACTAAAAATGGACAGCGTCCCCAAACATCATACAGGGATACTGTAAAATGCAACAATTTACGTCATAGATGTATCCTGTAAAATGCGACAATGTAAAAAATCTAATATATAAAATGCTGAAGTATTCTACTTATAAAAATACCATATAGCATGGGAGTAGCCTGCGTGAGAATTCGATAGTTTAATGTTTTTCACCTTTAATTCAATTTGATATATTAATTGATATATTTATAGGTAACAATGCTAGCTAAACGCAAAAGAAACAATTTGGGTCGTCATACGAACTAAATGCAGTCGTAAATATAAGAGCACAAAGAACAGACGAACAAAATTCAATGCCCATATTAATGTTGAGTTCTGTTTCGGTGAAGAGCACTAAATATAGATGCAAATATGTGAATAAAGGAAGTGATATGACTGTATAATACCAATGTGAATGCTTCTCCATTGAATAACAATGATGAATTAACGAACTACCGTATTGGCCGGTACATCAGCTCCAATGAAGCTGTTTAGCGTATATTCGGGTTCACAATTCATGAACGGGATACAAAAGTTATTCAATTAGCTGTCCATCTTGAAAACGGCCAGCGCGTATTTTTCACGAACAAACAGCGCTTGATCTTGCTATAAATCCCCCTAAAACTACACTCACCAATTTTTTTTTAATTGTGTAATCGTGCCGATGCTTTTGGTGCCTTCGTGCGAACACTACTCTATTCAGAAGTACCCCGCTATTTTACGTGGACTCAATAGAAAAAATGGATGCCCCGCAAGCAAGGCACACTAGTTAATGCATGCCCCGGTTTATTCTAATCAAACATTTTGGGTCGCGTATATACAGTGAATCCTAGCAGATTGAGTGATTTTATCTGCGATTGTTGTTGGTAAATGTCACCGGCCCATTGTCATTTCACGATATACGTAAAGTAAGGACATCAGTATCCAACGTTTTAAAGATGCATGCCTTGCACTAGGTTTGCTAGAAGAAGACAACCATTGGGACAGTAGGCTTACTGAAGCAACATTAAACTGTACAGCAACACAAATTCGTCTACTATTCGCTATGGTGTTGACTACAAGTGTCCCGGCCCGAACGTTGTGAGATAAGCACAAAGATTCAATGGCTGATGATACATTACCTCGATATCGTTCAAGGTACAACGATCTATCGATATTCAGCGACGCAATGTACAATGAAGCATTGATAGCTATTGAGGATCTTTGCATTGTCATTGCCAATTTAAAAAATAGTCATTTCGGTATGCACAAATCGAAGTGCATCTGATTTACTCAACACTGATATGAGTCTTGAACTGCAGTACAGTACTGTAGAAATGGCAGCAATTGTTTCACAATGTCCCACTACTAACTTATGAACAAAAAACCATTTACGACCGCATTATGCTGGCAGTTTCGGCAGAATAAAGTGGTTTCATTTTTTTGGATGCACCAGTTGGAACTGGCAAAAAATTTCAAGATACGATCAAAAAATGGCATCGCATTGGCCGTGCATCATTTGGCATCGCAGCAACTTTATTAGATGGAGGCAGAACACCTCATTCTGCTTTTAAGCTGCCACTGAATATCCAAAGTAACCAAGAGGCAGTGTGCAATATAAAAAAAAAATCGTCAATGGCCACAGTACTCAAACGGTGTAAAGTTATCATCTGGGAATGTACTATGGCACACAAACATTTCCTCGAGGCATTGGACAGGACATTGAAGGATATAAAATACAACGACATTTGGCGGCACTCTGTTACTTTCAGGTAAATTCAGGCAAAGACTTCCAGTCATTCCACGGTCAACGTACGCTGATGAGACCAACGCTTGCTTATAATCATCGTCACTGTGGCTTAATGTTGAAAAATTAGGACTAAAATTAAACATGCGCGTTCATATGCTAAAAGATCCATCGAAACATTCTCAAAACAGCTGTTAGATATTAATGATGGAAAAGTTGCTTTACCGGAAGCATAAAATTACCGTCGGATTTTTACACAATTATAGACTCGCAAAATACTCTCATCGACCACATATTTCCAGATCTATATACACAATACAAAAATTTTGCCTGGATGTCCAAAAGAGAAATATTGTCAGCAAAAAATGTGGACGATGGTTTAAATTCCAAAATACAAGAGTTTTTGCCAGGTGACTTGGTGATGGTGACATACAAATCTGTCGATACAGTTTACGATGCTAAGCTGTAAATTATCCAATTGAGTTTTTAAATTCATTGGATTTTTCAGGCATGCCACCGCACCTTTTAAAATTGAAGGATGGATCTCCGGAAATTTTGCTTCGTAGTTTAAACGCACCACGACTGTGCAATGGCACACGATTCGTCATTATAAAAAATGTAATCGAAGTCACCATTTTGAATGGCAAGTTTTGAGGTGAAATTGTTTTGCTGCCACGAATCTTTATAATTTCCACAGATGTGCCGATTGAATTCAAACGTATTCAATTCCAATTAGATTGGCATTCGCAATTACAATCAATAAGGCTCAAGGTCAAACGATGTCTATTTGTGGCTTAGATTTGGGCACATCATGATTTTCCCACGGACAGTTATGCGTGGCATATTCTCGCTTGGGTTAAACCATCCCGTTTGTTTGTTGGCTAAAGATGGAGTAACCAAAATATTGTATACTCCATCGCACTTAGAGATTGATGATGAATTATTTTTTAATCGTCATAAATGATGTATATATAGGTAAACGATTTAATAAAGTATAAAGAATGAAATCAATAATTGATTAGTGTATCATTTTATAGGCCAACATTGTCACCTCCATTCATATTATAATCATAACCACATACCCATACACTTATAATATTTTCTAGAAATATGGTATATAGCAAAACAACGGTTGCCGGGTCAGCTAGTATCATATAAAAATAAACATAGTTATTTGCATTGGATCTAAATTTTTTACACATCATAATTGATGTAGTTGTTATCGTGGTGCAGTAGTCAAATATGTTTTAGTCTAACTCAAACGCAGAGAATAAGTATTTAGGCTTAAGGATCAGCTCTAAAATTTTTTGAGCTATAAAAGTGGTATTGGCTCTAAAACCGTATTTTATATTAATTTAAAAATTTCTTTAGGTTAAGCAACAAGGAAATCTTTAGTCGACACAAATCAAGGAAAAATTTTACAACGTAGACTTCTGTTTAGATATTTGGCGGTTACAACTCTGTAATAGGTTTATCAAATTATTTTAACTAACAGGATATAAAAAATCAAATATTAATTCATTTATTACTTTAGGTTATAAAATATATTTTACATTACTTTGAGCTCATTGTAAATCCAATAGTAATATCGAAAAAAATTATTAGCGTAGATATTTAATTGTTAAGAGGTGATACATAATAAATAATTTTATGGCCTAGAGTTATGAAGAGAAGGATTAGATCATAAAGAGTTAGTTTTTCCAAATATTTAATATAAATAACTTTCAAACCTAGAGTGCGCTTTAAAAAGTGATTAAAGCTGTCTTCCTGGCCTAGAAAAATTAATTTTATAAAATTGAAAAATAATCTAATAATTTTATTCACTCCAGTCCTAACGCACTATATGTATAAGGCACAGCAAAACAAAATTTGCAAATAAAAGTCAATTTAAAATGACAAATAAAGTAACTTTATAAGTGATAAAAATCATTAAATTGTAGAATTTCATAATTAAAAGTGTAGAGATTTTTAATTTAAATCATTCATATCGATTTATGGCTAGGGCACTATCTAGAGCATCGGGCACACGTTGCTTAGATAAGCCAGGTTTTTCTTTCTTTGCGCCGGCTAAAATTTCATTTAATTCCCGTTCCAAATCTGCAACAAACAATTACTTGTTTAAATATTTTTTGCTGCACAAAGAATCTATTTAACCAGGTTTAGCGTTTCAAAATTAAGCTATCTAAAAACCTAATAGTTTTTTTTCCTATTTTTCTTAATTCGCTATAAAAGGCGAATTAATCTTATATTAGTTTAAACTAAATCATGAAGTAACAAAAAGGCAAATATATAACCGGGGGCTTAAAAATTTAATATTAGTTAAAAACTTATTAGTCTAGGTTAAATTAGGAAAAAAATAAACTTACCATTAGTGTTGTAAAAACGGCTGGGTTTTGTTTGGTCGAGCTTTGGTTTTAGTTGACTAAACAAAAACAGACGAAAGATTTGACCAAAAGACCTTTGTTTCGTTTATGTGACCAAGAAAAATAAACCAGGTCGACCAAACAAAACCCATCCGGTTTACAACACTACTTATCATACCACACAATCAGGCCCAGAAATTAGTGTAATGTTAGTCAAAGACTTTTAAAAATACTTTCTAAAATTACTCTCATTAGTACGCGCTAACTATGGGGTCATATTGACCTCAAAAAGAATCCATGTTATATTTAACGCACTAGCTAAGGTCAGTGTTTGTTCGTGCTTTTTGAATCGTTTCAAACAATCTAAATTGTCTTTCACAACAGCTGCGGCCCGATACACAAATATGCAAGGGAGTTGAGAATCGGGGAAATTTGGGATGCATCGGGTAGCTACCATCTTGATAAATTTGACGTGAGAATACTTTTCCGCCAACTCGTCCAAATAGTTGTTTATGAGCACACATTCGGGTACCCTTGTGCAAGAAATTACTAGTTATAACTAAGGTTCGCGAATTAAGTGTGCATTTAAGGGCGATGTATTTTTTATAGTTCGAAATATTTATCTACCAAAAAGTTAGGAGTACTCTTTCCAATACTACACTACGGCCTCGACATGACGACCATTGTTGACTGAAAAAGCACCTAAATGTCTTTATTTTAAGTTCTAGCAAAATCTTATAATTTGTAATTTCTTTGCAAGATAAAATAAAACTTCATTTCTGGCCCTAACCGTTAACTTATATTCCATTAGGGCCAGGTGACGAGTTGAGCGAAAGCTACAGTCAAGGCCACTGGCCTGATCCGTATCATTTATTAACACTTCAAGACATTATAATACTGAGAAAAATTTTGGTGATCTTAAAATAAGGACCATATCTGCATGTTATGTATCGAAGTTATTACATCATAATGTTAAAAGTCAATCTTTTTAAGAAATAAAGTTAGAGCCTTTTAAACTCTGCCATTCATCTCACCAAAAAAATAAAAAATTTTGTAATAGCCTTTATTTGGCTTAGTTAATAAACATAAATAACAACCAGCTTATTCATATTTAAATTAAGTCATGCTATATTTTATCATTTAACTTAGTATGCCTGACTCAAATTACATTAGACCTTGATGAATGTTGCAAACTATTAAATCAAAACGATCTCTACCTTTATTTATACATATAAGCTTATTAAAAATTAAATTACATAACTTATATTTTAAGGTAGGTTTGCTGTTTGCTATCGATATACGTCACTAATAGGAAGCTAGTAACTATCAAATGGCTCATAATGAAAATGCTTAAGTTTCATAAATAACAATCTTGAATATTATTACTAAAAAATGTCTGATGTAATTTTATAAGTATAGATTTAACAATTTGTATCAAATGTATTAGTAATGAACAATATGCAACATAAAAATTATTTAATTTAACTCTTAGCAAAAATTAGTTAAAATGCAGGTCAGTAAATATAAAATTTTGTTTGTAAACTATTAACAATTATGACTTCAAATATTGCTAGCTTAATTTGAGTCATGTAAGTCAAGTATTTGTAAGGGGTAGTTACAATATAGTTTGTCTACTGAAGAGGAATTAATAAATATAAAACATCTCTTATTTAAACATAATAAACTACACCAGCAATTTTAGTAAAAAATTAAATCAAAATATTTATTTTGATTAATACTGATAAAATAGGGATGACCTATATAAAAAATGCTATTTGCAATTGATTAACAAGTAATTTATGACTGAAGATACATATTTAGCAAAACATTTAGAAAAATTTCCATTTTGAATAATATACATATGCAAATTAAATATTTAATCATTTCAATCATTTTTGGTTATTAACAAATTTAATTAATTTATAAATATTTATTATTGCTAGTTATTGATAAAAAATAAATGAAAAATTTTAAAAGAATGTATAATTGATCTTTTTCAAAAATATTTATCAAGAATAAAAGATAGATGATATATAAGTTTAATTGTCAAAATTTTTCATTAAAAGTCAAAGTAAAACAACAATAGTTCACAATAAGATACTAACAAGTAACTCCTTAGAACAAAATTATCTGATACTTTATAAAAGGTAAAACTTTGTATTTTTAATTTTTGATAAATCAATAATTTTACCATTCTTGATAAAGATGTACAATGACATATATTTTTGGATTTGCATTGCTAACTTCTGTTTTGAAATCCGAGGCTGACAATTCAATTACTGTATTAAATGTTGGTAAGGATTCAAAATTATTTTTTTGAAGTTCTTTTAATCTTTGTTCTCTATTAATAGAACAAATAAAATATTAAATAATCAAGATTTACTTGTAACTTTTAAAAAACTCGTCATCCTCATCATCAAAATCATCTTCATCATTTTTAATGTTACTTAATGCTAGTTTTGTTATAGAGTTAACAATTAACGAAAAAATTACATTGATTTTCATTTATAACATCTATTGCAATATCAACAATCTCTTCGTCAGTAAAAATCTTTTTTGGTTCTATGATATTTTGTCTTATTAATGCATCTTCCCATTGTGTCTTGCCTGGAAGGTTTATCTAAGAAAAATATTTCTAAGCCTTAAAATTAACCCACCTGTTGCCTGGCCATATTGCAATTAAATACACACTTGTTATAATCATAGTCTATGGTTATGTTATAATATCTTTGTCAAATCGCTTATTGCCATACAAATAGTTGATAAATCGTTTTACTTAAAAGCTTTATTATAATTTGGCGTAATTATCCAATGATCCTCATTTCTGCACGACAACGCGACGGATAATCTTGAACTTTAAACTTTTTTTTGTTGTTGAAATTTTTAAACACTCGCGGGTCCTCGTTTGCTCTCCCCATTCATCACCCTACTGACTTAACGTTCCTCAACAATCAAATAATTATTTCCCCACTTAACGTTATTCCATTATTCGCTATAAAATGAAACTGCAAGTCGTTTCAATCAATGTGAATACTGTCAAGGTGTAATATATTATTATTGAGGATATTGTATTCATAGTGTATATATATATATAATATTATATTATATATATATTTTTTTTTAAATTCTTATTGTTCATTCATCCTGTTAATAAGTACTATTAATGGCGCGGTCGCTATCGACAATGTTTGGAAACAAAAGTACTATCATGTTAGAAAGGTTTCCGATCGCAATTTTCAGGAAGGGGATAAAGTTTGGGCAAAAAATTAAAAAGAAAAGGGTTGGCACGAGGGAATTGAACGTAAGAAAAATGATTGGTCCTACGATGTCTAAGCCGAAGGACGGATTAAATGTAAACACATAGATTATTTACGGAAAGCCATAGACAACCTAAAGGAATCAATAGAGGGAAGAGGAACCAATTGCAGGATTTAAATATGACAATGTGCCGAGACCTCAACGACTTAGACAACACCCAAAAAGATTCGACGATGAATATTAATCTTATGGGGGACTATTGTAATATATTATTATTGATGATATTGTATTCCTAGTATAAATATATATATATATATTCTATATTCTTATTGTTCATCATCATCCATCCTGTTAATAAATACTATACAAGGACAAATGGGACGGCATATTAACCTTCATGAAGATCCATAATAAAAATGTCCTCCTTCTACAGCAAACGAGAATTAAAGAGGATGGCCTGCACAAGTTTCATGGCTTCACATCATATAAATCAGGTGCAAAAACAGAGAAAGGTGCATGAGTCTCCATTGTAGTTAAGAACTCACTCCATTTATCTCTCATTTCCCGAGAATCATTACATTAAGCTTGAGATTAACAAAAACAAATAGCTTACCTTTATTAACATTTATTCCCCTACCTCAAACTATCATAATAAAAAACATAGTTGAATTTTTTCAAAACATCCATCAAGAAATATCCTATCTCTTTAAAAAAGACATTACCTTATTGGGTTCAATGCTTCTGTGGAATCATCCCCAAACCCCCATCCCTTATGTGTGGGACCTAATACCCTTGGCCACACCAACAGAAACGGCAAAATCCTGATCGTGGTGTAATGACCACAAATACCCATTCGATCAACTTTCTCCACATTAAATTCCAACGAACTAGCGACCTACAAGAGGTATGATAGGCCCTCAGGCTCTCAAATCGATCACATCCTGACCGAATTCAAATAAAATATAAATTGTTAGAAACTACGCATCCTTCCTCAACCCTTACATATCATCAGATCACCACACGTCAGAGGCAGATATCTATATCACGTCAGCATCGCTACATAACACCTCAAAAAAGGCTCGCGTAACTCCCTTGCCGCGTCCAAACGACACTGAGAGCATTCAATTATTCAAAGAGAACTTGCAAAAGAGAATTGAGACAACACCACAACTAATTAACATGACCATCGAGGTGCAAAGGGCTTGGATAACAGAAAGCCTGATCACATCATCGCTCAACTTAATACCCACCCCCCCCCCCCCCATATAACAAATCGCTCTCCTTTGAATCCCTTCGCCTTATGGATGAGAGGAGCGCAATAACCAGATCATCAGCCAAATTTAAGAAAGAGCGTTTAAAGGCAAACAAGCTTATAAAGGCTAGTGTGCAACGCGATAAAAGGATATACGCTGCGGATATAATCAAAGAAGCAGAAGTTGCAAGTACAACGAACAATACGCACAAACTTTATAAAAACATAAAAGCCCTAACTAAAGGCTTATACCTCAGTTGCAACGAACATCCAATTGCAACCTCCAACCCCAAACCAACAGATTCCGTGGTTCAACAGAAATCATGGGGAAAACATTTTCGCGACATCCTTTCCTTCCCCACACCATTTTCTTATACAGATAGTTATGCAAGATTTATCAAGGGCTTCAAAGGCTCTGGTGAGGCCAACATAGATTATCAACTCCCTAGTGGTTACGAGATTATGCAAACCATATTAGGAACCACAAAGCTATTTACAAAGAAGGAACCTCAGCCGAACTTTACAAGGCCAATCCTAAAACTTCTTCCCAGCTCCTGCAACCATTATTCAATAGGATATGGACGAATGAACAACTGCCTCAATCATGGTCTAGCAGTGTTCTGATAAAAATCTTCAAAAAAGGCAACCACCTTGACCCCAATAACTACAGAAGCATAGCACTAATAAATGTCACCTCAAAAAGTTCATAAACATTCTCTACCACCGGTAATGGACAATAAAATAAATCACGCACAAGCAGGCTTCAGAAGCTCGCGCACAACAACCGAGCATATATTAACCATAAAAAACTTGATTGACAAATCTATCTGCGTAAAAAGCCCCATATACATACTCTTCCTTGACATCTCTAAGGCATTTGACTCGATTCAATATTTATATATATAGGAAACCCTTTGCTTACTAAGAGTAACAAAAAAATATAAGACTTATTTTCATGCCATATGAAAACCAAAAACTCTTTGTCAGACATTACCAGTTTCTCTCGAACCCAATAACTCCGAACTCAGGTGTTAGGCAGGGGTGCCCCTTCTCCCCTCTGATCTTTATCTCGGTTTTGAACCTAATACTGAAGAGATCCATATACCTAGGCGATAGCTTGCTGTTGAGTAACAACACGAGGATCTCGTCTCTTTCGTTTGCTGATGATATCTGCCTCATCACCGACTCACTGGCCAACCTACAAAACATGCATGATAGATATGCTCAAGAAGCAGCCCGAGGAGGCCTGATCATTAATGTCAAAAAATCCACACTACTTGCCCTTAACCCGCAGCCCAATGCGAGTATCATGAGTCATAATTCTATTATTAAACCCTCGGATCAAGTTAAATACCTCGGTGTGTCACGAACAAGTACACCACGCTAGATGTATCGGAAAAAATAACAAAAGCTACAAACAGGTTCAAACAATGTAACAGAATTTGGAGCTGCAAAATATTTTCAAGAAACACCAAACTTCGTCTATATAAAACCTTAATCCTCCCAGTACTCTTTTACGGCTGCGAGACCTGAAACCTCAAGACAAGCTCAATCAAAAGCATACAAACAAAGGTGAAAATGCTGAGAATTGTCTGTCAAATCTTTTACCCAAGAATAATTAATAATGAGAATTTATGGTCTCTATGGAAACTTCCCCCAGCCATATACTGACTTTGGTTAAAAAGTGGCTTCTTAGCGCACCAGTTTCGGAGAGGCTCCCCCAACTTTTTCATGTCCACTTTAGTGTGGAGACCTCCCCAGTTAGGATACCGGAAATGCCGTGAATCGTGGACCTACAACACGTCGAAAGAATTAAACGGCATAGTACTTCAACTCGACCAACTAGACGTGATCTTCTTAGACAGAAATGCTTGGAAAAAGTTTATCACCAATCACCTAGCTTATAAATTTTCTGTCACGCCAAAAAAATTGATTACCATCCATAAACCACCAAGCCCTCTTCCCGCATTCTGACAATATTCAAGCAGGTACCAGTGTGCAGCCGAAAGAGGCAAACTATCTCTTATCTCCAGTAATTGCCGTAGATGATATGTTAATTTTTGTTTCACTTATGATTTTTATATAAACCGAGTGTACTGCCTACCGACTTACAGCACCTCTATACCCATAGACTAAATAGATTGCTCATTGAGCATGCATACATATGAAAAATTTGAAGCCAAAAAGCAGCCATCTTGAAATAAGTAAGAAGCGTACCAGGTAAATTATTAAGATGCTATATAAAATTATATTTTATTGTTTATAGGAAAAAACCAAGCAAGCCATAGAATGAGATACTGTGCAGCATTTCACTATACCAATTAGAGGAAAATAGAAGAAGATTATTCGTTTTGGAAGTATTTTATATTATAATTATGGCTATGATATCTTGTCTAATATATCAATAAACTTTTTTTTAGCCAAATATATTTGTTTTCCTTTTTTGTGTATATTATGTATCTTTTTTGTATTTAAATCTAGCTTATCTATTAATAAAATATATTTAATGTAATATATTAATTATATGTTCTCTATTAAGAATATTGTATCAGAATTAAAGGATAATATTCATCTTAATGGAGATGAAGTTATATCAAATTACTTTGAGAATTAGTCTCTATTGCTAGTTAATACCCATATCAAGGCTGGGGGTATTAATAAGAAAATTATTTTTACCCAGCCTTTGAAACAATTGGCTCTAATTTATTTTTAGGGCAATAGCATCATTTTTTCTATGTTAATTTACCTTATTTAATTAATTATGTGATTTTTTAAATAAAAATTTGCAATTTGTATTCTAAAATAAAACTATATATAGATGGCGCTTTAAATATAATAATTTGTCTCGTTAATTTAATGTTTTTTTTTTAATATTTAAATTTGATTATTTTAACATAAGCTAAAATATTTAATTGTTTATGCAAAGCATTTTTTTCATTTGTAAGTTTTAACTCGAAATTATATAAAAATTATGATAAAAATTTTAATAAATAGAGAGTATATATAGAGTACCATTATAACGTTAACATAGTTGGTTTCCTTATATTAGTTCAAGAGGGCGGTCAACATTGGCATCACCTTTTTAAAGGGAATGAGCAGTCTATTTAGTCTATGTCTATACCTGTACTATTGTGACTTCCAGTCTAATAGGCCCTCATATACCTTTTTAAAGATGTAGATTTCGAGTCATCTTAACCCGAGTAAACGTTAAGATACGGCCATATGTATGTATGTAGTTGGTATTAAATATTACTGTATTTTAAAATAAGCTTAGACTCAACAGTGACATATCAATACAGAGTTTAAACTTAAATTTGGAGCTAGGCTATAGCTTTTTAGGTTTTTTATAGTTTGATTTTATTGCCTAATTATCAAGTTCATATGTGCTGCTAGGCCCAACAAATATATTAAAGCTTCAGCACTTTGGTGATCAAAAACATACAAAAAGCCGTTTTTTAAACATTTGGATAAAGGTCATCTCGCTCGGGCATTATTATGAGAATCTTGATCTCGTCTCAGTCTTAAATGTCTCAACTTTTATAAAAAAAAAATTCCAAATTTATTTAAATTATTATATAAATAAAAAAGATTCACAGAAATCAAAATAGCACACTATTTTTTTATTTACAAACCTGTATAAACGTGTCATTTGCTTATTTGAATTAACTAGGACTTTTAGTTAGCATTGGCAAAAATATGTAATTTTTTAAGATAAATTATTTAAGAAAAGAGTTGTGGCCTCTGAAATAATCTTCATTCGTTCCTAAAGAATTATTGCAACTTTATTATAATATAAAAACCTAAAAGGTACCAGTTGATACTTTTATCAATATTCATAACGAAAGTAATTAGTTGCACACTGTTGGATAAAAGTCCGAGGTTACGGCATGATAAAGCTTCGAGCCATTCGTGACCCGTGAGTGAAGCTAAGCTCATAAGCGCTAGAAAATTTTAAAGACGTAATGACTTTTTATTCATATTAATCAACATCAGAATTGGATTTATTGATTTTATTTATAATACTTTGACAAAAGTTTGTTCAAGTTATCTACATGTCTAAAGATTTTGTTTGTCACAACTTTTTTTAATAGAAACACTTTTAGGAAAGAATAAATGATATTAATATCATAAAAACACTTATATACAGTTTTATGATTAAAATGAAGGTAGAAATCTGGTAAATTTGAAGTTAAAAAATATATACAAAATTAAATTTTTAACATTATATGGATACTCAAAAATAATAAATTGATAAGAGCAACTTTTAGCTAAATCGGCTCATTTAATTAAAATAATTTTAAATAGCTTGGCGCCTAATTTATATAATAAAATGAACATCATATCTGTACTATATACTAATTTTGCTTATAATACTTTTAAAAAATTTGTTTAATTTATGAACAAATTTAAAGTTTTTATATAAATAAAAGCTTAGTCTGTTAAATCTTTTCTCCAATAGAAATGCTAATTGAATGCTTAAAGAATTAATTTAATTACAAAATACACTAAAGTATATAAAAATGATTGAAATGATCAAGTGGGTAAACGGTACAAATTAAATTAAAAAATATCCTAAATAAATCAATTACTTAAAATTTATAGAAAGATGATGAAAACAACTCTAAGAAGCTACAATAGATTGCTTAATGAGTTTAGAATTTGCTTGTAATTCTTATGGTAAAGTTAACATCAAAGCTAGACTATATTAAATTTGTAAATATTATTTTGACAAAAAATAGTTCGTTTATAAATCTCCTAGTTTTTATATAAAAACTTATCTTGTAAAACCTTTTTTTACTAAATTAAACTTAATAAGATTACACTTTTTTTAATGTTAAAATGCTTTTATTAGGTAAAACTGCGAGCATAAAACAATATAAATATAAAACTATTCATCAATTCGTCAATAGCCATCACGGGCCATGTGTCAAATTTTTTAATATAAGAAGTAGAGATCTGCACGGGCAGGCCAGTCCCGCGGGCGGGTACGGACAGGCTTTGTATCACAAATTATTTAACGGGCTGGGCCCGGACGGGCCTAACAATTAATGGAACGGGTTCGGGCGGGCCTCAGATTATTTTAACGGGCTTGAACGGGCCTGACGTTTTATAAACGGGCTTGTACTGACCAGAGATTATATAAACAGTCATGGAATTACAAAGGTCCTTAAAAGTCAGACATTTATATAAATATATATTTTTTATGGATAGGGGTCAAAGTAGCAGAATGATGAAAAAGTAGCAGAAAAATATGACTTTTAATAGATACTCAATATATTAGAATTAAATATCAAATTGGGATGGAATTTGATGTGCATCTAACCCTAACCCTAACCTAAAACGCTGACCTAAAACACTAACCATAACCCTCCTGACCAATCTTGATCTGACCAGTTCTGACCAATTTGGCTGCTTTTTTTCTGCTACTTTGACCGGTTCCCATTTTTTATTAATAATATAGACTATTAATTGGTTAATTTTTTAACCTCTAATTTATATATACTGTAGCATTTATTCCCTTTTCAAGCACTAAATTTGACTTTAAAAATTTTTTATTCTATTTGTTATTGATTTTTGTTTACATAATTTAAGATTGCAGCTTCGTATATATTTTTTTATAAGTAAGTTCAATTACTTATTTACAATGCACCAAAATTTTTGTGTTTAATTTTATCACAAATTTTACGGGTATAATTTTTATAAAGGCCATATATTTTTAATAAATATATTTGTTCTTATCTAAAACTTAGGTGTATATAAATTAATCAAGTCAAATTTAAACTACGTATTGAAAGTTAAATATCCTCATGTAATTTTATTAAAGTGTTTTAATTTAATGTTAATAATAAATTCTACCTTCTTAGCTTTTTTAACTTAAATTAATCAAATAAAAAGTAAAGTGTTGTAAATTGAATATTCTCATGTAATTTTTTATAGTAATTTAATGGTAGTACTAGATTAAAATTCTTAGGTTTATTAACTGCGGAAATAATTGATAATTTGATATTTTTGATAATTGTTGATGTTTTTTATAAATATGTCAAAAAATAAAATAAAATTATGCGAAATTTTTGATGAATTGGGCGGGGCGCGGATTTTAAACAAATTTGAACGGGCTTGAGCGGGCCTGACGTTTTTCTAAACGGGTACGAACGGGCCTGAAAAATTTACGGACGGGCTCGGACGGGCCTGAAGTGTTGAAAAAAATTACGGGCGGGCTTGGACGGGCCTTAAAGTTTAGAAAACGGGTACGGGCGACCGACCTTCTAAAAACGGCCCGTTGCAGATCTCTAATAGGATGGACACATTTAAGATTGTAATGATTAAATGAAGATTTTGGGAAACTTAATATAAAAATAACTTTAGGAGGTGTTATATTAATACAGAATTCAACTTGTATTTTGATATAATTACACTATAAAATACGAACCAATTTTAAAATTGAAACTCATGACTACTCATTATATCTAAATTCTACCCCTTTTTAGCAATCAAAAAAGACGCTATGTGCCATCTCCGTCTATAGGCGATAAAGTTGGACTCGCAAATTGTTTTGAGAAAAACCTCTCTTTTTTAAACTCAAAATTAGACCTTTTAAAGTGTATGCCTTCACACCACGTTATGTTGCCATCTCTAAGCCAAATACAATTTTAAATAATTTGCAGATTTTTGGCTAATTTTGGAAGATCCTCTAGATGATGCTATATTAGAATAGTCTATTTCAATTAATTGCTATGCAATTTATGGGCTCGTTTTTTGTTGTCCGTCCGTCCGTCCGTTGTCCGTCCGTCCGTTACCCTCCTATCTATTTGCATTGGGTATATTAGGTTATCGATTTTTTAAATTAATGCATGAGAAAGAGGTGCCCCACCCCTCATCTGTATCTCCCTCGCTGTGTTATTTTTTAAATTAATGCATAAGAGGTGCCCCACCCCTCGTCTTTATCTCCTCGGTGTGTTATATATAAAATTTGTTAAATTATCTATTATATAATATACATAGATAAAAGTTGTTTACTTTAATGCTATGCAATTTAACTAGTTATATAATAAACATAAATAAAAGTTGTTTACTTTTTAATTGCTATGCAATTTAACTAGTTTTTGTTATATAATAAACATAGATAAAAGTTGTTTACTTTTAATGCTATGCAATTTAACTAGTTATATAATAAACATAAATAAAAGTTGTTTGATTTTTAATTGCTATGCAATTTAACTAGTTTTGGGGTTAGAATCCCGGAGTTTTTTTTGACTCTTATGATTGTTCTTGTTACTATCATTGATAATAAGAATTTTTGGCCGTCCGCTGGCTGCTGACCAATGAAAAAAATGACCATTGGCCAAAATGTAAATCGAAATTATTTTTTTCGTTTATTTTTGACTATTATGATTGTTCCTGTTCCTACCATTGCTATTATGACTTTTTGGCCGTCCGCTGGCTGCTGACCAATGAAATAAAATGACCATTGGCCAAAATGTGATTCGAAAACTTTGTTTTCGTTTTTTTTTTGACTATTATGAATTTATATCCACTTTTACCGTGTCCTGGCTGCTGACCAATGGAAAAAAATGACCATTGGCCAAAATGTGATTCGAAAATTTTTTTTTCGTTTTTTTACTCTTATGAATTCATATCCACTTTTACCGTGTGCTGGCTGCTGACCAATGGAAAAAAATGACCATTGGCCAAAGTGAGCATCAAAATTTTTTTTTCCGTTTTTTTGGCTATCATTGACTTATAGAGTATCTGTTGGTACTGACCAATAGAGAAAAAGTGACCATTGGCCAAATTTTTGATTTTTTTAATTAAAAATTGTTCAAATTCAACAAAAAATTTCTCCCAACAATTCTGCAAATTCTTAACATTGTGTTGTTTTATAATATAATGTTTGTTAGACCCATAATCACTAAAGGCCATAAAAACTAATGTAATACGCAACTAGATGCAAACACTAAATCTAACCCTAACCCTTGCCTATATTACATTTTGCCTTTATTACATTTTGCCTATAATGGAAAATTTGTATAAATAATTAATTAATCATTAGGTATTTAATACCCCCCTATAGGCATTCTCGCCCCTTCCCACCTTTCTCGCCCATAAATTGCATAGCAAATATGATACATTTATACGAAGTACAGATGAGTCGTCCCCCCTTCCCTTCCCCTCTTCCCTTCTCTTCTCCCCCTTCCCACGAGGGCCGAAGGCCCGAGTATTATTTTATTCGACGCATTTTATTTTATGTAAGTTTTGTATTTATTTTATATTACTGTCAACGGATTTTTAACAACGTTTAATTAATTATATTTAATAATGAAACCCCTTATTAACTTTATAATGTCTATACTTTGAATTTATATAAATTATTAAGAATAATAGTACTTTTTACCATGTGGCTTGGTGGCATATAGCAGCATTGCATATAATACTAATTTAATCACTATGTTGTCCGATTTTACATAAATGCTAAAAAAAATTAAGTTAAATAAAAAATTTAAGTTTTTTTATTAAACGATTTTATTGTTGAGCCGTATTAAAAAAATAGCATAATGATAAATTAGTGTTATATTGCATGCAGATGTCTAATATCCCTTATTTCAAACTCTTAAGTCACAAAATGATTATCAAAATAAAAATACCAAAGTTTTAATAATATATAATCAAAATTAAAAAAATTTGTACTGTATTTTTTTAAAAAAAGAGCGCAGTCTGTATTCGCATTAAAGTCACTTAAACCAAATGCTCTACCTACATATTTAATTGCTAATAACAAAAATGATAAATTTCAGCAGGAGCGAATTCAATCGCCATATATGGAAACCAAAAAATCTTTATTATATAAATTATTAGATCAATTAACATTAAGATAAGCACTAGCTCTATTCGGAGTCTTCAATGCCTCTTCTATTTGAGCAGGAGTTTGGCCCAAAAAGTCAGTATAATCGAATCGTTCTTTAAACTCCAGCGGTGCAGAATAATTTATGGTGTTTATTTCGCTAATCGTACGCCCATCTTCTCCAACGGTAGTTCCACTTTTTAAGCCACTAGTGCCTGCCGATGTAGTTGCCGATGAATGAGTTTTTCTATCTGTCGTATCCGAACTGTAAGACCGTTTGGAATAAAGCTCAGAATTACCGTCTTCAGTATCAGTTTCGTAATATACTCCATCTTTTTGTAATTGTGCATACTCAGCATTACCATCTTGTTTAACCGAAGATTTAACCTGGGCCAGAATAGAATCGCGTTCTAACTTCGCTTTCCGATACGATCTGCCCAACCATATTCCTACTATTAGGGTTACTATTAAAAATATAACCCCCCAAACAAGCATGGGCAAGGTGCGGGATAAAAACCGTTTACGTTTGGCTGCTTTGATTTGTGCCATGGTTAGCTCTGTGTCATTGTTGCTATTTAGGCTTTTTTCTTGCGTCTCATTATGAATATTGTTTAAATCCGACTTAATATTTAAATCAAATTTTTTTGTAGCATTATCAATAGTACAAAGCAATTCTTTTAAAGTAGATGTAGGTTTATACAAATCGGATATACTTACTGACATTTGCTTGTATTGACAAAACGTGTTTTTCAAGAGAATATCTAATTGCCAAAGTGTTAATAGCGCGTAATCCGGAAGTAATATATTGATGTTTGTTACTCTATTTAGATGAGAATAGTACCGTTTATACAGATCACCATAATGACAGTAACATCTGAGATCGTTGTCAGCGACTGTAAGTACAATTATATCACGATACACTAAAGCGGGTGATAAATAAGTGATGTAATTATCGTGAAGATGTAACCTTAGTAGCTTGTATGGGATATCTTCTGCTGATATAGCTGTAAGTCTATTAGCATTTAACGATAATTGTTTTAGCGATGTTAATGATAGGAAAACGCTGGGCTCCAATATTTCTAGTTTGTTTGCACATAACAAAAGGCTTTGTAACGTTGCGAGACCAGCAAAATAGTAAATTTTTAATATAGATAATTGATTGCCCGTCAAATTTAATGTCTTTAAATTTTTAAAATTGGTAAAAGTGTTATTATCAATATCAGCTATCATGTTATAACTAATGTCAAGCTCTGTTACGTTTGACAGCAAGTTCTTTTGTTTGTCCAGTGCTAATTTTTTGGATATATTTACAATATCGCATTCTACAAAATGTAATTCTAAAGGTAGTATTCTTGAAGACCCACCCATTATGAGTGAGGCAATTGTGTGTTCATCACTAGAAAGATTTATTCCTAAGAAATAAAATCTATTAATTTGCGGATAGATTTTGGCAAAATAAATTTTCAAATGTTGCGAGACTGATGGGTGATCTAAATATTGACATCTCAAAAAATCCTTAGTAATATGACCACTCAAGGTGCTATTTGTGCTATTGACAACTGTACAAAATGTATTAAATTCCTGGATGGTAAGAAAACTGTTATGATTGCAAGTACAGTTTGGGAAGGCATAATTTAAAAGCGTTGTATTGATTCCTTTGGCGGAATCATAGCAAGTTAGGTTAAGAAAATTAGAACTATAGATGAGCCTTCTTTTAACGGTGTTCTGTAGCCAGTTTTTAATTCCAACAAAACCGCAATGGCAATTAGGTGCGATGTATCTAAATTTTTCTAGATAACTAGGTATATCTTTACACGGAAAGTTGATCATATACATCATTTGAAGATAGAGTTTTTTCAAACCATACATATAAGGCAGGGTATATACCAGTGAAAGAGAGTTGCCATAAAGCTCTAAAATTTCTAAAGTAGCTGCTACATTCAATGGTATATCACGCAATGTAACATCTCTTAATTTATTTCGACCCAAGGAAAGCCATTGAACGCGACGCGATCTTTTCAGTGCATTTGGAATTTCGGAAAGTTGATTATTACTCAAATCTATATAAGTTAACCAAATGGTACCTCGAAATATGGAAGAGGCAATTTCGTAAATGATATTTTTGCTTAGGATAATTACTTTCAAAGCGGGCATTAAGGCAAAAGCTCCCAAATAAATAACTTGTATCCTATTGTTCGCCAAGCTCAAGTACTCCACTTTTTTGCAACGGCTAAATTGAGCCTGCCAAACCTCCTTCAAATCAGAATCTACGAATGTCACAGACACTAAATTGGATAATTGTCGCAATTGATTATTAACGAAACCCAGACTTCCATTAACATTCTTAACCGCGACACTTTTAATGGGCGAATCGAAGACATTATATTCGCACCAAAATGGATCTAGTGACACTTGCATACCTGATAAAATTATGTTGGAAAAAGAGATATTTTCCAACTTTCGGCAGAATTTTACAAACTTGCCAGGCATAAAGTTCAGCTCTGTAACATTATAAATATCCATATATTTAATATTAGATGCATTAAGAAATTCTGGATTCGCCTCAGCCCACTTCCCATTTGCGCATGTTATCTTATGATCTTCTAAATTCTCTCTGCATAAAGGATTGGATAACTGCGCTGTCTTAAAAAAGTACTTAGTTTCTCCTAAGGGGCCATTGTAATTATCAGTATTAAATTTATTTATTTCGGACTGCCTTTTAGGGATCAGATAGTACTTTTTTGACGAATTGAGACCTCGCTTAACGTGTGCTTTGCTATATTTGCTTCGAATCTTTGTCCAAATTTCGATTTCCCCGTTCCAATCATCTTCATACACGGAATCCAATTCATTATTTCCTTGTTCAATTGATTGTTTTGTCGCCGAATTGTTCACAGATTTACTATTTATTGCTTTATTCTGAGTTTGAAACTCCTCAATTAAGTCTTTGGGTTCTAAAGCTAATAGTTTTAATATTTTCAGGGTTAAGCTAGATTTAACATAGGGCATATTTTGCAGTAGACTGTTTGATTTTATTGAATCAGGATCTATGTTTTTGTCTGCATTTTCTCTTAAATGCAAACTATTGATTATATAAAATAAGCGTATTG
This sequence comes from Gordius sp. MW1, assembly GCA_964036665.1. Taxonomy (NCBI): domain Eukaryota; kingdom Metazoa; phylum Nematomorpha; class Gordioida; order Gordea; family Gordiidae; genus Gordius; species Gordius sp. MW1. Next base: position 20,065,323 of record OZ038533.1, read on the forward strand.
ATAGGTAAAGGGACATTAATGTAAAGGTGAAAGTTGGTATTAAAATGAAAATCAGTGTTCTCATTGTTAAAAGCGCGATAATATTTGGTGGATTAATATGTATGGATTATCTCCTGATTTTTTGATTCTTTGTATTGGCCTTTCCCATGCCAAAATCGTCTAAATTTAACAATAAACGCGAAAAATAAATTTAGTTAAATAAGTTAGCATAATAATATCATATTTATTAATTTCTACGTTTCGTTTCAAAAATTTGTGTGCTTAATTAGTAAATCAATAAAATGTCTTATAAATAAAAAAAATTTAAATATCACCTTTTATTACTTACCCTTGGTTAGATAGGTAAGCAACTTTATCCCACGGAATCAACTTAATATGAAAAATATGAATTTAGGGCAATAAATAAATTAACGCATTATAAGTGTTGATAGTTATATCATTGTTGTAATTTATTGTTTATTAGCATTGTCTGATAGATTGTTCACATTGATCTATTAATTCTAATATATTTTACCTTGTTCGTTAATATATCTGCAAATGTAACACTGGCCTGATGTTATCATATTGAGGTATTCCTAAGTGGAAGGACTTAGGCTGGTTTAAGTCGTTTCCTCATTAATTTCCATGTGTCGTTATTGTTTAGATAGATGTTTATTTACCTTGTGTATTTCCATAACGTGCATTATTTTATGATGCCAGGTCTTCCTCTTTTTCATTTTCCCACGAGATTAATATTCCAAAACTTTTTTCTGATGTAGCTATCTTCCCTTCTCTCTACGTGGCCATACCATTGTAGTCTGTTTGATAACAGTGTCTTTATAGATGTTGTACCTAGTGTTGTTAAAATGCTAAGTAGCTTCAACTACAAACGCGAGCACGCACACCACACTAGCTGTTTAATATGCTAGTTTAGCACAATGAGTGCTAGCTGTTCGGTGCAATAGTTTTAACAGTAGCATGTAAAAATGCTCGAGATGTTAGTCGAAGCAGTCAAATCTGTTAAAAAGTTTAGCAGAAGCTCGAGCAGTAAATTCGAGCAGATAGTAGATTGAATTGCTATTTGCTATAATTACAGTTTTAATCATATTATATAACATAAATAAATAAAGAACTTTGCCCCCCCCCCTTATTTTTTATTCTCTTGCTTACCAGGGGGGAGGGGGGCGAATTTCCCCCCTTTTTACTCCCCTTATTTTTTACCCTCTTTCTCACCCGGGTGGGGGGGGGGAGTGATTTGACCTTCCCCTTATTTTTAATTCTTTTTCTTACCAGGAGGAGGGGGGTGATTTGCCCCCCCCCCCCTTTTTACCCCCTTATTTTTTACCCTTTTTCTCACCCGGGGGGGGGGGGTAATTTGGCCCTGTTTTTACCTCCCCCTTATTTTTTACCCTCTTTCTCGCCCTTACTTTTTCCTTACCAGGGCCCCCCCCCGGGTGAGAAAGAGGGTAAAAATAAAGGAGGGTAAAAAAGAAGGGGCGCAAATTACCCCCCTTCCCCCCGGGTGAGAAAGAGGGTAAAAAATAAGGGGATAAAAAAGGTGGGGACGGGCAAATCCCCCCCTCCCCCTTGGTAAAAAAGAGAATAAAAAATAAGGGGGGGGGGCAAAGTTCTTAATTTAATTATGATATACTGGCTGTGCCCGGTCAAGCGTTGCTTTGGCTTAGTCCTTAATCAGCTAAATAATTAGCATGAATTATAGAACATATATGAAAAATTTTGTGTCATCTTTAGGAAAGTTTATGATGTAAAAAATATAATGCTATATTATTGAAATGAATATTATTTATTAACAGTTTTAAATACTTATAAGGTATTTCTTAACTTTATAGGCTAAAATGTGATTGTTAACGATAATATGCATATTTGGGTGACATAAAGTACCACTTGTGTATAAAAGTCAATGATAATGTTCGACAATGTAGAGAAAATATTTTAGTACAGCGTTTATAATAGTTTAATGTCATAGCCTAAAATCTATAGTATCAAAATAAAAAGATATCAAAAAACTTTTGAAGACTTTTACCCGCGAGTATAATGAAAGCGAAATATTTATGTATGAGGAAAAAATAGAAATATAGTTATATCGTTATATCTAGTAAAATTTTGATCAGGTAGACGTGTCATAGGTGAGGCTTGATTATAATAAAAACCAGTATAAAGATAATGGCTTAAAAATATAAAATAAATAAATTAATTTATATAATAAGTTTTAAAAGTTGAAGGAGGGACTTATGGTATGTTTATAGCTGTAACCAACATTGGAATTAGAGGGGTGAATAATGGTTTAGGGAGGCGTAAAATGATAATCTTTTGAAATATTAACCATAATTTTAATAAATTAAACAAAATTGATTTGAAGGGGGGCAGCCGCCCCTCCCTGCCGACCTCTGGCTACGCCCAATAGTTTGTACACATACGGTTTCAGTTTAACTGAGGGATGTTACAAAATAGTTTTAAAATATATAGATATATTACAGGTAGAGCCCTGAAAAATGGAATTTCTTCGGCCCGAGCCTGACAATTTATATTTTATTTTTGAGCCGGGCTCGGTTCAGGCAGGGCATGGCCAGTGCGTGGCTCTAATTAAAGATGCTAAAGAAAGAAAACTATGCTTAAATTATCTGAAATTAAGTTAGGATAAGAATAAAGTTTGAAGTTTGATATGGTTGATGGGGAAGATTTTACGATAAGCATATTGGTAGTAGTAAACAGGTTAAAATGAAGATATATATAGCTAAACCTGTTATGGAGGTATAAAATTTAAAAATGCATAGGTCCAGTCTGAATCGGGGCTTTAACAACGTTGCACATCAAGATTTCAACAGCGAGACGTAAACCATTGCAAAGTTTTAACTTACTGATATTGCGTATCACGATAATCGGTACGCCAATTTTTAAATGCAGAGTATGAGGTGGTATCCCTGCCAGATCATTTTATAAAAATTCGATTGGATAATTGATAGCTTAACAACAACAGTGTCAACCGATTTAAAAGTAATTGGATTGCCTTGAATGTTAAACAGAATGAGATTGTTGAGCTCATAGACGTATTTATTCTTGGGAGCAGAATAGCCCGTTGACGGAGCCAAATTCGATCATGATAATGGCGTTAATATTTAGAAACACTTTTTCAGTCAAAGCAGTTTTAGACGAAACAAAATTGCAGATGTTGGTAGAAAATAAATCCGTCCTGAGCATATATCAAGGTGCACCATCCTTCCCAATTTCTAGCAATTGATGGGAGAATATCTCACATGAAGGATGATTTTGTAATACTACACGCATTTTAGTAGTTAGATGTAACGTTTTGACATAAGGCAACAAAATAGAATATTTTAGGCAGGCATTAATTTAGTCTGGGGTGGATCGTAAGAGAACCACTAAAGTTTGGCGAAATCTCTTGCAAGCTATAATATTGCTTCATCAAAAGGTTTGAGGGTTCTTCGTAAATCTTGCGATAACTGATTAGAGCTTTGAGCGATTTTTCGTGGGCCATTCTGCATTCATCCATCCCAAACGATAAGTTTGCACTTCTGTAATACTTTACCCATTCCATATATTCTGGAAATGTTGCATATTGGAGTTTCACAATGAGCGTTTAAAGGCAATTTTAATGCTGAATGAGCAGCTTTTCTACCGGGTAACCCTGTGGCAACCATTCCGAAAAACGCTAGAGACACGGCTATATTAATTTGGGAACGTTGGGTGCCAGGAGAAATGTCAATAGGAAAGTTTTACCGGTTCCTCTCGAAGCATCTAAGAAGAAGACTTCTCCTTAACCTTTATTAACAGCAAGCAAAATCTTATTGTAAATGGTTTTTTGTTTATGATTTTCTTCGTGCTCTCAAAGCATTATTCTTTAGGAAGAATAGCTCATGGCACTGCATTTTAAGTTTATCGATTAACCATTGTCTGCATTTATCATCTTACCCTTAAAGTAATGTTTTTTTACTTATAATATTAATAACCAAACTTCGTAAAAATACAAAAAAAGAACGAAACGTGAGAATGTTTGTTAAATCGCGCGTTATATTTATCTAAGAAAATGGTGATGTTTTAGGGTATCTAAAATTTTTATTTGTTACAGCCTTATATATTGTAAAAAAAACGGGCGTGTGTGAGTAAAAAATTGAGCCACAAATCACAAAGCAATTGTGAAAAAGGTTTAAGGTAAAAAGTAGCACCATAACGATAAATAAGTATAAAAACGTTGTAATCATCCGCTAGATGGCGGTAAGCACTACCAAAAAACAGGGTTAGGGCTGTCGCAGGTCGATAAAAAGTATATATAAACCATCTAGGATGCTAGGGCAATGATCTGACCAAATTTGGTGGCAATCGGTCGAGAACTTTAGGAGTTATTAGAGGACAAAGAAAACGGAGTTACATTTTTATATATATCTGTAATATGATTAAAATTGTAATTATAGCAAATAGCAATTCAATCTACTATCTGCTCGAATTTAATGCTCTAGCTTCTGCTAAATTTTTTAACAGATTTGGCTGCTTCGACTAACCTCTCGAGCATTTTTACATAATACTGTTAAAACTATTGTACCGAGCTAGCACTCATTGTGCTAAACTAGCATATTAAACAGCTAGTGTGCGTGCTCGAGCAAAGCACATAGTTGGCATTGCTAACGCGAGCAATTTAACAACTCTGGTTGTACCTAAATTTCTCCGTGTTTCGTCAATGCATTTAGATTTTTTTTTGTTCAATAATAACATCCATCTAAACATTCTCATCTCAATGGACTAAGGCGTTGCTCTTACCTCATATGTATAGACCATGATTCCGAGCTACAGGACTGTTGATTTGTCCAAGAACATTTTCCTGATTTTGGTCTACCGATAGCAAATTTGACATCCGTTTCCGTGATCCACTCCGCTTTGCCCCTTTTCAATTGATCAAACACAATGATAGTGGTATCACCTTTGTAATATATAGTTTTCGTGTGTTAGTATATCTCCAGTTGCCCCTTGATTAGCCGGCATTCTATGTAAATTTTGGAATTTTGGGTCCTTAACATTCCGATCTCGTTGATCAATCTTTCTCATTCCTTTGAATTAGTTTTGCACTTATATCATATTCATAGTACATCTTGTTTTTAGCTTTTGCAGTCTATTTTATAGCCGATCTTTAAACTACTTGATAAGTTTGTTTATCATAACTCTCCTTGCTTTTATACCAAACTTTGTACAATCTTTTTTTTTCTTTAACACGATTTTGTATTTTTTTATTCCACAACCACAACTCCTTTAGAATTCTCTTAGTGTGGTTACTTTTACCTAATATTGATCGTCCCGTTTACCGCATTGTGGAGGCTATACCACACTGATCACACGATGTATGTTCCTTTCAGCATGTCTCATTGTTGAGTATTATCCATCTAGTCTCCTCCATTTTATAATAGCCGCTACTCTTTGTAACTTTAGCTCTTAAATATATAGTTCATCACAAACAGCTTGTCCCAAAACAAAAAGCCTAAGATTTGCCCTAACAAGCCAATATTTCACTCGGTATGAACTTTAAATTTTAAACATTCTTAAATTGCATTCTGTTGACGAGAAAGATATTTATCTGAACGGTACGGTTTGTCAATTTTGTACGTTATAAGGAGTTGCTGAAAGCCTGAGCAATTTCTAGACGCATAGTTCAAGGGAGGCCAAAGGGGTCTCGACGATATTTCTCGCTCAACATGTCGCAATTTAAAAAAAATTTATACTATATTTCTCCTGATTTTTTTTTTGTAAATTATGATATATACAGAAAATTTTAAAAATTAAGGATGGTAACGAAAAACCCGATGAGCATGTTTAATATCGCTTGTGCTACCTTACAATATATTATCCGTTTTAGTATTTTATATCTGTGTTTTTTATAACTTCAAAAATAATTTCTTAATAATAAAATATGTTATTATTACGCTTGCACACTACGTTACTAAATTAGTATAAATAACAGTTTATAGTAGGAGCAGATTCAAAAAAAATAATTAAGCTATCCTGTCTGCCACGATATGCAAAAATACTTCAATGAATTTACGATTTTAAAATTTTAGAGGCACTAAGGGGTCCATTTCAGGCTCTAGGTTCGCATGTTCTTCTGAAAGTCAAAGGTAAACAAAGGAGGAAAGGGAATAGCTTATTATCAAGTTTGACCAATGGCCATGGAACATTTTTTGATCGCCATTGACCCCTCCCCACTGGTGTAAATTTAAGTTGAGCCTTCTCCCCAAAGGAAAAATGCTAACTACATTACTGGAATTTCCGTACATCCTTTATTTCATAAGCCTTAACCCCGGTCAACGTGATTCTTTCATATCCTTCTGTTGATTAATACACCTGTCCATTGAGGTCCGCTCCAGTAACTATGAGCCCATCTTTACCAAATTAAGATAGCGTATCTTCACTGCATTCAAAAACAATTTTTTTTCCGCCTTTGTGCAACCACTGAGCAGCGTGTGCTGCTATAACGTATATCGTATAGATTTTAAACAAAGCTGTATCGCCATAATTAGGTCATTGATTCTTTTAACTTCGACGATATTTTGTTAAGATTCTTCCGATAACACCATACCGACGCCATTTCGATGCTTTTCTGTGCCGTTAAAATATAATATGTATCCATCTCCTGAATATTTTAATAGGATCATGGTTGAGGCAGCACAATCGTCACAAAAAAGCAGCATAAAATTAGGTTCGTATTTTATCGATTACCTAGCTTATCGTTTGCATATTGTTACATGGCATTTGTGCAAGAATTTAGAAATTTTCTAGCGAAAGATAAATTAAGTAAGTGTAATTATATAACCTGTACATATTTTTTAGAATTTACGAAGTCAGCAAGAAATGGTCAGGTGTTGACTTATGGCCGATACTCCTATACCAAAGCAAAGATAGGAAAAAACCAACAAATATATTATAGGTGTCGAAAAACTAAATGTAATGGGAAAGGGATTCTTCGACAAGAGAATTTTGATATAACTAAAGAGCATACTTGTGATGTATCTTCAGCATTGCCTTCCTCAAGTAACTTTTGTAAATCAAAAGATCTTTAATCATTCAGGTTCCAGCTCAAAAATGATTGTAGTGATATTACATCTATAGATCAAGCAAACCCCAACGAGCAGCAGAGTATTTATTTTTACAAAATGTTATAAATTGATCATGGGTAGGAGAAGATGCCCAATTTAAATACAAAATGTGGGGAAGATATGAAGAGAATTGTCTGCCAAGAACCAATAATCATATAGAAGGATTCCACAACAAATTAAAACACATGATAAAACAATCCCACCCTAACATCTACGAGTTCATAGATCACATTAAAGCAATACAACGAGAAAGTGACTCAAACATCAAAAAGATAAATCAAGGGAAAATGATCAATCTTAAATCGAAGATAGAAATACAAAAGGAAACTTGCATCAAAAATTTGCAAGATCATTACAGAAATCATGAAATAGATGCATCAACATATTTGAAACACATGAGTTCTTACATGAAATACGGAGAACAAAATGTTCATTTACATATTACTCTCTAATTATATATAATACATATTGTACACTGAATTTTAATAAATATTGTATACATGATTTATTTAGAATCTATAATAAAATTGATTTAGTGATTTATTTGATAATATGTATTTATTTATAAAATAGTATTATACATTTTGATAACCTTATTTTGTTTTAATTAATTATAGTATCCTTTTATTAAGTATAATTACATATTATAATTTCACCATTTTATAAGTCTGATGCCCAGAATCACTTTCACCATATCAATTTTCATATGGTTTTTCATATGGTTTTCGTGACGAGAGTAACGAAATGTGATGATAGTGACGAGTTTTAGCTCCTTTTTCTGTGCTGCCTCAACCAAGTCCCATTTTAATATCTCGGTTGAGTTTTCGACCAATTGCTGCTTACTGTAATTTAAATTTAGGTGTGCATTTTAATTTGAAATGGACGAATTAATAAATGTTTTGTCTAAATTTGTTTCTCCTGGTAATTTTGTTAAAATCTTGATAAATTTTAAAAATATTAAGATCAAAATGAACTTCGTGCTGCTGAAATCTATTTACAACAAGCCGCTGCATCTAATCTAGTAAAAATTGTTTAAAATTTTATTATTATATTAATAGGCTAATTTTTTGACTGAATTATCGAATGTTATCGGCAATAAAGAGCTCCCTATACACATACGCATGGCGGCAGGCTTGCAATTTAAAAATAATATAACTGCTAAAGATTCAAATCTTAGGCTAATTTATCATCAAAAATGGCTAAATATTTCAAGTGAAGTTAGAGATTACATTAAACAGAAGGTATTTATATTTGTTTGGTGAAAGAATTATCTTAAAAGATTTTACAAACACTTGCTGTTGAAAATACACGTCCCTCTGCTGCAGCCCAATGTGCTGCATATATTGCTGTTATTGAAATACCTCATAACTTATGGCAAAATCTAATCGCAATTCTTGTGCAAAACATAACTTCTGGAGAAAGCAATATATGTGCAAAAGAAGGTTCATTAGAAACCATTGGCTATATATGTCAAGAAATAGTAAGTGATCATATAAATATGGTGATATAAATATTCAAGGAGCCCAAATTTTTGCAATCCAAATCAAATGAAATTTTAACTGCAATTATTCATGGAATGCGCAATAATGAAAGGTATATAATTTAAAGTTGTCTTCTTATTTTTAGCCCTTATGTTTGTTTGGCTGCAACTACGGCCCTTCTTAATTCATTAGAATTTACCAATGCCAATTTTACTCATGAGGTATTTTTTAATTAATAAATGATCTGTATTGGAATTTTTGATTTACTTTTTTTTAATGCTTTAAAAATTGGACTTTTCGATGTTTATAAGTTGTAGCTTAATTCTTTGTGGTTTTTGGTGCTATAACTTTGAAAAAATTCATTTTATCCTTTAAATACCGATAATATTTTAAGCCATATAAAAGGAAAATCTTTAATTTAATTTATGCTCATTATAGAGAACAACTACTTACATAGCATCATGTCCTTATAAATTTCTATTATAAATTCAAAGTAACAATAAAAATACAAGATTATACTCTACTGATAGATTTGTGTAATCATTGTTTTTTAATTATTTTTGAAGAATGAAAGAAATTATATCATGCAAGTAGTTTGCGAAGCCACTCAATCTCCAGACACACAGGTACTTAAAATATTTTTGATGATATATTCATTTAAACTTTATAGATCCAAGTAAGATCATTGCAATGCCTTGTCAAGATTATGTCACTTTATTACCATTACATGGAACCATACATGGGACCAGCTCTTTTTGGGGTATATTGTATGATGTTATACCTATTAAGACTTTAAATTGAAATTTAACCACTTTTTTATTTTTAAATTACAATTTTTTGCTAACATACAATTTAATAATATTTTATTGATATGAATTACATTACAAGTTACCTTAAATTAGTTTGTATATTTAATGAGGTTATAATTTTAATCTCTAAAACTTACTATTTTGTTGTCCACAATCTTTTTAATGGCCTCTTACACCTAGTTCTGGCTAGGCCCATAAAGTGTTTTCATTTATACACATGAAATTAGCATATGTTGCACTATTTATAAATTGCTTAATGTGTTAATAAAGTCATTTAAAACCAAATAAAGCCATTAATGACATACAAAGAACTTTTTAGACTATAGATACAAAATTTAAACAATTTTATTATCTCGTTTTCAGGCCATCAGCTTAGGTCTAGGCTTTTATCTTGACAAACAAACTGGTTGATTATCTTTTGAAATTGTTAATTTTAAAAAGAAATTTCTTGGAGTTTGTTCAAAAAATATATGTTCCTTTAGTTATATACTTGTATATATATTTTTCTTTTAGATTACGCTAACTGCCATGAAAAGTGTTAACGAAGAAGTTGCTCTGCAAGGCATAGAGTTTTGGTCTACGGTATGTGATGAAGAGATTGACCAAATAGCGGAAGCTTTGGAATGTTTTGAAGAGGGCATGGGTGGGGATATGGGTAATCAGACCGCTCAAGCCAAAGATTCCAAATATTACGTTAAAAGTGCTCTTCCCTTCCTAGTCCCTATACTCACGGAATGCCTTACTAAACAGGTCCATACTCGGATTTTAGACTTCAATTTATTATCCTTTGTTCTCAACAACTTTTTTGTTGTTGTTAACTACACAAGAATTTTAAGTTCCTTTAATTTCTCTCTTGAAAACCAAAAAATTAATTTTTTTAAGGTCTTATACAATAAGTTGATAGTCTAAAGGCTGCACTCAAGTGTTGAGCTGAGTTATTGTTTTGAATTTGAAGGGGCGAATTTCATTATTGAATAAAAATGAAATTTTAAAAATGTTTAAAATTTAATTGACTCTATTAGGGGGCTGGCTAAGGTTTAGGGTTGTCCTTTTTGGTATTGCTATCAGTATTCACTAGTAATTAGCAATAATGAAATGAGACAAATTTCTGGGTGAACATAACAGTCTTTTTAGCTAGAGTTAAAGCGAATCGAACATGCTAATAAAAATGGGCTTGAACATTAGACCTTAAGATAAATTATTTCTTGTCTCCCTTCAGTCATTACTAGTGTCCTCAAAACGGCGTTTTGTGTGGTCAACCTTTGTTTTTAGTCGACTAAACATAAACAGACCAAGGCTTTTATGCGACTAAGAAATTGGGCAAAAGTCACCTTTGGCCTGCTCATGAACAGTCGACTAAAAGCAACGGTCGACCAAACAAACAAATCCCAGCCGTTTAAACAAAGTTGCTCGATATGTGTATAGGATGAGAATGCTGATGAAGACGAATGGAATCCGTGTAAAGCGGCGGGCGTGTGTTTAATGTTGATGGCCTCATGCTGCGCCAACGAGATAGTACAACCCGTTCTACCCTTCATCGTATCATCTATCGATAACGGGGATTGGCATTACCGAGATGGAGCGGTCATGGCTTTTGGTAAATTGACTGACACAGACCAAAGATTTTTTGGTCTACCCTTCTCGTTCGACCACGGGGCTTAGCCTAAATTTGAAAAACAGACCATAGTCGACCGTTAGCCTTGGTTAAACCAAATGTCGACTAAACAAAACTCAGCCGTTCTCACAACACTCTTCTTCTTTATAAAGTATTTGGTCCCACAGTGGTGGGGTTTGTTTTAATGAGTACCATCTTTACCGGGTAAGTGCCATGTCTTGATTAATCTTCTTAGCATTCATAACTTTATCGGCTTACCCTCTCCACGTGACACGAGGTCGTCCTCTTCCTCTCTTTCCCGGTACCTCCATGTTCAGTACTTTTCGAGACTTACATCATTTGTCTCCCTTATCTTAGTATATGCCGGTATACAACCTTAGCCGATTTTCGTTACTCATGTCCGCCATAGGTTGAACGTGAGAAAATCATTCGTCACGTGGTCGAGCTTAGTATACCCAAGCTCCACCGTATCATTCTCATCTCTGTGGCTTGTAATAATTGCTTGGTCTAAGGCGTATTTATGATTCTTACATAGCTTGAATCTTGAACAAAATTAAGCATTTTTATTAATGACTTTACCATGGTAATGTATATGAGAATCTTAATAAACATAATTAAAGGAAAAGTTTCCTGGATTCATTAGTTGAAATAACATACGGTTTGTATGAGGCTTTTAAGGTTATTTTTAGGTAAAACTTATTATTAGAATGTTTTCTACGAGCCACACACCATTGAAAAGTGGTTTTAAGTTTTATCAGGTTAGACCATAGAATTCACCCTTAAATATTCTTATTAAATTTTGAAATTTGGTAAAAGATTTTAATTTTTTGTTTTTTTGGACATTTTATTATCGCGCTTGGTTTTAATCCTATTTAATATGACCATCAACGTAATGAAATATTTTTTCCCCTTTTTTATTGATGATTATACCTGAAAGTTAAAATGTATTTTAAGGTTGTATAATGGAAGGCCCATCGCCGGATATTTTAAAAATGCTGGTAGAACAAGCCCTGCCTCGTATCCTTAAAATGTTTCAAGATCCCGTCCCTACCGTACGAGAAACCGCTTCTTGGACAATTGGTATAAAACTTTTTTCAAACTAAATTTGGTTTAAGCCATTTTTGTTAATTTATTACCATATTTTTTAACGATCCTCGACTTTTATTATGTTGTGAAAATAAAGTATTCCATAAAATTTCAAAGATTTTCCTCAAAATTAAACTAATTACCCTGTTTTAAATGATCAGGTCGAATATGTATGTATCTCCCTGACACTGCGTTGAATCCTTCATCCCTCGGGGAATTACTTAACAACTTGGTCGAGCAGCTTGGCGCCGAAGCCAAGATCGCGGTCAACGTTTGTTGGGTACTACCAACATATGTTTTGTGTTGCTCTTTAAACTCTAAAATCATAAAATTCGAGGTTTCCGATAAAATCTGAGGTTTTGAGCGCCATCCATAGATAATTATACAAAAAATGAGACCTGATGTTTGAACTTTTATTCACCTTATACATCGTTGGTATATGAAATGAATTTGGTAATCCCCCCTGTGCCAGAATTTCATTTCTATTCAAGCCCCAAGAACTTTGCTTGGATTTCTTTTTTCATTTCACCATCCGCTTTGATTTATAATAGATCACTTAGACTCTCCCCAACATGCACATTTTGATGATTTATTTTTTTATTTGCCAAATGTTGTTGGTTCATATACATTTTATTTTAGCCCAAAATCTCCCCCTGGGTCTAGTATAACTTCATTATTGGTCCTGTAAATCGACTAGAAAAATTATTGAAATTAAATGTTAAACATGCTCAACTTGTTGGCCATTTGATAAAATTTCATGTTTTTGATTTACAGGCCCTTTCTAGCTTGGTAGAAGCTGCCTATCAGCAAGTTGAAGCTCAAAATAGTAATTACGATAGCCCTCCCGAAACCTTTATCATGTCTCCACAATACGAAACCATAGTGGAACGGTTGGTCATGACTTCGGAAAGGTATGTCCCCTTGGGATCTATTTGACCCTACCTTACTTTAATACTCAATGTTTTTTTAGTAATTCAGTTCTCTTTTTTTACTATTAATTTTGTTAAAAGGTGTTTTTTGTGTTTTTAACCATAGCTAACCTGTTGTTTAGAAACCTAAATCTACTGATTTGGGCTATTTGTCTTTTTCCCTTTTAAAGCTAAGGTGAGATATATTAAATTATTGTGCCCGATTTTGCAACTAAACTGCCCTCACGAACCCTTCTAAGTTCCCACCCCGCCCCAAATCATGTTTTTAAATTCTTTAACACTATTATTGTTATATTCAAAAAAATTAATAATCTCCGATTTTTTGGAATAAGAACTAACATTGACAAGTATTTTTCAATCAAATAAAAAAGTAAAATAATACACCAAAACAAAATCATACGTTATTTAAAATATATCATTGGGCCGGGCTTTTCTGATCTCTGCTCTAAAGTCTAGCTCCCAACGTTTAAATCGCTATAAAATGGATTAAATTTGTACATTCTAGGACCGATGGGCATCACAACAATCTAAGGGGTGCCTGTTTTCAAGCGATCGGCGATTTTTTGAAATGCTGCCCTAGCGATAGATATACCGTCCTCTTAAAAACTACCGGCTTAACCCTGGATCGGCTGAAACAAGTTATAGTAGCCGCCTCGCAAAATAATCAAAACCTGGGCCCGGGCCCGGAGCAAGCCCAAATAAACGAAATTCAAACCCATCTCTGTTCAGTTTTACAAGTACTCGATTGTACAAAAAGATTCTTATTTTTGTTTTTAATATTAATTGATTTTAACTTCAGAAATTTTTATATATTGGGTAATTTGTGTTAGTAGGATTGTTTAGGAAGGAACCACAAATTATAGCACAGTTTGTGGTCCGATCACAGGTCGATATTTGGCCCAAAATAGTGTTTTAAACCACATAGTTAGACTCAAACTTTTTTTGTAGAGCGCGCTGAAAAAACTGAAGCCGGAAGACCTATCTCAAATCGCGGATCTTCTTATGGCATCTTTACTTCAAATGCTAAGCGCTAGTGGGAAAGCTACAGGCGTCCAAGAAGACGTTCTCATGACCATCTCAGCCATGATAGAAGGTTTGAGTTCTCCAGAGTTTACAGCTTCTTAAAATCCTGCAAAACTCGGAGAAATGTTGTTTTTTTGATCGATAGAAGCTTATTTCAAATTAATTATTTATGTTACATGCTAAAATATATTAAATTAATGAGCTGACATCGAGCCATGGATTGAGATTGTATTGGATTTTACAATTTCCACGGTGATTTTCTGCTTGATGTAAAAGTATTCTTTGGGATCGTGTGTAATGGAGGTTATATATTTTTTGATATTTGTTTAAGGAATTGTCTGCCCTCGGGACCTAAATTACCGAGGGGCGTTTGTTTTTATTTAATTATTTTAGATCATCGTAACTCGTAAAATAGTAATTTATAACTTTCAAAACTTTCGCAATTCGATATTATTTTGTGTATTAAAACTCTAGGTTATGGTGATAAGTTTTACAAATATATGGACGCCTTCCTGCCCTTCCTCATAAATTCGTTGAAATGCGCCGAAGACACTCAAGTGAATCGCATTTATGCAACCTTTATCGAAGCCTTATTAAATTATATTTTTTGGCCCGACCCGGGGCCGAAATCCTGTCGGGCCGGACTGGGCTTTACACGACCCGTGGCGGGCTCTATTTAGGGGTTACAAAAAATGTGATCAATTTCCAGACCTTTGAATAAGTTTAAATTTTGTTGAAAATAAATTGTTATATTTACAGTGGTGTTTAAAACTTTTTAATAAACCCAAATAATAACTAGTGATAATTTAAATTATGATGGTATCTGGTTGGTCTTTAATAAATCTTTTGGTCTTGAGCCTTTTTCAATGTATGAAAAGCTTTTGGGTTTTGAAAATATAAATATATTTTATATACTCGCCAATTTATACCTTTCGCATGCACGTTTTATCATGTTCGTGTTGTTTATCATAGGTTTGCATAGCGGCCATCATGGTCGTTGTGGATCTGTATCGAAACTTGGGCCGCCACATGCTCCATTATACCGACACTATTCTCGGCCTTTTACTCCAAATATTGGCCGTAAGTTTATGAAGTCATTTTCATAGCTAAGGCTAGTGTTGTAAAATGGCTGGGTACTGTTTGGTCGACCTTTGTTTTAGTCGATCAAACATAAACAAATTAAAGATTTTTTGGTCTATTTATGTTTGGTAGACGAAAACCAAAGGTAGACCTAACATAACCCAGCCGTTTTCATAACACTAGCTAAGGCTTTATAGTGAAATTTAGCTTATCTCTTATGTAAAGTTTCTGGTGGATTTTTAAGAGCCTCCCACCTTCCGGCCATCGTATATGGTATGGTATCTATGAAGCTTAACGTATATATATTACTTTCATGGTGTAATAGTGGATTAATAACACAGCTCTACACATATTGACTTTGTGATTACGTCCCGCAATTCGATAAATAATTCTGATAGAGAATTTTGCGCTGAAAAATAATCTGTTTTTAGTTTTTTTTCTAAAATTACCTGTTTTTAAATATACGAGGTTGAAGGTGTCAAAAATGCCCTTTTTAAGCTTTTTGAGGCTATATTGCCACGGTATTTTTAATATTTAGTAAAAAATAGTAATATATTCATGTAGATTAAAGTTTCATCTATAGGTCCATTAATTTATTTTTCGTTACACCTCTATATTCAAATTTATTCGCATCTTTGTGAACCCCTTCCCCTTATCAAAATTCGTCCCACTATGTCTGGAAAAAGGAGTACATTAGAGTACTACACACGCGCTGTTTACTAAAACATCTCTCTCTCTCCCTTTCTCCATCTCACACATGAAGGGGGCGGAAGTGGAGGAGAAAGAGAGGTGAAGGGAGGGAGATATGTGTTAATAAACAGCGCGTACGCAGTATTAACTCTAATGTACTCTGTTTACCAGACATCGTGGGACGAATTTTGATAAGGGGAAGGGGTTCACAAAGATGCGAATAAATTTGAGTATAAGGGTGATATAAAAAAATCAAAGAATGGACTTATAGATGAAACTTTAATCTACAAGAATATATTACTATTTTTCACTAAATATTAAAAATGCCGTGGCAATATAGCCTCAAAAGGCTTAGAAAGGGCATTTTTGGCACTTTCAACCTAGTATATCTAAAAAACTAGTAATTGTAGAAAAAACATATTATTTTTCTCCGCAAAATTCTCTATCAGAATTATTGGTTGGATTGAGGGATATTTTTTATGTAGACCTGTGTAATTTTAGCATTTTTAAAAACACATTCTCGCCCCGTAGAATCCATTGCCGGATCGAAGCCTAAAACCGCACATCTTTTCGAGCGTGGGAGACATAGCCTTAGCCTTGGGCACGTCATTTCAACCCTACGCTTCCGTAGTGTTGGTTACGTTAGAACAAGCGGCGGGCGTCAGATTGCCTGCTGCCAGCAAAAGTGCTCCGCCCGGCTCGGAGGATCAGACTAGTGCAAATGATCGCGGGGACGTTGATAATATCGACGATGATTTGAGGGAATTCGTGCACGGGCTTTGGGATAGCTGTATTGAAGCTTATACGGGAATAGTGCACGGGTTGGGTGGGAATAGCTTAGCTGGTGGGAAGGAGGAGGTGGGCGAAGCCGAAAAGAAAGGTATCTCCAAGCTATATTAAACTTAAGCCGGTGAGAGGTAGTGCCGTAAAAACGGTTGGGCTTTGGTTTTAACTAAGACTAATGGTGCACACTGGTCTGTTTTCTAAATTTCGACTAATAGTGGTCGACTGGAGGAAAATAGACACTAAAAAATCTTTGGTCCGTTTATGTTTAGTCGACTAAAACCGAAGGCCGATCAACAAAACCCAACCGTTTTCACAACACTAATGAGAAGATTAGTTTTAGTTAGGGATCGACTAGGTGGGAAAACATTTTGAGTCTGGTAAAATGGTAAAGTTTATAAGAGCAATGAGGACTAGTTGATTTTAATATGCAATAACTAGAATGGCACAGGAAAATCACCGACCCTAAATTTTGAAAGCAAAATAAGAGTGTGAGTAATAGCCAGAATACATTTTGACAAATAGTTTCCATATGGTGCGCGAGATCGGCGAGCCAACTAAAATTGTTTTTTTGAATCAAACAGTAGCTAACTACTGGGTATAATTTGTAAAAAAAATTTGTTTAAAGGTTTTTAGGAATGTGATAAAATTTTAGTTATTTTTGTCTGAATATGATATAAGGCTTTCTTTTTTTAAATGTTAACATCATTTATTTAAAAGTATTAGCCATCTGTGACGCTTATTATTTCATTCATATAAACTTTTGTAGCGGCGCTTGAAACTGTAGAACCCTTCCTCGGTACCCTAGTAAATTTCTTAGAGACCGTTGCTGGCGAAACGGACCACAACGAGACGCTATTGGTTCACGCTGCCAGTTTAATCGGGTAAGCGTTTAATAGCTAAGTTGGTCTAGAATGACCCCAAATTAACTGATCATTACGGATTGAGATATAAATACACTTGCTTCCATTTGCAAAGTAAAAGGAATTTTGGATATACATTTATTTGCGGATTATAAATCAACTAGATGAACCCGGCAAACGTTGTTTTGCCGTTTACCCGGGTGTATTAAATTATGTTGGAATTTTAAAGCATATATGATGATAAAGCGGTTATTGAAGTAAAAATAAAGTTTGATGTCTATATGTTCTACTTCTATTGTTCAATTTCCGTATACAGTGCAACACGTACGAATACTCGAAAACTACTGGACCGATTTGGCTCGAACAAATCTTAAAAAATGCTCCGGAGTGTCAGGAATAAACTGCGAAATTTTGAGCCAAATCGGTCTGGTAGTTTTCCAAAATTGGTGGCGGCATATACACACACACATACCGGTCAGAATTTTATAATAAAATCGGGCCTCGGGCTGGGGTCGGGCCTGATGTGGCGACCCGACCCGAGGCTCGAGCCCGCTGAATTGGACTAAAACAAATTAATCCTTTATAAAATAGGATTTAAATAAAACTGGATATTAAATAATTATTTTTTGCACAGCGTACATTATATAGCTTCCAAACTTCAGCTTTTTCATCTTGTCTATTATAATATAACTGACCTGCAAATCTTATTCTAGTATTTAAATAGATTTATAGTGGCTGCTTTAGAAATAAGATAAGTAAATATTTCAAAAGGTATTTTATTTTGTTTGAACTGTAAAAATATATTTTATAAAGTTAAAGCTTTAGCTTTAAATGATTAATCGAATGGATTGTAACGAGCGAAAAATTGAGTAATAACAATCTAATGCATTTTATTTTTTGATAATGAAATAATTTTTTCCCAAAAATTTTATTTGAACAATCGGGTCGGGCCAAATATAAAAAAAATTTCGGGCTCGGGTAAAATAAAAATTGAGAAGTCGGGCTCGGGCAGGAGGAATTTCATTTTGCAGAGCTCTATCTGTAAACTCGTGTTGTAAAAACGGCGGGGTTTTGTTAGACATTTGGTCAGTTTATGTTTAGTCGACTAAATCCAAGGGTCGACCAAACAAAACCCAGCCGGTTTTACAACATTACCGTAAACTCTATTACTATATTTTCTTATAGACTATGAGTTTGATTAAATTTACTAATTATTACATGGTACTCTCAGTGTCTAAATTTTTTTTGGTTTAATATCAATAAAATATCAAATTTATATATCATTGAATGATAGTATCTTTTAAACTTAAATAATTTCAAGCTCTGGTATTGTAAGCATCTCGCCCTTATAATTTACATTCACTCTGCCTTATGTATAAAAATTTATTTTTAATATGAAGGAATAATTCGATTTGCAATCAGAACTTCGTTTTAAAGTATTTTTTCGATGCAGAGATCTTTGTAACGTGTTTGGAGCCAAGATGAAATTTTTAATCGACTCACAGGAGGTCAGCAAACTTTTCGCTCGACTAAAGGCTGTTAAAAATAAGAAACACAAAACTTCCATCGCCTGGGCCATGAAACAAGTCAAAATCGTGCAACGTTCGTGAAAGTAAACCCTCTCATTCCCCTCCCCCCATTTCTAAACACTACATAATTTTTATACCATACTTTATAATCGTCTCACCTTATTAAATTACGTCGATACCGATTATATATGTCTATAGAATTTTGTAAAGCAATTTTTAGTTAAAGTGGAAACAATCGAGTTATATCTCGATCGGTTGTGATATGTCTGATAGTGATAACCTTCCTAACAACACACTTGCTTACCGTTATAATAAATTGTTAAATCATTCGTTTTATGAACGATCATGATGAATTATATTCCAAAGCTTTCATCTTATATGTGTTTAATATCTGATGAAATAACACATTATCAAGTGTGTGTTTAAAGTGTTTTTGTCAACAAATTGTGTCTTCATTATCTTGTTATTCTTTGCTTTGGATACTAACATAAATTTGAGTTTGTCAGAGTTAAAACCAAGACTACAAGTCAATCTCATTCATTTTATTTAATAATCACTGAGAGGCATGACGTGTGAAAACAATAGTGTTTCGATCTCGTCTCGGTCTCGAAAGCAAAATCTCGTCTCGGGTATGATAATCTCGTCCCGATCTGAAAAAATCTCGGTCTCGTCGAGAATTCTCGACTTTTAAAAAAATTGTTTTACTAAATATAAATTTCTCCTGTTTTATTAAAATTATGAAGAAGTGATAGTTTTGAAAACAAAAATGAAAAAATTATCCTATTTGCTGAAAAACTTTAATACACAAACTTGAAAAAGATTTGATGCGACATGTCCTGACATTATGAACTAGAAAACTGCTCGGGTGACTCGACATGATATTTTGAAATGTCTTTGGGTCGGGTCCTAGTTGAAAATTTTAAAATGCTTTCGGGTTCGGGTGGAAATATTAATATGCTTTCGTGTTGGATTTAAAGTTTCGGGTCAAAGGTAATGAATCTGACATTGCAAAATACACGGGACATATCTTTTAAATTGCTATTTTGTATAATATTTTTAATTAATATTGAAATGTATAATTGAAGATCATTCAATTAATTAAATTCTTTTTGTTTTAATATGGACGCAATTTTTAATTTGACTAGTGAAAAGTAAAATATATCAGAAAAATAATTAATATTTTCAAATGTGGAACTTTATTATTAATTTAAACTATATAAATATATATTCGTAAAACAAATAAAAGTAAGTTTTAATTTATGAAATGATTCATTTGCAAAACTATATATTTCAAATTAAATGTGACCCGATATTGTAGATGCTATCAAATTTATATGAACCAATTAATTATACCATTTTCTGTAAAAAGTGCAATTAAAAAAAACTATAAATAAACTTGAAGTAATTAAATTTTATAGCTTTAGCAAATATCTGTGTCTGTCAACTATAAATACACTTAGAAATTTATAAGTTTACCTTTATTTGACTTAGTTACTAATTTGAGCTAATTGAGACCCTTTATCAACAATGGCTAAAGCATAAAGATCGATGTAGACCCTTTTTTAAACTAATTTAGGCAAACGGTTTATTCCATTGATATCAAAATCATTAAATATAGCCTTAGATTTTTTTGCACGTATACTGTAATTTTATAAATCACAAAGTGCGAGTGTATACCTAGAACGTTTTAAAGCCAGCAATAAAAGTAGCATTATTGAGATGAAAACCGAAGGTTTTGCACGTACATTTGTAACAAAAATCATACTAATCAAAAACTAAATATGATATTATAGTTTAAGGTCCCATTTTATGTGCCAAAAAATATTTTCCTTTTCTAATAAACTATTAAAAAAAAATTTTTTTTATTAATAACTAGGGCCGGGGTGGGGAAACTAATGAACAAAGGGTAATTAAAATGATAATCCCAAAAACATATGGTTATTACCAACTCGGATTTGGCTTACAATATTAAAATATATAATTATAGCAATAATATAATCTGTAGAAAATGATATACAAATAAAAGTTACACTAAATTAAACTATTCTTCTCTTACGTATTTACATATACGACATAAACTTTGCCATTAATTAATTAATTATTTACTAGTAGTATATGTTTATATTACACAATTGCCACATTTTTAGAAAATATAGTAAATTCGAATGCGCCTGCTAACCCCAGTTTATAATGAGAAAAGCAATGTTACAAAAGAATGTAATAATATAATGACTTTTAATTTCGATATATTATGAGTTAAAGCATAAAAACCTCTACAAAATTTATGATTTAATCTATTACGGTGTCATCGAATATTCGGATATACTTTTAAACGCAATGTTGCTAAAATATCTGAAACTACCTTAATTAACGACCAGTTTAATATTACCACATCGAGCAGGATTAGAAATTGCAAAATTAAAAAAAGATTTAATTATATTTACTAGCCAATCAGATCTCATTCTAAGCCCAAAACAATATATAATAACGATATAAATATGTGATAAAATTATTAATTTAGTCACATACTTTAAGGGCCACTCATACTTAGGTATATGAAATGAAACTACCAAAATTTGGTTTTTTTTGCAAAATATATAATATATACTACAATTGGGGTTATTTGATATCAAATATATTCCAAATTGATTTACATTTAATTCCTTAAATGTGATTCATACAATAATATACAATTAATTTCGCTAAAATTTTATAAACTATAAAATTTTAAGCAGAGATCTTGCTGAAAAAATGACGTATCGTTTCGCCTCGACCTCAAAATTCTTGTCTTAATCCCGAGTAAGTTTTTGAGCCGATACGAGACCGAGATTTCCTCGGTTTTTCCGCATCACTAGCAAACATGGCAAAATGTCAATAATGTCATTATGTGTTCAATCAGTAAAAGTATCTCACAAAGCTAGGAAGCCATAACGTTTTCACACGTAAATCTAAAGGAGAGTTACATGCCATGAAGGCTAAGATTTATCACCCTATTCTCTTCCACTAATGTTTAGGTAAACTTGGGACGTGCAAATTGGTTGAAATCTAACAAGCATACAGGCGAATGTTTAATTTAAATAAAAACTAAGATTACCAAAGATATGTAAATTAAATTGTTTTAAGAACATAAATAAATATATTGTCCAGCATGAAAATTATTTTAATAGCCTAGAATTTGTTACCCCTTTTATTTTGGGTAAGGGTTATATACTACAATTTTCCTTGAGATAGATATCAGCTTAAATAAAAAATATCATATATTTTGGGGTGAGGCATACATTTTTTTTTGCCATATTTATGCCTTTGTTTTGGCTTATGAGTCTATCCATCCATATTAGAGAACTTTTTTTAACAATAATAAAAATAAATTCTAAAGTCACTCTCTTTAATAAAAGTTTCCACCAGAAGGTGTCTAGAAAGATTTCGCATTTAAATTATTCATGAGTTTGTAAAATTATTTATATAATATTTTTTTCATGATAACAAGCACATCGATCGGTAGAGAATGGTTGGTGGGAGCATAGACTAATAAAACTATAGACTGCCGAACAGCTGATTTTTACTATTGAAATCAATCAGACACCAAAATAGCTGCCATTTTGTAGGAAAAACTAAATAACAGGTATATTTATACTTCTCCAGGATAAAATATTGAAGAAAATAAATAAAATTAAAAAAAAATTAGTAGATTAGAACAATAGATTTTGCCGAATTCTATTGTTTGGTTACAATTTCCCACAATATGGCGATTGCTATATTTGCTGTAAAATTATCAGCTGTTCAGTCTATGATTTTATTAGTCTATGGGAGTGGGGGTCAAAGGAGCACATCAGGGCTCATCGGGAAAGGAGCACACTTTGTGATTAGAACCCAAACCCTTACCCTAACCCATATATTTACTTGTTATGATTTCACTAGGACATTTTAATATAAAATATTTTGTGCTAAGACAATATGTTAAATTGATCCTGAGCAATCATGACGAATTTCGATGCTACTTTTTCGCTCCTTTGACAAGGTTCCCCTCTATGGTTGGGAGACATATGAAAATTTTAATTTTTTTTTTTGAATCGACATGCTTTATTAAAAAAAAGTATTAAATATAAAGTGGAATTAATACAAAGATACAGAACGAAAATATTTATAAAAAAAATGATTAAAACACATCATCTGTTTCTTCATCTTTAAGAATGGGCATTGAATTCATCAAAGAATAAAAATTGGATTTAGCAATCGCAATGGCAATTGATTGTCTTAGTAAGAAACTATTCGATATTTTAGAAGGGGGCGAGCGTTTATTGAGTTCTTTAAAAAAATTTAATGCGCTCTTTCCGAACGTCCCTGAGCACGACGAGACGATAGGAATAAAAACGGAGGTTTCCGATAAAGCTCAGTATTTTAAGGATTTGCGATGCTCTGCCGATCCTAGGGGGTCGTGAGTATCGTTGGAGAGGGCAAACAGGTCAATACAGGTGTAGTCCCATTTTAAGAAAAGGCCTTTGTCCCATGAGATAAGTGACGAACCGTCAGGACGCATCCACTCTTCGAGAGAGGGATCTGACGGTTCAAGGATGGAAAAAACTTTTGCCCGTTTGAGGGTTGAAGCAGTGTATTTATTTTTTGGTGCCTACTATACAGGCTTTGTTAAATTTACAATGCAGAGGGTGACGCGCTTCCTCATCTACAAGTGAATTACAAAGCCAGCAGGGGTATGGGGACGTGTATTTACAGCCCAAGCGGAGGGCTATGTTGAAGGACAGGGTAGGATTCTCTAAAAACATTCCCAAAAACTTACTAGGGTAAGCTTCAAGCCATTCATGACCAGATTGGTCGAAAGCCAATGACCTAAGATTGCAATGCTGTTTGGCGTCGCATGTCGAGAGAAGGTAAGCAACGGACCGCGACACCAAACTTGCATCCAAATCTTTTTGGGCATCGTGAAATGTCAATTCTCATTCCATAGAGATAAGGCTTGATTGATAGAGGGGTTGAGTGAGAAAGGGACAAGGTCGTTAGTAGATTGTTTAAAAGAAAGGGAGGAGGAAATAAAGGCGGCTAAGGAAATCGCGGTTGGGGAACGAATACCTAGACCGCCGGATTTTGTGGGAAGAGTGGCCTGAAGCCAAGTATTCGTGTTAAAAGAAATATTTAAAATTAATTCAAGTGTGGATTCAAAAAAGTGTTCATAATTGTGTAAGGCATCTTTAAATATAAGCTTGCATGGAACCAAATTGTTGCTAAATACTATAGCGCGTAATTTAAGAATCAGGCTAAACATTCTCCACTTTTGGGTGACATTTTTCCTATCGTAAAAACGCGTTCCTTAAACGTTCTCCTACCGAACGAAAATAAACAACGCATCCGCGTTCGTAAATTTTTGCTTGCCTGATTACAAATAAACAAACAACAATGTGCCATTTTTTAGTTTTATTCCCATTTTAGTTTCACCCATATCATTTTTTTGCTCAATTAAGTTATTGAGCTGTGCAATGGTAAGAACAATTACACATATTTTAAATATTTTTTAGATACAATATAGATATTATAAGCCTCAATGGAACTTTTGATGGTGGAAATGTAAAAAATATTATCTTGCCTCTAAAATTTAAGAGAAGTTCAGGTTACAACAGAATAAAAATTGCTATTTTGTGCATTGGTAAGAATTATTATATGTATAATCAAGATTTTTACATAAAATTTTAGAGAAGGAATTTTTTGATAAATTGCCCCTTGCAAAGAGAGAATATGAAGATAGTGTTTACTCAAATTAATATATATTTACCAATTATTTGTATTTTTAACAGCAATATAGCAAATTTATATATACCTATTTTGTACTAATAAAGTATTTCATGATTCATGTCTACGTAGTTATATTATTCAAATTTTATTTTAAGAATCCTGACATAATTTAAAAAAATTAGATGTCAGATTTATTACCGATAAAAAAGCTAGATTTGAGATGGGAAAAACAAATTGTTGGTAATTACATTTAATTTTATATTTTAGAATACATACAACCCTTAATTTAAAAGTAATATAAAAATTATACTCATTATTAATAAAGGAATTTTAAATCATGTCCACATTTTAATATCTATTTAAATATCTTTGTATAAGATTATACATATATCAGCATGGGCATAGCCAGGGGAGGATGACTGCCAACCTCTGAATCTAAAAAAATGCAAGAATTTTACAAAAATACAGCTAAAATTGTGAAAAGTTTCTAAATACCTTTTGCCCCCTCTAATTTAAAAGCTGGCTACGCCCATGTTTATCAGCTATAGAAAGGTCAGATAAGAGATGAAAAGAAATCAATTGTCAGTTACATTAATTTAAAACTAAATACATATTTGTTAATGAAAAAGTAGTACTTAAAATTGTGTCACACTCATTTAAACAACTTATTGCTATGCAATTTTAGGTTATTTGTACTTATTAATAACAATGTAGCATATTGATTTATAAAACCTGTTTTGTAGTTTCAATTTATATCTATGTTTTATTGACCCTCTATTTTGTGGGCTTGCTTATAAGATTCAGAGCTTATAGAACCTTTATAAATTATACAGTTTTAATAATTTCTATGTTTGAACTAACAAATGATGATAACAAATAGTTTATTCTGTATAAAAAATACATAATTTTAGATAAGTTGAAATTCAAAACACGTGGTAGAGATTTATTCACAGGAGATATTGTTTAGGCTCTTGTCTTTTTTGGTTCAATATGTGATTATTCCCTAAGTACAAAATAAATTAACAAAATTTACTTTCTATTCTGTTGTAACCTGAACTTCTTAAATTTTAGAGGCAAGATAATATTTTTCCCATTTCCACAATCAAAAGTTCCATTGAGGCTTATAATATCTATATTGTATCTAAAAAATATTTAAAATATGTGTAATTGTTCTTACCATTGCACAGCTCAATAACTAAATTGAGCAAAAAAATGATATGGTATGGGTGAAACTAAAATGGGAATAAAATTAAAAAATGGCGAATTGTTGTTTGTTTATTTGTAATCAAGCAAGTAAAAATTTACGAACGCGGATGCTTGTTTATTTTCGTTCGTAGGAGAACGTTTAAGCAACGCGTATTTACGATATGAAAAATGTCACCCAAAAGTGGAGAATGTTTAGCCCGATTCGTAATTTAAAGTGCGAATTGTAGACATGAGCCCTTTGAAATCAAATTAAATCGGTTAAACATGAACATCACAGACGCCAGTAGTATTGATATCTTACCAAATATTAAAAGACAATTATGCCACAATGACAATCCCAAAAATTATGATGGCGCCAAACAGCAAAAATTACAAGACTTGTATTCTACTATTTCTGATATAGATTTTGCAAAATTTGTTCAAAATAAGAAGCAAGTGACACTCTCATATGCCTTCACAAAATCCAATAAACCATATATTTTAAGTGATGGTGATTGGTATTTTATTGGAACTATTGTTTATAAATCAGAAATTAAAAATAGTTCAAAAGGCAAATCTTACTCATTTTGGAAGATGAGAAACATGGCTGATGATCCTTCTGGAGCTGGTATTCATGATCTTACATTATTTTTATTTGGAGAAGCATTTAAGGAATCTTGGAAGTTAACTGAGGGTTCCTTAGTTGCAGTTTTAAATCCTGAATATTCTTCAATGGATGAAAATAGTTTTAATGGTAAGAAGGCATCCAATATTAGCAAAAATGCATCCTTTTGTTTATTCCAAAGTGGCAATCTTCTAGAACTTGGACAGACAAAGAATTTTGGAATTTGTAAAGGCGTCTGCAAAAATGGTTTATCCTGTAAAACCTATATCATAACATGTACTGGATCTAACTATTGTGTAAATCATTTACAATCAGCTTTGAAAAAATGCTTAAACAAAAGACTTGAATTAAATGCAGCATATGGTTCAGCGAGACCATTAACCACTTTAAAAAATCATAGAAACATACCAATTCACAAACCTATTATTACACCTAAATTTAAAACAAATAAAACATTATTAGAAAATAATGACAATTCAGATGGGGGAAAAAGGGAATTTGGTGATTCATTGCAAAAATTAATGTCTATACATCATACAACTGATACAAAAAGTAAAACTGCCCTGATGAATAGGAACTTTCCTCAACCAATCGCAAAAGCTTCACAATTATTAAAAGATGGTATAAAACAAACGAGTAATTTAAAGACTTATAACCAAAATCCGGCTTTAAAAAATAATTGTATGTTCTCCATTATTGCCAAAAATGGCACCCAAACACTTATGTCAAGTTCGAAGTCTCTGTTGACAGACTCCAAATCTTCTCAAGGTGAATTTATGCAAACTTTTATAAATTAAAACCTATTTATTTTAATTTGACAGTCATTCCAAGATTAGGTACTGGATTTGACAAGGGCAATGATTCTCTTACCTTTGATATTGATTTTGTAACAAATGAAGGTAATACCAAAGAAAAATTTTATGGTACACCGAACTTTCAATCACAATCACTTTCATTGTATGCCATTGATCCTAATAACATAAAAGCAATTATCAATAAATCTTACGTAGACAAGGTATCAAACAAATTAATCATTGAAAATGAAAAAACTAATAACACAATCAAGTAAATAAATTTATTATACTACTAAATTATCATTTGCATAGGAAAAGGCCATTAAAAGTTCTTGGTTCAATAATGAGTCAAGAGAAAATGGATTATATCTTAAACAAAAAAACGTCTCATCTTGACATTGTGGAAGCGCAAATACTTGAAAAACAAGAAAGGTAATTTTACCAGTTTATTATGTGATATTAGACACAGATTTTATACAAATGATGCTTTTCTCAAAATAAAACAGGAATCTTTGCTAAAAAAAACTACTTTTATAAAAACCGCTGGGTTTTGTTTAGATTCCCTTTGGTTTTAGATGATAAACCATAACCAAACCAAAAGTTTTTTGGTCTGTTTTGCTTAGTTTACCCCTAGGCTTAGTTGAAAAGTAAAAAAGGCCAGATTCAAACATAAATAGACCAAAGCTTTTGTGGTCTGTTATTAGTCCACTGCTAGTCTTAGTTGAACCAAAGGTCGTCGACCAAACAAAACTTAGCCGTTTTTACAACAAGCCACTTCCTGGTGTCCAAAAAATATTAATTTTCTTTATTCTCAGCTATTTCGGGGAGATGCAAGGGCGGGAAAATATCCAAACGAGCATGGAAAAAGTGATGGAAACGAAATGTCGCGTCGCGACCTGCACCCAATGTCAATACACTTATTGGTCCGCTTCGCAGAGATGCCGATTGTCGCATCCTCAACATTTGAAATATCGCGAGGCTATCAAGCGATTTTACCAATGCAAACACTGCAAATCCCGGTACACCATTTTTACGCAGTAAGTTTCATTATCCACAATAAAAAAATCGTTAGAATGCTGGAAAAATTTATGTAAGACAAAGACTGAGGGTATTTTTGGTAAAACTGGTCGCAAAGATCTATAAAGTGGCTCCTAAAACTAAATAGTGTATTAGAAATTAGGCTTTCTAGAGCCTTAGTGAAAAAGCTAATCGAATTGACTATTTCTTCCGAATTTTAGACCTTTCAAAGGGCAGTGTTTTTAAAGGATAAATGATCTTTTATTTTTACAACTCTCCAAAGTTTATCTCAACTCTATTAGCATTTCGATTCTAATTTCGTGCTTTTTTATGCCTAAGAATTCAACAATCGCTTTTTTTATTTGTATCGATTAGTCAAAAGTAAGGGCAAAATTTAATTATATCACTTACTGATTAAATTTGACGTAAACTTGGTGTCAAACTATAAAATAAAAACTTAGTACAAAGTTATTTATATGATTTCTCTGTAACAACTACAAAATACATAAAATCTAAGTTGAACTTAGTTACGAAATGTAGGAATAAATATATATAAATAATGGTGTTGATAGGGGGGGGGGCGAGTGTCAATAAATAAAAAGTGGTACATAGACGAAACGGTACATAAATATGTGATTTGGATTTTGGCCCTTTTTTGCAACAGATTTCCCGACAAGGCTTGTACGGGTTGTGGTCAATACAATTATGAAAGGATTCCGATGTACAAATCGAACGACGAAGGCATTTTACAGCCACAAGAAAAATTATTAATTCGCGGAGAAAAGGAGTCAAAATTTTTAAATGGAATAAATTGACAAGCTAATATATAAATAAAAGGATGTTGGTGTTACCGGCTACGATATAAATTTTGGTCGAACTTAGTGTGGTGTAATATTGCCCCGAAAAACTAAATTGTGAAAATAGGTGTTTTCATCGTGTAAATAAAACAATACGGCACGACGTAAAAATTACACGTGTATGATTGCAACTTTTATAACAACTTCTAATATTATTATGCTATTCTCTGAACCATTCACTCCATTCCTCAGATCCCGAAATTAGTCTTCTTCTATCGTTTAGATATTGAATCCTTTAGAAAAGAGAATGAAAAAAAACGTGTGAAATTATGATAAATTTGCGTATTTCGTTTTTAAATGAAGGCTTAATCAAAAAATTAACCTTGAGTTCACGTCCTTTGGTCTCTATGGGTAATAGCAAGGCGCATATACCCGCTATGATACATGACGTGGCATATATATCGATGGCTGCATTGACCGATGCTTTCAACATTACCTATATGTATATGCACAAATGGTTATAGTAAACAATTAAAATTTGATTTTGACAAAATTATTAGATTTCGATTTGATATATAAATGGAAGGATAAAAGGGCAGTGGAAGCATAGACTATATAGAGTCCTCATGCCATACATGGTAAAATCTGTACCATTAAATCCACCATTTTGAATTCAATTATCTATGATGTCTGTCTGTCTGCAGTGTACCCCATTGTTAAAAAAGAAAAAATGAATTTAAATTCTTCAATGGTTAATTATGTAATAAAATGCAGATGGCATTAAATTGCTTAAAATAAAAAAATCACAGTTTATGAATTATGTAAAAGACATATAATTTAAAATGCTGTTTTTAATAATTAAGTAGGGGAGACCGGGGCTAGTCGTAGCCCGGGTACTATTATCTTTCTAAATATTTTTTAAAATATTAATGATATTAAATCAAAATTTAAACCATATGTGTATTTTTCCATAAGGCATAAGTGAAAAATTTTTTGTTTAAACAAAAATAAAATTTAAAATTTCTATTGAGAAAAAACGATTTTTCGGGGCTATTAGTAGCCTTTACAAATTTTTTTATTTTGCACGTAAAATTTTTTTGGCTGAATATTGTGGATTGATTTAACTTTTATCTTATAAAGGGAGATTTTTTATATAAAAACCGACTAATGATTAAATTTTTATATGCAACAAAACATCTTAAATTATTGATTGTTTATGAAAATAGGTGTCGGGGCTAGTCGGAGAGGGGCTATTGCTAGCCATTTTTCATAGTGTCTTACAAATAGAGACCTTCAAAATTAATTTTTTTAAGGCCCGGCCCGGAATTAAAATGGGGAAATAGGCCCGGCCCGGGCCCGAATTTTAATAATTGTTAAAAATTAAATCAAACGCAATTTTGGTAAAATTATTTTTTTAAAAATAAAACGCACATAATAAAATTATAAATCGATAATGGAACTATTTTGATGTAAAAAAATACAAGCATCAAAAATCTCCGAGTTTAAATTTGTTCTCCGCTCTTCGGCCCGCGGACAAAAAACACCTCTCACTCGAGGCAGATGAAGCAGGCGTTGAAAAAATCTTACAAGCAAGGCAGCTAAGCGCTGAAAATTGGCCACTGTAATCTTTCCACCATTCCAAAAATTCTATATTTTTCTCATTGATCTTTAACTTTATGTAATTGTCAACTTCATTCTCCTCTACATCTTCCTCCGTAGAAGACAGAATCAAAGACTATTTAGGCTACTACCTCTAAATTATTCCGGGCTGGGCCTATTATTTATGAATTAGGCCCGGCCCGGAATTTTGGACTCAAAATTTAGGGCCCGGGCCTCGGGCCGCCCGTGCAGGTCTCTACTTACAAATGACAAGATTTAAAAAACAAAAATTTTGTTTACTAATTTAACTTAGTGTTATTTGGAATATAAATTGACTATGATTATACATTACAAAATGACTAAAAATTATTTTCCATTGCTAAATCCATCTTTTAAATGTTCCTAAGTCAAATTGTCATCTTGACTTTTTCTTATTTGTTTTTTAAAAAAAAATTATATTACATTTGCATTTGCTACATTTTTTATAATGGAACAATATTTTTATTGATTTACACTAATAAGAAGTGAAAACGTCAGAGTTAATCTAACGGCTATGACTGGCCCTGGGCATTTTCAAAAATTTTTGGATTTATGTTTTTTTAAAACTTAATTTGTGAGAAAACTATTACTTATTTCCCTCCAAATTTTTTTCCTATAGTAAAAATAGACCTTAAAAATATATTCCAACAAAAAATTGAAAAAATTGTTTTTAGTTTTTTTTAAACGCGATTTAATTTTTTATGGATTTTTTTTTATTGAACTCAAAATTACTATAATTTATAGGTCCTTTCCTTATTTGTGCACATTTCAAAATGGCGGAAAAACTTAAAGTTTATGAGCAGTTTATCTAGTCTATAAGTGGAAGTGATAGAAAAATATTATATATGAAGGGTAAACCTGAGCGACGAAAGGGGTTACAATGGCCCCAATCCTTGCCATCATACTACATGTTCCCAACCCCAAAGCCCTGATAGTTGTGGGGTAAACCTGGGAAAATATAAATTAGATTTCGGTATTTAGAGATTAAAAATCGCTAATTATTAAATATTTTATTAATATTTATGAATTAAGATTAATAATTTCAAGAGAGCTTTAGTTGAAATTCACGTTGAACTAAATACTTTAATAGTTGGCCTGTTGCCAATCATTAAATTATAGTTATTTAAAAAGTAAAAGAAACCTGGGCGTAGCCAGGATTAGATTTAGAGGGGGGGGGCAATAATGATTTAGGGAGGGGCGAAACGATAGTTTTTTTGGCATTTTAGCCATAATTGTATTAAAATTTAAAGGACTTTCGGAAAGGGGGGGGGGAACCGCCCCTCGTTGCCACCCCCTGGCTGCGCCCATGAAAAGAAAATCTCATAACTTGAAATTTAAAATACCTCCGGGGTGTAGACGTAAGTAGCTTGAAAACCGGCAGAGATAAAGGTGCGTGCAATGAAGATAAAGGTCGTCATCATTGCTCTTTAAAATTATAAAAGATTTAATGAGAATAATATCTGACAGGGTCGTAAATCTAATTTAAAACATGTAACATTACAAACTTCCAGATTCGTTAAAACACGAGGGAATATCATATTAAAACAAAAATATCTCTTTTTCTCAAAAGAGATGCAAGCCTTCCTATACCAATAATTGTCTTTAAACTATAAAAAAAAAACGTGCGTAGCTTAGGTAACGATTTAAACTATTGGCGACAATTAGTATGACAACCTTAAGATTTGATAGATATGAAACATCAAAAAAATCCATGCAATAAAGCATCTATAAACACGTGGTAGCGATCTTTTTATTTTCATCTTAATTTAGCAAAAATATGGTATAATTTAAACTTAACCATCGTCATAGGACCAATACAACGTCATTCCTTACATAAAAACGGCTAACAAACCTGAATAAAAAATATACATATAGTTAAGTATCATTCGCGACAACGATAATTCATCCAGATTTCAAGAAGACTTCATTTTCGGAAATTAAATATTTTTCCCTAAAATAAAATAATCGAACTAAACGCGATTTCCCTTACCGGCTAGTGCAAATATTGAGGAGAAATATGAAGAGTGAAAAGGTGAAAAACTCCAAGGCCATTGTCAACTTGCGTCCCAAACTTTCGATGATGAAAACCGTTAAGAACAATCCTATTTTTTATACAAATCTTACAATTAACAAAAAAATGACAATATAAAAATTCACAACGATAATAATAATTGATAGGCAAAAATTATTTTATCCCATGTATCACAATTAATAGACTATGGGCGTAGCCAGGATTTGGATTAGAGAGGGGGCAATAATGATTAAAGGAGGGGCAAAATGATATGTTTTTTGAAATTTTAGCCATAATTATAATAAATTTAAAGGCATTTTTAAATTAAGGGGGGGGGGCAGTCGCCCCTCCATGCCTACCCATGGCTACGCCCACGTGAGAGACAGCTCGAACTTACCAGGAAATTCTGCTAGAGTGGTCCAAAGCAGGTCTACGTAATCGGACCTTTGAAGCTCATGACATTCAATCATACAGCCTGGTTCTTTAAAATGCGTACCCGTTCCACCTAGTGTATAAAGTTTTGCATAATATTAATTTCCTAGAGCCAAAACCAAGGATTAGCAAAAAATTTGAAAGCAAAATTCGCAAAAAAATACATTAAATTTTTAATTTTGATAAAAAAAACTATTCAATCTACGCCTACTAGGGCAACTGCATTTTTTTTAATGGTTAAGAAATTTATTTTCAGGAAACAAAGTTGCATACATAGTTTAGTGGACTAGTTTTTCTTAGGGCTTGTCTTAATATCGGATTTTGCTGCGCAGAAAAAATCGTCGTAAGGGGTATAACATAACCATGTCTTAACTTCGCATTCAAAGCAGATTTACATTTCAGACGCCTAACATAACAGCGATTTTGTAAAATGCAAAAATTTTCTTACGCTTAAATGTTCTATGTTAAATTTTTAGTTATCAGTAAAGTTTGGATTTAATCTCAAGAGTTGAAATAAACAAAAAAAAACGTTTTTAACTATCAAAAAACAAAATATTAATAATTACAACCGAGTTTGACATATGAAATTGAATCGGATATTTAGACAAAGATCAATTAGTGCGATTTAAACCTGAATCCGATATTAAGAAAAGTCTTTAGTCGACCTTTAAGCTTACTAAAGTCGACCGTTAGTTGAAGTTGAACCAAGAGCCGACCAAGCGAAACCCCGCCGTTTTAACAACTCTAGTGTATATGACATTTTAAAAAAGGGCAAATAACAACGAAAATAAAATTAATCAAATGCTTAAAAGGCCTAGTTAATATTTAGCATAATGCCAGCACAAGAGGGACGACCTCGAGAATAATAGAAAAATCCGACAAAAATGGCCATATTTTTGTAAAACTATTTCTCTCTCACCGTGACATTTATCTCCGGATTCAAATAGTTCTGTTGTCATTAAAACGATACCGTAATAGGCGAACGCGTTGACTAACCTATTATTATAAAGCACCAAAAATTTGAGAAATAAAATGTGGAGTGATAAAAATTGATCTTTCGCCTGCAATTAGCTAAAGCTTATATTAAAAATTGATCATAGCTTATAAATTTTCGATTTAAATTGGACTTTTAAACTCAATTCCTAATTAAAATACAAAGTAGATGAGATATTTTCTGATATTTGGGCATATACAATAAGGAAATCTAAAGCAATTTACTGCATCATTTTTCAAATCTTCATAGAAAAATCTTTAAAATTAAATTGAAAACTGGCTGAATGCCTGGTATACTAACTATTAAACAAAAAATACTATATTGTGATATATATAAAATCAAAATACAATCAGCTTAAAATACTGCCATTATTATATATTAATATTAAAAATTGTTATATAGGTATATGCCCTCATTTGCTCTTTAAAAAGAGGCCAGGAATTAAATAAAAGTTAATTTACCAGATAATCCAGAGGAGAAAGGTAGTAGATCGGAGATCGGATGAAAATAAATCCTTTACTTGACCCCTTCCCGTATC
This sequence comes from Gordius sp. MW1, assembly GCA_964036665.1. NCBI lineage: Eukaryota > Metazoa > Nematomorpha > Gordioida > Gordea > Gordiidae > Gordius > Gordius sp. MW1. Next base: position 20,100,081 of record OZ038533.1, read on the forward strand.
TAAAATATCCTGTAAAAAACAAAAACAAAATAATTTCAAAACTTTTCCCAATATTTAAGTGATATTAATCAACGAATAAATATATAATTTAATGTTTCAAACTAGTTTTTTCCACCATAAAAAATGCATTTTTGACAATTAATAATTCGTTGTTTCAAAAGTATGTTTAGCGAACAGAAAATAAAGTAATTAGCTATTTACCAACTCTCCACACTGGTCCCCTCCCACAAGAGTGCCCGAGGGCACGGGTCTCCCATTTTCTCTTGCAACCCGCTCTATAATTTTTTGAGCCGAACGGTAGTCTTTACAAGCCACGTAATAACGAGCACTTTCGGGTAACCACTATGCACACATTAAAAATCAAAAAAAAACTATTTTACATTAAATAAATTAACAATTTAATACGAAGGGGAAAAAAGAATTTGTAAAAGCTAAAATAAAGTTAAATGTATTAATTGGTCCTATTAAAAAGCAAATAAAATTTATTATGGTCTGATGAAGGAGTATTCCTTATAATCTGTAAGACTCAAATAAAAACCATTAAGCTAAGATATCATGGTCTTAAAGTCAAAATTATTGTCATACCAGTGTTGTAAAAATGGCTGAGTTTGGTTTTGGTCGACTTATCATAAACAGACCAAGAGTTATTGGTCTGTATTCCTAGCGGTACAAACAGTTTTGCCTGTTTATGTTCAGATGACTAAAACCAAAGGTGGACCAAACAAAACTCAGCCGTTTTTACAACCCTAACCACGTTTGACTTAACAAAAAAATAAGCTACCATTGTTTGAAATAACAAAAAAATAATGAGCAATTTTTTAGAAACTAATAATTATGGGAAGAATATTACCAAGGAACAGCACGAGAATATGAGGAGTGGAATGCTGGAAAAGGCAAGTAGCCAAGGCCATCCCAGTGTTGGCATCACGAATAAAGCTAATAGTACTTCAAAACACGTCCCGATACCCCAAAATATCTAATGGGGGAGAGAGGTAAATAGAGTTTTTCAATCTTGTAACCATAGACTAGCTAGATAGACTGCTCGTCAACGCACAAAATGTGTACCCATTTTTCCACCATTTTGATGTTAACATGGTAAAGTGGTGATCATATAGAAATTAGTAATTTTCTCAAATTAAATAATCATTAAAAGGTAAATAAAAAATATTGAATTGGGTAGATATTAAAAACAGCATTTTAAAATAAATATCCTTTACACAAAACATAAAAATTAAAAATGTAAAAACTGCGATTAAAGTTTGTTTAATAAAATATAGCGCCATCAATATTTTGTATAATATTAATTTATTGACGTTCGTTCAAATTTATAAACTAGTGAGGAAGGTAAATTGACTGTTAGAGGGCAAAATTACGTGGTTAAAAAACACCGGTTGCACTCTTCAAAATGGAGGAAATTTAGACACACAATTAACCATCAACATGGCATGAGCAGTCTATCTAGTCTATGTCTGTATTAGACTTATAAATGATTTAGGCATTAATAAATTACAATATTGTTTAAGAAGAACGACATTTTTATAAATAAAAAATCGCCTGCTTTTAACATATGCAAAAATTCGAGTTGACAAATAAATACGCCATATGAAATTTCAAGTTTTTCTTTAACCCTCGAGAGTATTCCTGAAAATACCGAACGCGAGAGCATTCGTGGGGTATAACTTTACCCCACTTTTTAACTTCTTATAACTTTCAAAGTATTCTTTTAAAACCTTTCAAATTTTAAACATGTGTTTGTAAAGGTCTTAAGATTGATGGTATAAATTTTGATATGAAACTAACCAACATTACAAAATTTATAAACAATTTTCTGAACCCCCATTTTTGTTTTAAAGATTCCCCTCATTTTAACTCTTGACATCATATACCTTAAAATAAATCAAAATAAACGTGATTTTTTATTAAAAGATATCATCATCATACAAGAAAAAATACATACATTTTTTCAAACAAAAAAGAACTTACCTAAGAGCATTCGTGGGGTAAACAGAACCCCACGAGCCAAAAAAGCTTCCATATTTTAAAAATTATTAAGCCAAAACCTATGAAATTTTCACCTAACCTAGCTCTTGATGAAATATTAAGCTACTGAAAAGACCAAATTCATTAGACTTAAATTGCGTTTTATATTTTAATTTATAATTTGCGTGGGGTTTCGAAATACCCCCACGAATACTCTCGCGGGTTAAAATTCCAACCAAGGTAACATGTAAATCTAACTAAAATACTTTACTTTTCCCTATTTATAAATAATATTAACACGAAAACAACCAAACTTATTTTTATTGGAATTGACAAATAAATACCATAATATAACTAAAATATCTCACTTTCACCTATTTATAAATAATATTCACACACAAAAACAACCAAAATTGTTTTAGGGCAATAAACAAAGTATACCAATTACTTCGATCAATATCAAACATTTGGCTCGGTATTTGTAAGGCAAAAACTCGGCGTACAAAGTTACCCTGTTTAAACAATAAAAATGATGAACGCCAGTAGAAACCTGGAAACGCTGGTAAAATTAAAGTTTCACTAATTGCTATTATGTTAGAAAAACCTAATTTAATCATGCTATGTTGATCTATAGGCGAGTTGTGAAATCTCGGCTATACTGTTAACAATGAATTTTATAAAAAAAATTGCGCCCAAAACCAAATGTTTTCGTTCAATTAGACCTAAATGTTCAGAAGCCACAAAAGCTTAGTAAGGTCCTCATTAAGAGTTGAGACTTAAAATAAATTAATTTTAAGATAAGATAATTTACTAGCTAAACTCCCAAAAGACTTCTCAAAAATTTTGTGTAAGCACTCTTTTAAAATTATATTTGCCCATAAAAATATACTATAATTTTGTTTAAAATAAATTTTAAAACTTTATTTTGATGTTTTAAAAGGTATCCACATTTTTATTAACAAGTCACATATTATTTATTGTAGTCTCATATAAAATAAACAGCAATAATTGATATTACAATATAATTTTTCACGCACCCTCAAATAATAACTGATTTTGTTCTAATCATATCACACCTAGATCATTTAATTATCTAATATAACAAAACAAATCAAAAATGTATAAAACTTACGATTGAGGTGCTCCACCTATACCAAAACCCGTTAATCCTCGTAGAAAGATGAGCCATACGAAAGTAGGAGAAAAGGAGCTCAAAAAACCAAAGTAAAATGTGAAGAGTGAACACATGAGCAAAGCCTAGTTTTGATATTTTAAATAAATTTCCAAATTAAATTCGTATTTTTTGTGAGACGAGTATTAAAATCGTTTGGGATTCGTAATGCGCACTCACCGTTTTACGTCCGAAACGATCGCATATTTTGCCCCAAAAAGTGGAGCTTAACATCATACCGAAGAAAACGGCCTTTATAATACAATAATGGTAATAATACAAACACCTAATTTTAAAAGAAATTGAAATCAATAATTTAGGAATATAGAATTGTCAAAAAAAAGTGTAATGTTACACCAAATTTTAGAGAAACTAGCAAAATTTGCAGGAACAATAATAAAAATTGTGATTTATAAAAAAATTAAAAAAGCTATTTTAACAGTATATGTTATGTTAACATAGTTTTAAATGTGGCATAAGAAACTTGGCATTCACAAAGCTCAAGGTCAAATGATGAAAGATGTGCTTATCTTTAAAAGTGAAAGTTACATTTAAGCATCTAATTAAGCTTTTACCAAAACCAAATCTGGATTTTATATTTAATTTAACAAGCCATACAACTCAAATATTTAGTAAACTATTATAAAATCATATTTAAAAAAACAATACTTAAATGAAAATAACATAATTTATATGTCAGACAAAATCAATTTGATAAATGATTAAATAATATTTCAGGATTTAAAAAATTGTGACTTTTAATAATAAAATATATCAATAGTTTTTACGGTTGTTATTAAGGCACGTTGCCATGCAACAAGACCCCATGAACAATGCAGAGCTGGAGACAATATACTTAGTATCATCATTTCCATTGCATCTGACATCTTTTAAATGATAATAATTTAATAAAATGTACATAAAATATTATTACTCACCCATGCAAGTCCAGTAAGAAGT